>OW052221.1:153815647-154415647 GCA_932526605.1 Nephrotoma flavescens | reverse complement strand
GAGTCTAACAGTCTATCAGTTCCATTCCATAGACATAATATGTCATCAACATATCTATACCAAAAGATTATATGACGAAAATAAGGATTGTTATTTGATATGATCATTTGTTCGAAGAAATTCATGAAAATTTCAGCCAACAAAGGTGACAGAGGGGAGCCCATGGGTAGACCATCAGCAAATTTGAAATATGTATTATCAAAACAGAAATAATTTTGTATAATACAAGTCTCAAAAACTAACTTCAGTTCACGACGTAAGCTCTCATCTACAACATCCCTATCTAAGTAATTACAAACTATTTGGGACAAAGTATTAATTGGAATAGAAGTGAAAAGACTGGCAACGTCAAATGAAACTAGTTTTGAATGTAACGGAATGTCGACGTCTTGAATTTTGTTAATCAATTCTACCGAGTTCTTAACCGAGTAAGCCGAAAAGAAATTAGTATGACAATTGAAAAAATTTATGAAACCCTTACATAGCTTGTAGGCTGGAGCATTGCAATACGCTACTATTGGTCTAATCGGAATGCCTGCCTTATGGATTTTTTGTAAACCATAAAGGATCGGGGCAGATGGATTCATGACAGAGTACTTCCAACCAGTTCCATCAAATAACTTCCACCGGAAGTTATTTATCCACCGGATAGTCCAACGCGGGAAAATTGGCGTCGCTTAGAGTATATAGGAAAAACGAGCCAACGGATTAGCAACATCGTGTCCAATTATACCAATATTAGTTTTGCTTTTTATAATAATAACACAATAAAGAAAATGATTTTTAACAATAAACCTAGAGTTGATCGCCTTTCCAAATCTGGCGTTTATAGGATTAATTGCAATGATTGTAGTTTCTCCTATATTGGTCAGACTGGGCGCAATTTTGGAGTTAGAGCTAAAGAACATTTATCTGGTTGCAATCAATCAACTTTCCATAACCATTTAACTTCAGAAAATCATACAGGTAGCTTGAACAATTTAGACATATTACATATACAACCCAAAGGCAGACGTTTAGATACCTTAGAATCTAACGAAATTCGAAAATCAATATTTCTTAACCAAAATATCCTTAATGAACAGAGAGAAATCCGGTTCTCACCAATTACAGACCCCGCCCTTTTCTATTCTCACGTACGCAACAATATACCTTGAATTTTGTTACTCAACCTATGACTCATCGCCTACCTGCGCGATCCGTAGATTAATTTTTATTGTTTATTTTTTTTCCCTCCTTCTTTTATTTTTATTTATATTTTGCTTTTTTCTACTATATAACAAAATTTTTACTAATACAAATCAGTAGATACTCCTGATGATGAACTAACAAGTCGAAATCGATCGAGTGATTTTTTAAACTTTTTGAAAAATATTCAAAATATTCTGCGAAACAAAAAACAAGTGATTAATAAAAATGTGTTTATTAAGTTATCGGATACCATATATGAAAGGAATGAGTGCGATTTATAAAAAAGGTTTGAAGCGGTGTTTTTAAGTGCACATCCGATAGGACCAAAAATGTCGGTTGCAAGTGCAGCTCATTATATAAAAAAGTCGAAAACATTTGTACAGAAGAGGATTACACATTATTCAAAGTACGAAAATGTTGACGATTTGCCAGATAGAGGCAAAATCCGAACCACTACAAAAAAAGAGGATGAGGCCATCATACAGTTATTTGATGAAAATTCTTCGCTTGGCAATCGGTTAGCTGTGGCAAAATTGGCGAAAAAGAGTACTATTTTACCAAAAACAACCATACGAAAGAACATGGCTACGCATATGGAAATACTTTGGTCAAACCACTGGCAACACAAAAATACATAAAAAAGCAACTATAGTGGGCGAATGAATATAAAAACAAAGATTTTACGAATATGGTGTTTACCGATGAGTCATTTTTTTTTGGGGTTTTAATGTTAAAAGGTGTGTTTGGCGAACTAAGCAAAAAAAAGGATTGCCCGAACTGTGGAACACCCGCCCTAGCTCCATGTATGGGGATGCTTCAGGAAGCAAGGTTTTGGTAAGTTAATCGTTTCCACACGGAACCTAAACGCACTTTTCACGAATACAATTTATTCTCGAAGTTTGTTACCATCTATCCTGAAATCATTTGGAGCGGGGAACTCAAATTGGATCTTGCAAGAAAACAACGATACAAAACACCATAGCCTACTCCGTTCGAAATTTAAACTCAGAAAGGGCATCACAACATTAGATTCGCCGTCTCAGGCATCTAATTCGAATCCGACCAAAATTAATAGGCAGAATTTTTTTTTGATAGTATGCACAAAAGGAGCCAGGCAATTAATAACAGTAATGGTGACTTTACTATGTTTAGTTGATACCGCCCTAGAAAATACAACAAACTTTCATAATAAAAACAAAAAAGGATCGTAGTTTTATTTTTACTTAGGTTTTTGCCGTACACGCTCTTGTTCCACATACTGTATATGTCACAAACAAAGCCAAAATAGCGCGGTAAAACGAATAAATTATTGTGAACGATGTTGACTGTTTAATTTTTATGTTTGAGAGGCATACAAGTCAAAATTTGTAGTTATCGCAGTTCATTGGAAATATTCTACATGGAATCCGTGATAATCCATTCGTTAGTAACACTATCTTTGTTATGTAACTTTCACAGATATATTTTTTGTGTGGTTCGGAAAGCGCGGTTCGTCGTAGTAAAATTCGTTAATTAGGTTTATATTTGGTGAAGTCTCTCACATATAATTCAGGTCTAATTGAAATAACTTAATGCCGGTTCACAGTGATATTAAATTTGTTATGGGTTTTCTGAGGCCCATTCACAATTATTTCGAGAGGTAATTGTTAAACTATTCTATACAACCCTGAAAGAAAAATCACAAAATTTAACATGAGTTATAAAATCCGATGGACCTATTACTGTCACCTTTACCTATACATTTACATTTACCTATTTGCTGAGAATGTTGTTAAAGCTGCTGTCTAAGAAACGTCTTCTACGTACGTATAATTTACTCAATGTGTGCGTGATTTAGCCCAGGTATCTGTAGATGACTTCAAATTACTGGTACATAATATTCTGTGTGCTTCATTGTCGAAGGACTTTGTTTTCTAGGATCCAATTTGTCGCACTTGCTTGTTAGTCCTTCCAAAAGCGATATGAGCTAAAATGGGGTCTTGAGCTAAAACATGTCTATTCTTCTTGACTGCTAGGCACAAGTTGTTAATTTTTTGCAATTCATTTTTAAGTTCAAGCAGAACAGGTGTGCTGTCAAAAATTACTTTGTTTCTTTTATTCAATCTAATAGCGAATTCTTTTACTTATTTGATGTAAATCAAATTTCCGACAGTTAAAAAGAATACGAAAAAAATTTGATGTGTTTTAATCGTAGTGTGCGTAAACCCGAAAGGGATGCCGAAAACAATAACAAACCATTTTGAAAAAATTTCAAAAGACCCGTTTGACGTATTTGACAATATTTACAATTGACATATTATATGTATATAAATATGTGTATGTAGTACTTAAAATGGAAGGAAAAATCTACATTTCCATTTTTTGATGTACATCAAATTTTTTTGGTATTTTTTCCGCTAAAAGAACACGAAAATGTGATTTACATCAAAAAATTTTGATGTACATCAAAAATTTCTGCCAGTTTTTTGTAAAAAGAAAACGCCATAAGTAATTTTTTATTGCACATTATTATTTTTTGCAAACTCCGCATATGCCGAGCATACTTGGACCATTTGATACTGCACAACCTTGCTGTACACCAAAAACCATGCTCGCTCGGATTAAATTAAAATAAGATGGGTGCCCTACAAACTACCACTCATCTACCCAAATGGTAGTTCAGTTCTTAGAGTATGATACCCGGTGGCTATTATAATGTAAGCTTCTATACATTTCACCAAAGCGACTTCGCTCTTTTGTTTCAATTGGCTGCATTCCAATGGCTGTTGAAAAACTTTTACGATCCCATTTAGTACGATGTCAAAAGCGGAATAATGAGCAAAATCAATTAAGGGAATTTCTGCGTCTTTCAAAAATGTACTAGGTCGGTTTGGTTAGCTTCCACGACTTCGTCTAACAATTATTAAAATCGCATTGACTTAATTTCATCTCATTACGTTAAAGACCAAGTTAAGAAGCATACTTTTAGGCCGGCGGGTTAATAAACATTTATAACTGTTCAAAGAGCATTTCAAGAATTTTTGTTTATACAATGCTCCTTTACAAGAACTATGTAGTAAAAAAAAATATCAAAATTTTTTATTTAAAACTGATTGATTGTTTTGGATGTATAGCCATGTCTACATGTCTAATCAATTAGTTGTTAATAAAAAATATACTATGTCGATATTCCATTAAAAAGAGGCTTCGATTGATGTTGTACCCTAATTAATATAAATGTAACTAAACATGAACAGCATAATCATGATTCTGAAATTATAACAAAATATTAATGTAAACGAGAAATAATAAATATTGTTTATTTCATTGAGGTCAGCACAGGAAAGCAACACGTTGAGTAAAATCAAGGCCAACCTCATGAAAGTTACGAACTTTATCAAATGTTCAAATCATATTGGCGATGGTTTCACTTTCACGCCATCATGCGGGCTTGAAAGCGCCTGCCATGGAAAAAATTGATTAAAAGTACAATCTGCAGTTATTATTACATCCAACTAAAATTTAATTCGACGTTTCACGTACACCTGTACACAACCACTTTTATCAAATTAATTATCAATGCAAGAGAAATTAAACCACGCTGAATTTAAATTTAACCGGTGATCATCATTATACGATTAAAGAAGAATCTTTTTGTCACCGTACTATTTCACGTACAAAGTACATACCGCTATTACCGAATTAATTCCCATTGCAAGAGAAATTCGCAAATCATATTAATTCGAACGGGATTTAAATTTAAACACGACCATAATCAAGAATTTTCTTGTCACCGTATTAACTTACTTGACCAAACACAACTACACTACCACAAGTTAGATGATGAGCAGATGATTCAAAATTTTTTTATTAAAAACTGTGTTTTTAATTTAAAAGAAAAGAGAGTTTTAACCCCACCCATTATCACAATCGTCACTACATATTAATTTAATACAATAAATACATGAACCGAGCAATTCAAAGTGTAATAACGGGCTGCCTAATACTCTCCTCCACACAATTATAATCTAATCAATTTTTTAGTCGAGCGAAATGTTTACCTTTTAATATCTATGTATGACCGAAACCAACACAGATGTATTATACAAGCCATATTGCTGGAACACATGCACAAGTTAAGTCGATTTATTATGGTATTGTGTATAAATAAACGAAAAATATGTTCGTAAATTAAAACGAAACAGTGTGCATATCCTCACTAGGGTAACTTGAGTTCGTTAACTTCTACGTTTTCCCCACATTTACAACATACATTAAAACTCGGTTTTATAGGTAAAGGGGAAAGAAACGAAAAAGCTACCGGTTACAAGTTATCCCAGTAAGGGTATGCACAATGTCTAAACGAAAAATTTGAAGAAGCTTTACAGTAAAAAGTTCGTAATTATTATCCTTATACAATTTACTGTCGTTTCTGGTGCACTATAAAATGCACTATATTTACTCAAGAACTTCGTCCTTCACTGCAAAATCCACACTAAATCAAATAAAAAATCGGAAATTTAAATTATAATGAAATTTGGTTCTAACTCTTTCGAGGTCGAGAGGAGAAAATCGAATTTTACGCCGGATCATACTTCTTCGTTCATTCATTCAAACAATTTTTTCGAGGCCGGGTCATACTTCTTCGTTCAATCATTCCAATAATTTTTTCAACCAATCATATAGCTCCAAAATGACGATTTTTTATACTCTGAATTTTTTCACAAGAGATGGTTGGTCGAAAAAATTGTTTAAATTAATAAACGAAGTAGTCTGACTCCGGTTTGAATTCATTATTATTGTTTTTAGTTTTGTTTTTTTACTTCGGTTCCCCTTGAAGTATGGCTATGTGTTCATATTTGGTCTCGTGTATTATTTTTTATATGTAAAATTTTCTGAACTTTTCCTGTATTTTTTACTAATCTGCGAATCCATCCGAGAATCCATGGACGCATGAGACATGTCTTTTTCTTCATTTTTCGCCCTTTACCAATAAAACCGGGTTGCAGAAAATCGATTTTAGAGGTAAGGTGGAAAAAACGAAGAAAAAGACGGATATTAAGCGTCTTCATCTGATTTGGGTGACAAAATAATAGTACTCGAGTAATGCCTCAACCAGTCAGACTTAATAGCTTAAGTTACACGCCGATTGCACCACTTCGGTTAGTGCTTTAATCACCCAAAATTTTATAGGCTTCTCGTCACAAATAAACAACTGACCTCTAAAATTTTGGTGGTCGTACCGCTCTCCTAAATGGTCCAAAAAGGAGCACAACTTAAGCTCTTAAGTTTGACTGGTTGTGGTTTAACTGTGCGTTTATACTTGCGGAGCGATTGAAGAAACTTTATGGAGAATCACACAAAATGTTTTAAAACAACAACAAAGCTAAAAATATTTCAACTCGATTGTGGAAAGGTAGACGGGACATAAAATATTTTACGAAATTTGATTGGTTTTGAGTAAGTGAGGAAATGATTAAATTTTTATTTCTGCAAGGTACGCAGCATAAAAGTTCGGCTTGTAGAAAACATTTGTGTTGGTTTTCGGTATGACAAAAATTCTCTAAATTTTGAATGTTTGGTGTGTTTATTGGATGATATTATTTCTACATGTTACCTCATGCACGACATCGTATTGTGTAAATAAAAAATTTTGTAATCGTCGGTTTTTTGATGTTCGTAAAATATTAAAACTATAGTTACATTCATAAGGGTTTATTCTGGTTAAAAAACAGCACAACGCCCCCTGTTCTATAAAAAATACACGATGATAAATTTAATTTAATTGAATTTGTATATAAGCCTAATATTGTATTGTATTCGAGTAAATGTATTTTCGAAAAACGTTTTTTGGTCTTGCTTATTCTTTGCCAAACCAAAATAAAAACGAAAAAACAACGTAAGTTACACTCTATACACATGTATAGTACATATAAAGAAACGAAAACCAACGCAGATTAGCTTTATTGTACGTTCCATATTAGTATTTTTATTGCCTTCGAACGTATAAAATCTAAATTTTAGATAAGACTACGATTGTAAATTTCTTTAATAAAAGTAAAAAAAATGGAAGATGGTAATTCTAGCGATGATGGAATTAACGGGTAAAGCTAAATTTCTATAACATTGCGCAAATTTCTAAATAACCATTTCATAATTGTATGTACATATGTTGTGTGAAGCATTTTTAGCTTGAGTTTGTTACATGTGGCTCATAAATAGTTAAAATATGAAGAAACGTTTGATACTTTTTAAGGTTCAAGGTTTCTTTCGTTTATGTATGTATATATCAAACTGTGACCAAATTGTATCATTAAGAACCAAATATTATATGTTTCACATTTTATTGATTTACTATGAAAAGTGTATTTCTAAATTATGATATTTTATTATACATAGAATAAAACGATCTTTATCAAGTATCGAGAAACAGGAGAACCAAATAAAGGGTTCAACTCAGTTCCAATTTCCGAAGCCATTTAACGGTAATTATGTCGAGTATACAGAAAATACCACAATTCATGGAGTAAAATATTTGGGAGAACCAAGACGACCGTGTGCTGAAAAAATGTTTTGGATTATAATTTTTGTATTTTGCTTTTCATTACTGGGGTATTTTATGCGGGATGTCGTAATTAAATGGAACAGGTGCCCAGTTATTTTAGTGGAAGATGATTTATCAACTCCTATCTATAACATTCCATTCCCAGCCGTAACCATTTGCCCTCAAATTAAGGCAAAATATGATCAATTTTCCTACGAAAGTTTGGGGATACTACAGAATAATCTTGGGAACACAAGTGAGTTGGATGACGATACGACAAAGACTATATTAGATTTTATAACAAAATTTGAAATAGCGCACCAAATCTGTCACAGTTTTACGACGAAAAAGTTGGGAAGCATTAAAGCATGGCCACTCAGAAAAACTATTAACGCGTCTTATATAAAACTACTATATGAGGTAATATACCGAATTAAATATTACTATTGTGTGCCTGACATCGTTTTTTTGTCTGATTTACCGACTGAGCTTGATATTAAGTTCGAACCGGTAAACTTATTTCAGATTTGTCAATAGCTGATTCGAAATAATTTTGCTTTATCAAGCAAATTTTAATTTAACAGCAAACGTAGTTGGTTTAGTACCTGCTATGAACGACTAGTACGAACTAGCAATCAATTTAGTTAGTCAGAAATAAGAGAAAAAATTGGTGTCAAGCACACAGTATAAGATTGCGTAGCAATTGTGGATAAAATCAAAGGAAAAAATTAACTTTTATTTAGTTTTAAAAATCAGTATTTAATAAAACGGACGTTTAACGTAATCAATTTATCCATCTATTGATATGCAATCTTAATATGCTACTATTCAAGAAATTAGATACTAATTTTATTTATCGATTGATATATTTTATTTTCAAATTAAAACTTTTTGTTTTCAGTTATCTCCAAATTTAAATGAAACGATCGACGAGGCTATGTTTAAAACAAATTTCATGAATTTGTATAATTACGAAGATGGCGAAGAGGAAGGTAGTGGTGATCTTGAGAAAGAGGAAGCCGAAGATCAAAAAGCTAAGCATTTGTTTTCATCCGTTCTAACTAATGAAGGTGTTTGCTTCACATTTAATATGCCAAAAGAAATTTTGCGCGAGGATGCCATTCAAAAGGCTTATTCTTATAATGACTTCAATGCAACCTCTAATAATTGGGACAGTGAACATGGTTACAATTTAAAAGGGGGCACTGATTTTGATTTTTTTCCATTATTTATGTATGGAGCTGGAAAAGAATTTGGCCTTCAAATACAATTGAAATCTTTAGTGAGAGATATGAACCGGTTATGCCAACCAACCCAAGTTGGATTTAAAATAGCATTACATGCGCCAACTGTTTATCCGACCACATACGAAGATTATATTTTAGTAAACTACGAATCAATAACCAACATTGCGGTTAAACCAAAAATCATTAAAACGTCTGATAGTTTAAGGATGTACGGTCCCCACCGCCGTCAATGTTATTTTGCCAACGAAAGACGTTTAAAATATTTTTCATATTACAATAAAGTAAATTGTAAATTGGAATGCCTCTCTAATTTTACCATGAAAATCTATAAGTGTGTACATTACTCATTGCCAATGGATCCTGGCACAAATATTTGTGGAGCAAGAGCTCATGCAGATGGGGCTTATTCTCAAATGTATAATTATGCGGAAAATATGGAATCAGTAGCAAATTTAGCAGAGGAAATTGATCCTACTGAGAAATACGATAGAGTGAAAGATTTAGATCTAGAATGTGATTGTCTGCCAGAGTGTAATTCAATAGAATATGCATATGATGTTGAAACTGAACTAATTGATTTCCATAAAATAAATGAAAAGTTTCAAGAAGCCATAAATATAACGGAGAAACTTACTGAAGTATATACCGAAATAAATATATTCATTAAGGATACAGGGGTATTTGGTAAAACTCGGAATCAATTATATACATTTTCAGATCTAGTTTCTAATTTTGGTGGATTAATGGGACTATTTATGGGTGCATCAATGATAAGTTTGGTGGAACTAATTTATTTTTGTTCAATAAGACATATTTGCAAATCAAAAGGAAATTCTAGACAAGAAAACTAAATCACTATAATAATTTCGGGCACAAATTATTTTAGTTCAGAAAATGATTTACATTCCATGAGTTCATTCCATTTGAAATATACGTACTTCATGAAAACTATTGTAGATGTGCGTAAAATCTACCATCTGATAATTCTTATAATTCATAATGCACTTCATATGAGAAATATTAAACTTTTTATTCATAAATCTAAAGTTAACTAAATATAAATTGTTCATATAAAAAAATAAAAAAAAAATGTATTATTATTAAATAGTCATCATTTTGCAAAAGTTTACCAATATGTATAACAATACGAACAAGTCACTAAATTTAAGCCGGCAATTTCAGAAATATTAAAACATAATCAGACCCTTATTACCCGTTACCTATTTTCCTAGAAAGCAAAATTACCTTATCTGTAACCCTATTCTGGTAATTCCCCGGGAGTAGGGAATAATTTATGCCATTAGCTAAAAATTGTGCCTTTAGCTAAATAATTTCTTTTTGTTTCTGGCGATTGGATAATAGATTTACGGGGAAATAATTTAAATATTCGCGGTACTAATTAAAAATAGTTTACTAATGTCGTTTTTACTGGCACAAAAATCCACATCCAAATTTTTGGATTTTTTATTTTTTGCCACAGAACACGATTTTGGATTTTTTTTTACGTTTACTCACACATATACTAAACGTCATGTCAATTGTCAACAAAGACGTCGCGCCATTTATATTTTATAAATAAATTATTTAATAAAATATAGTAAAATCTATAATAAAAACAAGAAAAAAAACACGGCTTTCAAGTTTGCGCTATTTACTATAATTTACAGCGGATAAAATGCAAAAGTTGTAAAGTTATTTGATGTAACATTGTTATCGGTGCACACGCAATAATCTTTATAAAACAACACTTTGAATTAAACAAAATTTAATTTAATAAAAACACAAATTGCTTAAACAATTATCACAAATATAATAAAATATAAATGGCGCGACGTCTTTTTTGACAATTGACATGACGTTTAGTATATGTGTGAGTAAACGTAAAAAAAAATCCAACAAATTTTTTGGATTTTTTTTCAAAAAAAAAAAAAGACAAAAAATCTAAAAATATCCATTTCCAATTGATTCCAATCAGAAAAAATGTGGATTTTTGTGCCAGTGAAAACGATATAAGTTTATTTTGTTTTTGTTGATATTTTAATCGAATTTTTAATCAAAAGTAAAAAATTGGATATTGACATTTTCCAATTGATATTACCAGTTTTCACTATAAATTTACAGCCATAATATTGGAATTGTGGTTTTTGTTTGAGAAATTTAGAACAACAATCCCATATATGTAATTCCAAATTGGAACAGTTTTAAACCAAATTTTCTGCTGGTATAGAATACTTCTATTCTGGACGAAAAATTAGTTACGATTTGAAATAATATTCAATAATGTTCTAGCACATTACTATTTAATTGAATATATTTAGTTGCATTTTTACGTTATTGTGTAATTAAAAATGTAATTGTCACCAACTAATAAAATAAATTAAAAAATATCTTTGGTTGTTTCTTCGAGCACAATATTTATTCCTATGCAGAAGGAGTTGCTTGTACCAAAGAAAGACCACATATAAGTCAATACAAGCTGCGTTTTTTTGAAAGCAATAGAGTAGAGTTCGCGATAGCTATTTTCAATTTTTTTCAAATTTAAAGTTAAAAATATAATTTTTTTAAATTAAATAATTTAGATTTAATAGAAATCTATGTAGAACCAAAAAAATCCATCAAAAAAGTTGTATGGTTTTCTTGTAACATTGTTGTTCTGTATAGTTCTGAACTACTCCGTTATTATACAGAACTATACAGAACAACGGTATTTCAAGAAAACCATACAATTTCCTTTAAATTCTACTCCAGCTAATTCTTTCCTAAAATAGGTATAGAATAATAAACGTCAAAACTGCTATAATAGGGAATAATTTTTTCTCAATTTTGTTTCCCCAAAATCCAGAATACACTTTTGGGGAAAAGGGAATAAAACTGCAACAAAATTTGAAATGTCCATTCTCCGGAAATTAACAGAATAGGTAGGGCCACTGGCGCTAGATTCTGATAAAATGTCAATATTTCATGACTCTTTATTAGAACAAAATATAGTCACATACAATTTCCGATTCGTACGAAATGACTTGAGATCTGACACTTGCAGCAATTTGTAGTAGTTGCAGTTACATTGCTAAATTGTACTGAAATTCTCACATATATCGCCAAACATTTAACTATTACTTTGAAATTGTCGAAAAACTGTAAATTCGCAATAACCTATTTACAAATATTAAAATTTTTTTATTGTTTATTTGAGAATTTAGTTTTCAATTTTGATTTAATTCCACACAAAAATGGTTTAAAATCGTATTCGGACTAATTTTATAAGAAAATTTAAAGTCACGGAAAATTGAATAGTAAACAATTTTGTACTATTTGTCACAAAACTTTTCGTGACATTTTGAAAAGGTCATCTCATCAGCATCGCTTTTTAGAACTCACAACAAATTTGTTATTTTATAGCAGTTACAATTTAGTACAAAGTTCTAAAAAACTGTCATTCGTCATTTGTCACTTCATCAGAATCTAGGCTTTCGTTCTTCTACAAAAAGACGAGTATTTGTGCTTGCTTCATATTGCAATAATCTTGCTAAACGTAGTCCGGTTGCATAATCCGCGTACATTGGCTCCTGATCTTTCCCTTTTCCCCTTTAAAAGTTTATTGACATTTATAAAATATAGTGACAAATTTTTTTTTCTGCAAATATTTGCCTGTAAAGAAGAAGCTTCCGCTATATAAAAATATTCAATACGCAAGGTACATATAAATAAACATATAAAGTACCTAATGTCATAATTTTTTATAGGATTATTATTAATTTATTTTTAATTAATTCAAATGCGAAATATACATTTTTCCTATGGCATCTTTTTTATTATGAATCCTTAACATTTTTAAATATAAAATATTTTTTTTTGTTAATTTTAAAATTGTTACCATACAAACACTCGGATCGAATATATTTTATGGCAACATTTAAATGAAAATGTTGTGTATTGTGTAATTATAGTGGTCTTAGCTCAAAAAGGCTTCTGCAAAATTTTGCACTTATATTTTTCTTTTCTTGTCTCTTATGTGCAAAAAGCCAATGTTATATCTCTTTCATTTTGCAGTCGATACAATTTTCCACATGTCTATGCTCCATTAGTAGTAGTTTTATAACAACTATTTGCGGACACCAAAGGAATCAAGAAAATTCCAATAAAGACACCACTCTTCATTTTACTAAACCAGCCCAAACTGATTGGTATACAAATAATATAGAGTTAAAATTTATTTATTTATCATCTTTAGTACAGTGAAAATGTAAATTTTTAATTAGGACGTTATGCCCCTATTGCACCTCGCATTTGCTGGTATATTTATATTAAGAATAATTGCTCTTAACTAAAATATATTATCTTTGAAAACAAAAACAGAAAAAACTGAATATGCTGTATGAAATGTGAATCTTAACATGGGGAGAGTAAAAATAAAGAAAGTTCATTAGCAAAAGAACTGAGAATAAAGTGTGACAAAAATCAGTTAAGACAGACGAAATAAATTGTCTGCACTCTCTTTTGAAGGCAGCTGCAGAGCTGCTTTGTTTTACAGTATGTTACTTGCTTATAGCATTATGATACTGACTTGTAAAAGTGCAGTAAATAAAGTAAACGGTGACTATGACAAAAACAACTAAAACGAAAGAGACAACACAATTTTTCAAATGTAATGTACATTTTGTTGGTAAACAAACATTTTGTGTACCAATAAAAATGTTAAAAATTATTTGAAAGGTTATCAAATCACTTCAAGTAGGTTTAGAATAAAATATTTTTGTTGAATTTGCATTAAAAAATTTCGTTTTGACTGTATTTGATAAAAAAAGTCTGAGATGTCAAAAAAATATAACAAAATAAATCTAAACTGCTAGAATTGTTCGTTGGGCGGATTTTTTTTTTGCTCAATTCTTATACAAAATTCCTGATATGTTGTATTCACTCACTCTTATTAATACTGTGTATACATATTATCTTTCTCACTCCATTTGGATTCTTAGACACTGAAAAATTGTCAGTGTCATTTCAACAAAATATTTTCATTTTACCAACAAAATGTACATGACATTTGAAAAATTGTGTTGTCTCTTTCTGTTTTGTTGTTCCTGTCCTAGTCCCGGTTTACTTTTTGTATTGTACTTTTTTAAGCCAGTGTCATAATAGGATTATGCAAAGGGAAAAGCGATTCAATACAAAACAAAAACTAAGATTATTGTATAACCAAAGAATATATAAACAAGAAAAAGATATTGTTCTACAGAAATATACCAACAAAAAATCAATTATGATTTTCTGAGTTTTTGTTTGTAATTTTTGAAGAACGAAATAAATCCTATAATCATACATTTCTCGATCTAACATTCGTTTTATAAACACAACTTCGGCGAATTCTGAATCAAACGAATCTTCCGGAAGTTGTCCAAAATATTGTGCAAGCGTATTTACAAAAAATACACGACATAATTGATAAACACAAGGTCAAGGCTTGCAATGTAATCCACTTCGAGCAAGTTCCACGGTATTTTGGATCGGAACCTGAAACAACAATTATCAATAGTGGTACATCGGAGGTTTTAATGAAAAAAGCCATAGTACAGGACATAAACGTTTCACTGCAACGTTAGGTATAACCATGGAAAAAACCGGCTATGAACAATAAATGTGTGGATGGACGTTAATAAAACAGGTAAATGACGATATCCTTAAAAATTGTTTAAAAGAAATAGTTCTCAGTCGGCCTCAAACCAGTCTTATGCGAGAGCCAATTTTATTAATTATGGACTCGTATGTAGGTTAAATTAAGCGAGAGTAATTACCTTGACAAATATAATATTTTTGTGGTTCTGGTTCCACCTAATTTAACTGGCCTAAGAATATTACAATTCACAATAAGATGAATACATATCAAATGCATTAGAAAATGCAGAGTTTCAAACGCGCCAAGGGAAGCCAAAAATTTCTAACTATGTAATAGTAAGCAATTGGGTAGTAAACTGGATAGCCAGTGAAAATGAGGATTTTTAGGAAAAATTTTTCAAAGAGGATTTACACTGTGCGCTACGGGAAATAAATGCTAAACATTTTAATTACGACGAGTTCATTAAAAATAATCCCGAGCTACCGGCCGATGGCACAATGAAAAAATTGACGGTATAGGTGAATGGTTTTGGCCAACTGTGCAAACTACAAGTTTTTTCGCTTGTTCACCAAATAATACAGATTGAATCTTCATTAGAGGAATTCATTAAGCATTACTCTGACAAAATTATTAATTTTATTAAACAACACCCGGATACCAAAAAGATATTGGATGAAAATATAATTAAATTGGGTGAGATATCTTCAACAAATTTAGAAGCTTTTGCGGTTTCCAAAATGGAATTTAAAAATAAGTGAAATTGACGGAAATTGCCTCGAAATTACTTCTTTTGTTTATTTAGTTGGATGCACGGATGCAGCGAGAGGAATCCAACTGGATAACTACTTAGATGAGGAAAACATTTCGGATTACGACAATAAATTAATTTATTTTATACGTACGTGTAAATTTTTATTTTTGACTGCATAATAAATTTTATTATTATTATTTATTTTTTTGTATTTTTTGTTTTTATTTTATGATAAAGTTGCAAAAGAATTAATCAATATTTTTTAAATGCTTACTTTTTTAAAATTACGAAAACAAATTTATTTAAAACGCCTACCTAGGTTTTATATTAAAACCCATATTAGCCCAAATTAATTGTTTTTGAATAAAATATAGTTAGTATTTCGTATGATGAATTTGGAAAACAAAAACTTGTTGGAAAAATAAAACACAACCGTTAGGTAACTGAAATTTTTGATTGATTGATTGGAATGTGCGACCAAACCTAAGTAAGATTCCCGGTTGACGCCGGGCCCATCCGCACACTCTTTTACATATAACAAGATGGAGGGATAGGAAAGGTTTGTTAATTATTATGGAAATTGACCCGGTTTCAGACACCTAAGTAGTCAATAGTTAGCAAATTGTTAGTTGAAATGTAATATAAGACGGTTAGCACAAGACAACACAATTATTTTTGTATTTTTTTTTGGGTGTTTTCCGCAATCAGCATCCTAAAAAAATTATAATTATAATTAAAATTTATGATTAATTAAGTTGCAGTAAATTCACTGAAATAAAAGGTCATTATTAAGAGTTAAATTAACTTGAATAAAATAAATGTAATGATATGATTAGTATTAACAAAATTAATTTGGTTCTCTTAAAACAAGTTAAATCAAAATAAATTAAAATAAATCGAAACCAGAAATCACCAAAAATTGTAGTACTCGTATCAAAGCAGGAAAGGAACGCACGACCTTCTATTTATCTTTAACTGATAGACCCTGTTCTTTTTATCTTCAACTGATAGACTCTGAATCTGTTGATTTAATGGATTTATTTATAAAAAGTAGTTAAATAAAAAAATTATATAATGTGACGGTCACTTGTCCTTGCCGTCCCTAATACAATACAAATATTTATAAAAATAAAAAATGACCAAATGAAATCTGGTTTCAAAAACAGCTAATCTGAAATAGAACCCCAATCGTGGCAATCATACAGCTCAAAATCCCTAGCGTACGACTGATCATCCTAAAAATTACTAAACTCCCGCGAAACTGATGATAAACTTCAACCAAAACATCTATAATATTCAGTAAAGAGACCAACCTGGACACACAAATCCAATCCTCAGACAAGGGTTCCATGCAAAACTGCAAATTTGCCCTCTTATAGCAACAATTGATAACCACATCAACTCCCAAAAAAAACAATTTAAAATAGCCCAAAATAATTTACAAACACAGGTAACGACAGCATATTATTGTATATGAATATAACCCTCCGTAAGTTGAGAAACACAATGTTCAATGAACAACCTTCACAAACCGCAGGCACCGACCAACCACTTTTCAAGAACGAAATTCATTCAAAGCAACGCACTCTACCACAAATATCAAAGAAAATTTATTGCAATACAAACAACCGTTAGGTAACTGAAATGCAAGAAAATAAAAAACTGCAAAAAATAACAACATTACCTTTAAAGTCCTTGAAATTATGTAACAAAATATAATTGCAAATGTGTTCTGTAAAATTATGGTAATTTGAATAATTCACCTGTGCACAGCTGCGATTGCAAAACCTATACAAATATGTTTTCGAAAGCATTTTGATTTTAACAGAACATTGCAGTAAAAATATACCGTTATAATTTATCTTCTCAGTCGCTCAACCGATCGCCATGAAATGTTTACCATGGAAATGTTGCATATCCAGAACCAACCTTATGATATTTTGGAAGGGGCTGGACCCTGGGGTCTAGGGGCTGCGGTACAAATTTTTTATACAATAACATTTTAATTTTCTTTAAATTTTTCCACGAAAATGAGTTTATGGGGCTGGTTATATGAAATTACTGACATGTTCGAATCCGAGGGGCCCAGCCCTGAATCAAAAATTAATTTTTACATGTATAGATACAAATAAATATTTGATTATTCCAAAATGACTTCTCAGTCGCTCAACCGATCGCCATGAAATGTTTACCATGTAAATGTTGCATGTTAAGGACCAATCTTACGATATTGTGAAAGGGGCTGGATTCCGGTTCCAATTTCAAATTTCTTAAGATTTTTTGAAAGGAATGACTTTAGGAAAAGGGTTATATGAAATTAGTGACATGCTCCAATCCGGAAGTCTGCCCTGGATCAAGAATTCATTTTTACATGTATGTATAGATACAATTATTTAAATGTTCCGAAATAGCGCCTTAATCGAAAAAATTTAGACACCAAAAAGAAAATCTAGCGTGCGATTGTTATACACAAATCATACCTCTACTATAATTGATTTAATTATTATTCAAATTAATTTTATTAATTTAAATTTAAGACAATCTTTAGGTCCCAAAAATGACGGCGTTAATAAATTAAATAATGAAATTCAATCGCAACTACCCGGGCCACTAATGAAATACAAATCTACCGACACGATTACTGATGTGAATCAATCCGCCAATTATCCAATAGTTTCTTAATTCTTTGGAGCCACCTGGTATTCCACCACACATACTATTTCTAAAAGAGAGTTCACCAATAATACTGCTCCCAAATTTAGATCCAAAGAAATTGTGCAACGGAACACGGCTTTGTGTGAAGAAATTGATGCCGAATGTGATTGAAGCAACGATTATTACCGGTAAAAGCAAAGGAGAAGATGTGCTAATTCCGCGCATTCCTATGATTCCCACCGATTTGCCGTTTGAATTCAAGCGACTACAATTCCCATTACGTCTTGCTTTTGCAATGACAATCAACAAAGCCCAGAGGCAATCATTGAAAATAGGTGGTGTTATTTTGGAAAATTCATGCTTTTCACATGGCCAACTGTATGTTGCTTGCTCCAGAGTGGGAATGCTAAAAAATTTATTTATTTACACACCAAATGGAAAAACCAAAAATATTCTTTATCAAAAGGCTTTATAATAAAAATTATTAACTAAAATATCTTTATATTTATTATTAACTTTGATCTGGTTGAAGGTTTGTAAAAATGGAGTATAATTATTTAGCAACTGGTAACAAATACCAAACCAAAATTAATTAACTATTCCCACAAACAGGATGTCCAATAACATCATTACAAAAGTTTGCCTGGATGCATTTGAATACAGTTATTTATAATTTTTTTTTCATATGTGATTGCAACTACAGCGATGTAAAGAGAGAATTCTTGCATAACAATCAAGGTATTTGAATTATATGCCTCCCGTGCAACGCCGGGTAACTCAGCTAGTACAATATTAAAACTCAAAAAATGAAACTCGTATATTTACTTTACAAATGTTTAATTTTATTTTCATTTACTAATTTTTGTTAATTATTAATTATATTAATAATATTTCTATTTGTAAATGTAATTTTTAAATGATTAAATCATTAAATATCAATATCAATCACTTTATTGTATCCTATGGCCTTTATATTCGCAACAGACTAAAACCCAAAGTATTGTGCACGAAAAATGAAAAACACATTAATTTAAACAAGATACATTAATAAGAAAGTAATAAATTAAAATATTGATGTTTGTTCGTTTATAATATTATAGTTAGAGGTTGTAAAATGTGGTACATACACAAGAATAAATACAAATTTACAAGTGGATTAATATTAAACTACAATATATAGACGACTATTTACTGAAAAAATAAAACTTTACTATTATCCAAATTTATTATTATTTTTCAAATTTGTACTGTTTGTACTGTGTGCATGTTCTGGTTTATCCGAGTCGCCATCACTCGATAAAACATCTTGAGGTTTAACATTTTAATGGAGTAACAGGTTTTTGTAGGCAAGTGGACTCGATTATTTAAACATGAGCGGTTAAGGTGTTTAGTGTAGTTGTCGGAGACACATATGCATTGCAACAAAAAATGAGCAATTTCAAAAAAATATTCTGAATGTTAAATTTAAAAACTCTATACTTCCATATGAAGGGGTTTTAATCAGCCTACAGTACTATATATTTTAGTAATTCTATTAATCATGCTTTGGACTTACATAAATTTAAGTATATTTTTTCTTACCTACTAAAACGGAAACAGTTTGTTAAAATTTTTTGCATACTAGTTTAATGAGGGAATAAAACCAACCAGAGAAAGCCAGAATAGTACCACAGACCTTTACAATTTGAAATTTTATCTCGTTTTGATTGCATTAGGAGAAACACCAAGTAGGCTGACAAGGATAAAAGTTTGGTAAGTCGCTTGGTAGAATGATAAAAAATGCGAAAGTAAATGTCTTAATTCCATATACTGTTCATTTCTAAAGCTAAATTAATATTGTCACTAAAATTTGGCGGTTTGTAGGAGGAAACGAATTTTTGGAACAAGAGAACCCATACGTATTTATTATAAATATGCTTGTTATTACCTTATAAGATTTTGTATGTAATGATTACTTATTTCAGCTAAACTATTATTGTGGGTTTGTATATAAAATTCGATGATTGTTAATGTAACAAAATTATAATAGTTTCAGAAACAAAATTTATGTATATGGACGAGGGACAATTATTGTATTCGCTTAATGAGGTATAAAGAGACTGATATTTGTTTCCTCCACTTTAGTTTTCCCTGTTTCATTTTAAAGCCAGCTGGCCATGAAGCGGGCCATGAAACAAAAAACTTTAAAATAATTTTCAAAAATATCGAATTAAGAATAGCGGGTTGATATTAAATTCCTTATTAAACAAGGAAAAGTGTAATAAAATATTCAAAATCAGATGGCACCAATATATGGACTAGCTTATTTCAAAGTCAGATGGAACTGTTAGTTTGTTATGTCACATATATCATTACTTATTAGTAGTACAATGACAGAAGTTGATGAAGGGGAAATGGTTACATAATGCTTGATTGTTGCAACGGTTTTAATACCCTGAGCAGTTGCAGACCCTGCAGTGACGTACAAAAGATGATCCAGTCTCGGAAAACTTTAAAATTGCGGGTTCTGCTGGAAAAGTAGTAACAAAAGTATTTTGGTACTTATTACGCTATTTGCCGTAGGCACTTGGCGAAACACACTAATACTTAATAAACACATTTTATTAAACACTTGTTTGTTATTTCGCAAAATTATATTTTTGAATATTTTAATTAAAAAATTTGTTCAAAAAGTTTAAAAAATTGTTAGGTCATCATCAGGAGTATCTACTCGAGTAGATACTCCTGATGATGACCTAACAAGTCGAAATCGATCGAGTGATTTTTTAAACTTTTTGAACAAATTTTTTAATTAAAATATTCAAAAATATAATTTTGCGAAATAAAAAACAAGTGTTTAATAAAATGTGTTTATTAAGTAAAGTATTTTGGAGTTCGGAGGGATTCCAATGACCAATTTTACAAGTAAAGGTTTGTTATTTTATATCGTTAAAAAAACAGGTAAAAAGAAGTAGAAGATTAGAACATTGGCCGTTATTAGAGGACAATAAATCGTTTCTTAGGCGGAAAATTGAAAAGATTTAGTGTTATACGTGTTTAAGGAAATTAAAAATTGGCCGGACAGCCCGTAATTTTACATTACGAATTCCCAAATTTGAAAAAAAGTATTCGATAAATCGGTGTAATCGCGATGAAGCACTTCGGTCAGAGGTTAACGAACATTTTGATGGCAAATAGAAGAACTGTCATTGATGTTTTAACGCATTGATATATTGGAGCTATATCAAAAAGTATATAATAATTCAACAATACAATTATATTTCAAGAATATAACAACTTGCCGTTATATATATCCTTGCTCCGTGGCTCTGAAACCGGAATAATAGTTTACATATAGTTTTATATTTATACATATTATGTATAGTTATTTAATTATATTTCACAAAAACTTAACTTAGCAACTAGTACCTATTTTTTCGTTTAGGAATTATTAATATTAGATTATACTTATCAATGTATTTTTTATTGGATAATGTTAAATTTTGTTTGTTCAAATAGTTACAATTTTATTGATAACATAACTATTCTAAACTAATAATTAGATAATATTTTAACATAAAATTCCAAACTTGAAAAATGAATAATCTATTAATAATTTCTAATAAAATAAAAACAAAAATATTAAAAATCAACAAAATAAAGTTAATTAATAAAGCTAATTTTTATCAAATTAATTTAACGTTAATGTACGAGTATATACATAAAACTAACGAGTGGTTATGGTTATCTTATACTGGGTGTCCAAATGAAATACATAACACTACAAAATGGTATGGTAGAACCATGTTAGGTAGACAGAGGGACCTTATGTTTATCTAACCATCGGTTGTCACTCCTTCATTTCTAGAATTACCTTGTTGGTTGTTATTGAGTTTTTGGTCCTCTTTATTACATATAAAAATGTGAACCGAAAAGTCCATAAAACATTATTGCTAAATTAGAAACGGACGTAATTTATAACTTAATTAAGAACTATAAAGTTTAGAGGCCCTCCATTTGCCATTTATACTGTAAGATGATTTTCCCAAAGGTTTTTTGAAAACTAACGTGTATAGCAATGATTCACAACCAACTCAATAAAAATTTTCATTTTCAATAAAAAATATTCAATTTCCAACATACATTATGTGTTTTTTTAATACAAAACAAATCTAACAGATGGAACACCCTTTAAATTTGTACATTCAATTACACTAACGGCACCACTTAACTATATGGGGTGATTTTTGGTGAACTGAGTAATGCAATTTTGTACCCTAGAAAAACTGAGCATTATAAGCCACTATCTACATTCTCATTTTAAAATGTATTTGTTACACGATGACTTTTGCTCGGCATCACAAAGTTGTACATAATTATTGTCAAAAAGTGTCAAAAGCTTGTTTGAAAATACAAGTAAAATCAAATTTTTTTCTACAGTTGCTATATGTCGGTTCTACATAAATATGTTCTTGGATTAACAAAATATTAACAAAATGAACAAACGATGAAACGAAATACCGTACCAAGCGCATTTTGTAATAGGTAAACGCTAACGGTTTTTGTGTGGGAAATTGTTATGTGTGTTACGGGAAAATATAGTTTGAACCGTGGGAAATCAGGATTTTAAAATATAGCAACAGTCGTGGCAGTAATTCACTGTGCACAATACACTGAAAAGTTATTATTTTCGATGGTTATCATTTTGTGCACTTTTTATCACGATTTTATATATGTTTTGTTTTTAATAAATGAGACTTTGTTCGTTTCTTTTTGTGATGCGGCAAAGGCTCGAAACGAGTACTTATTGTAAAATTAATAAAATTTAATTTATCACAAATAGATATTTATTAAAAACAAAATATACTGAAAATTTAATTTAGTATAAGTAAAATTTTCTTGATTTTCTTATTTTAATAATTGAGCCGTTTATTTTGAAAGTGGTTTAAGTCCATTTTACAAAAAAAAAAAAATTAATGGTTGCTATACTCACAATTCTTATAATACTTTTTATATTATTATTTGTTGTCATTATTTTTTTTTCTTGTAAAATGGACTTAAAAAATTTAATATTAAATCACTCGAGTAGATACTCCTGATGATGACCTAACAAGTCGAAATCGATCGAGTGATTTTTTAAACTTTTTGAACAAATTTTTTGCCGTCTTTCGAAAAGTATACATTTCTTAATAAATTCTATTTTTATTTTCGATTGTTCTTCTAATATTTCTTGTTTAATTCGAAATTAATTTCAACAATTTCAGTGCAATTTATAGATTGTTTCCATAAATGAATCGTGTTTTCTAAGTAAAAATGTCAAAGTGGAAAACAAAGAATAGATAGAAACTTGAAATAATATTTATTATTGAAAGTGGTCACATTTAAGTTAAGCTAATAATACTCGAAAGTAGTTTTGACCAACAATCAGAGAGTACATTACCTTCTTTACAAATCTGCGAGAATTTAGAATGTTCCTCCATAAATGATACAACTATGGCGGCAATGGCTAGCTAAATACAAAATTGCACTTCATTGCGGCAGGCGCCGTTTAAGAAGCGAATAGAATTCTCGAATAATATGGCATTGAGCAATTTATCGTTTTTCGTAAAAATAAGGTGTATTAGTGTTTTTTGAAATGGAAGGATTTCGTTTGAACACCCTGTAGAAAATATTTATTTTATTATGTCAGTAAGTTTCGTTTTAAAATAAAGGCCATTTTTTAAATTTATTTATCAATTTAATTCGAAATTTCTTCGTCACACTTGTTTAATTTCGCACCAAAACCTTTATGACAAATATTATTTCTATTTACACTCCTGAGTCCTGACTTAAGATTTTCGTAAAGTTAACTAAGGTAGCTAACCGAAATGACTTTGAGAATTATTGATTCGTTGGCCATCTTATTAAATAAGTAAACAAACATGACATAAAAATTTCACTTAATATTTTGCTAGGAAATTGGAGAGTCTGTCCGAAAATATTAATAAATAAAAACAGGGCCAAAATTCCACCCATTAGTTATATTGTAACTATGTATACCATTTACTAATTAATAATGTTTACACATTAATTATATTATCGTTACTGTTGTTATTGTTGTTGTTCTTTTTTTTTAAATCACCAGTTGCCTTTAATTTCTCCTGCATTTGTGTCAACATATCTTGCATTCGCCGAATTTCTTCATCTTTCTGTAGTAATAATCGATCAGTATCCGATATACAAGAATCCGTATTCGAATTCATTGAATCACGTTTTAATTTGTTACGCTCCCTAAATGCGTGCTGTGTTATTTGTGATATGCACTGCGTACGGAAATTTTCATAATGAACATCTTGGGTAGTATCTTTTAAATCTTGCATATGCGTTGATATCAGCATCGTACGCAATTTTATAAAATCACTGTGGATAGGATTTTCAACTGAAACGAAAAATTTGTTTGTATTATTGGAAGTTTAAGTGTACAAATATCACAATCAAGGCTCTAAAATTAAAAAAAAAACCTAAATTTAATATTGTAAATCTCGTATTAAAACTATAACGTAAAAATAATTTGATACCCAACTCTTGTCAACTAACTCTTTAATTCAGAAATATTTACATAGATTTATTATGATATGTAACTCAGGCCAACTTTTTTGCCTTAAAAGCATTCTGTATTGAAGTAAGGGTATAATGTGTAGCTTCTAGAGCACCTACGGCCTCTCACACTTTTAAAGTTGAGAGTTGAGTTCGATCGAAACATGCAATAACTATAGACTCAAATTTTGTTGACAGTAATAAAGTATCGTGCCTAGTTTTAGTTGATATTAATATATTTTACTTTTAAATAAAAAAAATTTAAAATTTAAAAAAATAAATTTAGAAAACTTTAAAAAAAAATTATGAAAATAAATTCATAAAATTGCCGTTGGAGAAGCAAATCACTTGCTTGCATACCATTAGCAAATATTGATTTTTTCGGTTCACCCGTAAATTCAAAGGCGTATTACAACTCTAATATGGATTTTATTTAAATTACATGCATTTTTTAATCGATGACATTTGCGTTTGGTTTCCACTTGGGTCGGCTGGTTATTAAATGACAGCCGCCCTACTATTGCTGCGTTTTTTTGAAATCTTGTGTTCGAGACCGCGATAAAATACAGGGAAATTTTGAAAGGAACATTTTAGTACAACAACTTTTACTAACTTCAAGTCAATCTTTTTGACGTTTAAAACAAATTACGAAATAAATAATAAATTAGTTAAATTTAACAAAAATGTTTTATAAATTTTTAGTTGCACTCAATAATAAATCTAATTAATAAGTTTTTAAGTTTAAAATTTGAGTGCTGTGATGTGAAAATGTAAAGCAGTGATAAATGGTAAAGGTACCTTATTTACCTTTATTGGATCCCGTATTTGCCGATATAAAACCCAATTTAAGGGATATGAATAGTTCGAAATTTCGAATCGAGCTTTTCTAAATATGCTGGTATCGAATAACTCGGAAATTTTATTTGATTACGATAATCCGTACTGGGATATTACACAAAATGAATTTATACTCAATGAGGACGCACCCGTCGATACGCCATGCGACATGAATAAGTACGTATTTGGCTGGAAACATCTAAATAAGGGAGCGATTCTTAACGATCTTTTTATTTTCAGAATGCTGCAATCAACCGTAGGTGATAGTAACATAAATTTAGATGACAGCGGTAGTGATAATGAATTTATGGGTGATGATTTTCATAATCAAGCTGAAATGGATGAGCCACAACTACCGCGTATGACATTCGTATACGATGCAAATGCCGAAATTGAACAAGTGCTAGAGCTGCGAATAAGTGGCGGGTGCTAAACGCACCCAAACTGTAATTGATGCATTGCAACCGTCTGATGCGACGACGAAAATTGGAACATTCGTACCGATCCCGTCTGGACCATCTTAATTAGGCCATCGGCAAGGGATCACATGGAGAGACAACAGATGAAGCGAACCAGTGAAGCGGTTAAAGCATATTGGAATGCTGCAGCTAAGCGAAAACAAAAAAAAATATACGTGATATGCGATTAATATTTAATAATAATACAACACAGGAGTCCGATTCGTTGGCATTCAGTGCGGATACTAATTCACTCAATTTAAACTATGCATATACTGAAGAATATCATCGAATGGGTTATATGTAGTAAGTGGTGATACATCTCACTCAGTCCGAATCAACTTGTATGCTTCATTTTATATACATATCATAAAGGAAAGTGACAAAATTACGACAAATGATGATGTTCCAGCACAAAAGTGACTTAATAATTGATTACAAAACAATTAAATACTCTAATATTTTTTTATTTCTAGTTATATCCCGTTTGAATGGAAGTATGTGGCAAATCAGTAATTCATATGATGGAAAAATCTGACTTAACGGCAAAAATCTGCCAATATCTGGATCGGCATTTAACTTTTCCGTGGTTGGAATTTTTGTGCGACAAGAAAGTATGTATGATGACAACATAGCCTACAAATTATGCATTGAAATACTTTTTTTCCGATATATGACAAAAAAGAATTACACGAGAAAATTTTGGAAACCGTGAATCCATCAATGCATTACCTTAAGTATGTTGGTCGATAAATTAAACATAAAATCAAAGAAAGCTGATTGCTGGATTGTGAATTTAATTCGTAATGTTCGACTCGATGCTAAAATTAACTCGTAAATGGGACCAGTTGTAATGGGAACGCGACTTTTGTCATCGTATCAACAGCTAGTTGAAATATTGATTCCCTCTCGGTTCGTTCAGATGCCCTCACTGGTACTGTAGAAAGAACATAAAGCTAAAGCACAAATGGTGAAAATTGGAAGTACTACTAAACAATCTGTGGAACGCATAAACATTTTTCTTTTTATAGTCACCCGATAAAGTTGAGAATCCAGAAAAGCCGATTTTATGAAAAATAAATTTTAATAAAAAGCCGAAAATTTCCATTAATCAACAGTAGTGTTTTATTTTTTAAAATTTCAGATAAACTACATATGTTGTTCTGAACACAATAATCCTGAATACATCAGCGTACCGCCAATTTTACTCGATGTACAGTATAATGGGGTTTTCATTTCGTCGTAGGTTATAAATGGAAGTGCCTCATGAGAAACGCCAATCATTTCAGGAATGAAATCACGATATAAACCGGACATATCTTCAATTCGATAAATTTTCACGAAAGCATCAAACATGCCGTATTATTGCCCATTTCTTATTTATATTTTATTCGTAGAGTATAAATTGAATTGCCCCATGAGAAACGTCAAACATTTCAGGAACGAAATCACGATATAAACCGGACATATCCGTATTGTCCATTAAATTTGTCCATTTCTTATTTATATTTCACCCGACTCGGCATATCCGCAAATACAACAGAAAATATGAAAATAAAATGACAGTTCTGTCTCTAAAATGAAGTAAGGAACAATCAAAAAATTGTGTACTAAAAAATTTCCCTACTTTCGTCAGTTCAGGAATTATTAAATTTTTTGATGAACTCGGTTGTACTCTACATAATATCAAGAGTAGATCAGAGTTGTTAAGAACAAGCTAATAAACTTTATTCAACAATATAATGCATGATATGGGCTTAATATAAGTTCTTTAGGATTCGATACAGTGAGTTTTACAGTTTTAAAATTATATATTTTGTTTAAAAAATCAAAATATAATTCATCGCGGTCTAGTGCAGCATTTTCAAAAAAACGCAGCTCATATAAATATGCACATCATCGTCGATAATGTTTTGGGTTTTCTGTATATCCCTTTTTCGGCCAGAAAACGTTTATTTTTACTTAAATATAAGTCCACTACGCACAAATCTGTATGTTAAAAATGGCAGGTTGTAATGCCTTCCGGATTTTAACGGATCTTAGTTAAATCGGAATTACTTTTGAAAAGAGCATTATAATTTGATAACATATAAATTATTGGTTTTAGATAACATGTTAATTATTTCATTATTTTTTAGTTATAGTGTTATTTTTCGGACGAAACCGATTTAAGTGGTATGTACAAATGATGATTAGAAGTTAATTGGTTAACGATTAACGATTAATAAAACTACACATTTTAAAGTGAAATTGAAGCCTCTCGTGAACTTTCTTCTTTGCCTGGGACCAAGGACATTCATATATTTAATGAAGTTTACGTAATCTAACGAATGATGTTCATAAAAGGAATTTACTGCATAACGCATCGATGAATTCATCGAAGTTTTTTGTAAAGAAGTCATTTAGATATAGTAATAAGGCATTTATTAAGGTGCACTTTTAGTCGTTCTTTATGGTTTGTGATCAGATAATTTATGTTTTAAATTCAGAATAACACAGGCTAATAACCATCACGAATGTAAACTATGAAATAAAGTTGGATTAGTGCATTATTCTAGATAAAACGTTCTTGAATGACGTGAACGTGGTGAATGGAAATGGAAAAATCGTGGTGGTAAATGGAAATGGATGTTTGGAAGTAGTTTTGTAATATGGTTAACTGAGACGGAACTAGAGTTTTTATGAACCAATCATGATAAAATTTGGTATAGTTGTTAGAAAACGTATTTGAAAATTACTTTTAGCTGAAGTTCTGATTGTAAAAATGGATAAGGACAGAACTGTGTCACGGAGACTATATGGTAGTTTCAAAATCAAATGAATACTTCGAACTACCGTTGACCTGACTGGTTTAGTTAAAAGTTCTTAATTTTATGACATATCATAAATCAACTATCGCAATGGAATATCGCCTCTTCTGAGGATTAACCCTGAAATCCCCGCTTTTAAAACAATTGTACACATTTTAGTTCTCTGCATTCAAAATTAGTTAAATATATGGCTTAATGCCGGTTATTCTCTGTCTCTGAAAATTATTACTCGACCGCAAGTAAGGTTTTAAGGTTTGGAATTGACAACTTGCGTCTCGTAAAATTGGTTGTTTAATTTTCCGGGAAGTTTTAATTTGACGTTAAATCTAAAAGAACTGCTTTTAAAATAATGATGCAAATACCTTAAGAATGTGTTAGTTTAGAGGTTACAAAGAAAGTAAACATTTTTTGATCTTTCTATGTAATCCTACTTTAATCAAATACTCGAGAAGCAAATTCGCCGAGAATTAAACAATTTAGTTTTGAATTTATTATCTGGATTTGGACTTACCATTTAATCAAATAAAAAACTAATTCTTTGGTATACTACAGGGTTCGATAAAAAAGAGTTTCATTTCACATGGGCCTTTACAAAATTTTTTCTTCTACAAAATTTGTCTCATGATCGAATAACGAGTGATATTTCTTGAATTTTCTCAAAAGTAATAAAATTGCTCAAAAATATCGAAGTATTTTTCATACAGCCAAAGTATCGAGGTATCGAGGCCAAAGATGGTATCGAAAATATCATCCTTGATATTTATTATTAGTACCTATTCGATATTTCGTAATACCAGTGCTAGCCTGGTTTATCTCCAAAATTCAATTTTTTGAATTAGTAATTGATTCTTACTAAAGCAATACTCTCTTTTCGATTTTTTAATCCATTTTGTTGTATCTCCTCTCCTTAACGAGCTATTCAGTTGTAAATTTAGGGTAACCACCAGAAACAATGAAAGTTAAAAATTTGTTTTAGTGTATATATCGTTTTTACTAATTTTGGTATGCAATTGAACAAAATAACAAATTGTTATACGGAAAAGGAAAAAAATATTCTTTAAACGGATTTGAATAAAAGTAAATGTGCGTAAAGTTGGAATTTTATATTGATTGCTAAAGTAAAAAGTTATATATAGGTAAACGGTAAAATTTAATATAATAATATTGCAAACGATCAATTATATTTCATTAGTGTTATGAATGGTTATGAAATTGATGCTGACAGTCCTTTTGACAACTCGGACATCGATCCAGATTTCGTACCGGAAAATACTATCACAAATTAACTTAATATTTTGACGGAAAGTAAGAAATTGTCAATAATACAAAAAGTTTAAGTTCTCAAACTATATTTAATTTTTTCTATATTAGGACAGTCAAATCAGTATGAGAATTCACCATTATCAGACGTATCCAATATATCCCGAAAATCACGTAAACGTAAAAGAAATGTCGACGGTTGGAAAAGGAATATTTTGAAACAAAAAAGAAATCAAGGTGACCAATATTCTGGTCAACGAGGTGAATTGCACCGTGCCAAGGCTGTACAAGCTTCTTATGGAGATGGATGCGCATACAAATGCAATATTAATTTTCCTGCACCAGAGCGAAATAATACATAAAGAATTTTGGAACCTAGACCGAAATTCAAAATTAAACTTTTATGGGAAATTTACAAAACAAACGGCCACAGTTAGGAAACGGACCAAAAAGGAAACTTCAAGACGGCAGGACACCTATGAATACTATTTTGAAAAGAATGCAATATTGTTTGAATTTTGCAAAGTATTTTCCTTAAATGCTCTCGATTTTCACAAAATAGAGTATATTATTATTATAATAATCAGCATTTACATAATGTTGGTTTGTCAAAGCCGACAATGCAGGGCAAACATGTCAAATATAAAATACCCGAAAATAAATTAAACGGAATTGGGGAGCATGTAAAGATATTTCCGGTAATGGATTCCCATTATTGCCGAGCCAATTCTACCAAAGAATACCATGAGAGTGGATTAAATTTAAGCAACATGTATAAGTTGTACGTTGATTCAACAGAAAATCCGTTGAAATTACATATGTAACATAATTCAACTTATCATTTTATCATCCAAAACAAGATCAATGTGGCCGGTGCGTTGCATTTAAATTTTTAAGTAATCTAACCGATGGCGATAAACAAATATTTGATTCACATCGATATTCGAATAACTTAGCCAAAGTGGAGTGAAATAATGATAGGATTATGCAGGATGACACTACAGCAGTCGTATGTTATGATCTGCCAAACGTGTTTTCGCTACAAAAGGCCAATGTGTCCAGTTTTTTTTATAAAAGGAAATTCAGTGTTTTCAATTTAACGGGCCATTGTAGTAAAAACGACGTGACTTATTGTGACATTTGGCACGAGGCACTAAGTGGGAGGTCGGGAAGGACATTTCATCGGCATTAGTTAAAATCTTGGAAAATGTTGTTCAAGATAATCCATCTATCACTAAATTAATTCTTTGATCGGATTCTTGCATACCTCAAAATAGAAATAGTTAGTCGATTTCTATTTTGAGGTATGCAAGAAAAAGCTTTTCTTAAATTTTAATTTTAAATTCTTAAACAGAAGTTTCCTCATATTACTAAAATAGAGCAAATATTTTACGAGCCTGGGCATTTCCAGATCCAGGAAATCAATGCAGTACATAGCAGCATCGATAGACATTTAAAAGGAATCGAAATTTATTATCCGATTACACTTCTAAAACTCTTAAAATCGATGAACTATAATAGAGTTAAGTTTCAACTTAAAATAATACAACTAAAATCAATGGATTTCTTCCGTAGTCCTCTTCTTCATTATCCACCATTCTCTTTAATTAAGCACATTATTTATTACTTTTTACGCTATTTGCCGTAGGCACTTGGCGAAACACACTTAAACTTAATAAACATATTTTTATTAATCACTTATTTTTTGTTTCGCAGAATATTTTGAATATTTTTCAAAAAGTTTAAAAAATCACTCGATAGATTTCGACTTGTTAGGTCATCATCAGGAGTATCTACTCAGATACGGAGTAGATACTCCTGATGATGACCTAACAAGTCGAAATCGATCGAGTGATTTTTTAAACTTTTTGAAAAATATTCGAAATATTCTGCGAAACAAAAAACAAGTGATTAATAAAAATGTGTTTATTAAAAACATTATTTATTCAAAATCATTTTCATTAAAATATCGTAAAGAGTATGCTGGCGAGTTCATAGATTGGAATATTATGAAAAAAATCGAAAAAATGCTGTTTCCAATAATGTATTAGCTCTACCTAACCAAAGTAATGTGAAATTTATTTATAAATGTTCCGTAGAGAAAACCAAAAATATCAAATCGATGTGTAGATTTATGTCAGAAGCTGATGCACAGTTTTATAAAATTTACTTTAAGTAAAATATTATCTATAGAGTATAATTAAAATAATAAGATCAAAAGTTTTATTTAATATTTTAATACTGAATTTATTGTACTTATTATTTTATGACTGATCTGAATTTTTATTTAATAAATGAATTATTTTAACTATAACAATATTTATTGTTTCATATTTCATATAAATCACTTATCCTCTTGTGTTCTTTAATTTTGAAGCTAAAGAATTTTCGTATTGAATTAATGAAACGTATGAAAAGTGGATATTGAACCATTTTACATAATAGAAAATTTAATTTCATTTTGGAGTAAGTCCCGCAAATTGGTGTAAGTCCACCTAAATATTTTTACTGGCTGGAAATACACTAATTTGCACCCGAAAGTTCTTTACATTTTCCAATTTTCCTGAAAGATAGTATGTCTCCGGCCAACATTTTAAATTGGAGATGTTGCATAACAATATTTTTTATGTGGTGATATAATTTTTTTTTTCAAAATTTTTGCTTAGGTTCATAGTAAATTCCAAAATTAACTTTATTTCAATTTGTCTCGAAACGTGAAAAATGTCGCTTAAACCTGGCTAGCACTGGCACGACGATTTGTAGATAGATGTCTCTATAGTTATTTAGAGATTTAAAATTTATTTCATATTTTTAAATTTAAGAAATGCTTGTAAAAGATAAAATTAGTGTATGCAGGCCGATAAACAGAGCCATGTCCAATTTTTTTTTTATTAATTTACAATGCAATCTGTTTAAGGGCTCGAGGCTCACCCTGCTCAGCCAACTCGAGGGCGTTGGGAAGTTGGGTCGGCCCATGGATTTTGCACACCGACAGTCAAAGATGTGTTACATTTCATCAAAGATCAAAATCTGTTGATGAAATTTCACTTTTCATCTTGCCCCTAACGAGATTCAAACCTCCCGATCCAAACGCCAAAGCATTACCCACTGTGCCATTTGGTCGGTCATGTACAATTTAAAGAGCCGTAATATTAAAATTTATACTTTTTCTATGTTTTCATAAGAAACAATGTAAACTAACCAATTTCTTAATTAACAGTTGTGAATGAAAATTTAATTGAGTATATTAAAATGTTTATTTTATACGAGTAAGAACATATTCAAAACCACATACTTGAAAATCAACCATTTGTATTCAATATTTAATTGAAATCAAGTGAGGCACAATTTTAATGGGTTGCTTTAGAATGGAACTTTCTGCTTAATTGTGTGTTTCCCCAAATTGTTCAAATAAACAATTAAACAGTTCCGGTTTATAAATGAATGTTGGTCTCGTCGATATGAATTTTGAATAAAATGATGAGTTTTGACAAAATTTGACAAAAAAACATTCACTAACATAGCAGTTTTTATAAGTCTCAAAAGGTAACATCCTTATTAACATCTCGAATCCGTTAGTTGAGTCGTTGTCGTTCCAAGTGATAATAAACATCTATCAGTTGTGGGCTTAGCAATGTGGGCTTAGCAAAGACATAAAATCGCCGATTGGGTTTTGACGGAAATACGGTAGTTAAGATAATACATATTTTGGCCAAGCACTACCTAGTTTTATAGTAAACGAGTCACGTGTAAATTCATCAATCAAATTAAAATTTCTAATGACAACTTCCACATGAATATGTTACCAAATATATTGATTTCGTAAATCTGTTATAGTTATGGAACCAATTAAAATATTATTATATTAACACTTTACAGTCCATTCACGCGGGAGTCGCGATTGATCGTCGAAGGAGAAAGACGTGTTTTTGTCTTTCTTTCTACTTAATAAATTAAAAATTAGATTAAAATTGTGTTTTTGACGTGTTCGTGTTACGTAAAAATAATAAATAAAAGTGATATAATGATATTGTGCATTATTTATATATGGAGATAGTTGTACATTAATTGTATAACGGGATATACATTGCATGATCCACCGAAAATGTGGTTTTGCAAGATATACGACGTTTTATATATTTTTATGTTGTCTCTATAGGTCGGTATCCAGCTCGCGCTAAGATAAATTTTACATGCAAATTTGACGTAAAATTTAGCTAGCGAAATAACAAAAAAATATTTAGCTCGCGATTTCGCAGATGCGGTACGCAGCTGAAGCGAAAAGTTTGTAGTTATCTCATTCACATATAGACTGCGCTAGTGAAAACTCTACAAATGTTTTCGCAGCAATTTATCTGCCTAGAACGATAAAATTGAGATAAATTTTGACAGCACAACGTGAAAACTATTTGTTTTTAAATGGATGAACTAAATAATTCTATAGATTATGAAAGTTTCGAATATCAAGAAGAATACTTGATTGACTACGAAGAAGTGTACATACACAGAAATTTTAGAAAGTGGAAAAAGTTAGCCAAAACGGGAATTTTAACTGTTAATTTTAAATGTTTATAAAAATACTTATTAAATAGTCGATCGAACTATATTTTTGTTTGTTGTAGAAGAAATAAAACAAACGTCAAAATTTATCTCTACACAAACTTTTTAGCTTACAATTTATCTGCAATTTAGTGGAGACTTATGGAGACCGCGTTAAAATTTATCTTAGCGCGAGCTTGATACCTAGCTTATGTATGGGTAAACAAAGCCGCCAACACAATATATGTATAAGTTTTCCTTTTCATTTAATTTTTATATATTTTTATATATTACATCAATACCAATACATAATATATTGGTATTGATTACACTATATAATATTTATATATGTAATTGTGCGTGTGTGTGTAAATGGTAATTACATAAAAAACAGACTAGATTTGTATAAGATCGTGTAATAATGAGCCAAGCTACACTCGATATCAGCCTCTGGCTTCAAACTAAGTCGCAATAGATTTTTATTGTTAATTTAAATCCTTGTTTTATATTGAAACATCAAATTTTTTTGTATTGTTTTGTTCTGTTCTCTTGAAAATAAAATTTAAACAAAAATCTACATATCAAAAATGGCCTTACATTCTTTTATTTTCATTTCTATTTTTTCATTTCGGTTGTACCGAAAAAATTAATGTCGCAGTTAAAACGAATTTTGTAGGTAAAAGAGGAAAGAAAGGAAGGTGAAGCCGGTGTAGCATGGCTCAATGAATTTACATGGATTTTTAATGTTTTTTGTTGTTGCTCTCCTGAGCGAGTATCATGGTATTGTGTGTAAATGAAAAAATATTTTCGTAAATAAAAACGAAACAAGGTGTAAATGAAAAATAAATAAAATTTGTTTACAGTAACAAGTCCGTAATTGTTATTCTTGTAAAGTATACTATCGTTTCTTGTTAGTTACATATTATTATTTATTATTTTTATGTACATAGCTAGCTATATGTATTTATATTTTTATTATTTGAATACACGTATCCCCCGATTTACACGGTACTTTTTTCACACGACTTCGCTTTTGCACGCTTTGAGGAAACAAAAGCAAAAAAAATAATTATTGTATTTTAAGTTTTTGTTTGTAATTTTTATATTGTTCTATATATTTTACGTTAAAGTGAGTGAAGAAGGAATGTCTTTGTTGAGGGACTGGGACACAACAAGAACATTCTTTAAATAGAAAAACGTGTTACATCGGTGAAATGGATTATCGATGGTTGTGGGGGAATGTTGGATTGTTTTTTGCAATAAATAGAAGTGTAAACATGATCGGATGAAATAGATAAACAGAGGTGCAAACGGCGAAATTAATTGACATGTAACACAGAACTATAGAGTGTTTGCATGCCGTTTCTTTCAAATGTCGTGTAAAGTGTATAGGGGTGCTCGTAAAATTACACTTAGTAGAGTATATATATACTTTATAATATATGGCTATACTTCACAGAAAATTTTTTTGTTGAAAAATGAGTTGCAATTAAAATTGGTATCATAGCCCTTTTTCAACCAAAAAAAAAATTGGCTCAATTTAAGTCGAGACCACACAAATGTGTGAGTAAAAAATCGTAGTATGTAAAGGCGTTTTTGATAAAAAAATGTCGCTTGATTTGAAGTACAACCAACACAATTGTTTGGTATAGTTATAGTGTTTTTTACGGACGAAAATAAGTTTGAAAGGAATGCACAAATGTTAAGTTGGTTGAAAACACATACGAAAATAAATTTTTTACATGATGCTTTTGCCGTAACCACACAATTGTGCTAGCTGGCAGCAATAGGGGTAGGTAAACGGGGAGAGAAACGAAGATGAAGACAACCCGTCATTCCACACGGCTTAATACATACATATTCATAGCATATATTAAATAGCTATAGGACAGACCAATACCACTACAATTACAGGCCGATTTTTAAAAATCCGACGTTAGTTTGAGTATTATTTAACAAAAACTGACAAACCAATACCAATACAATAACAGGCCATTTCTTGCAATAATTTTGTTGGTATATGTAAATACAAAAAGAAATGAGAATTTCATACACCACGAAATAAAAATATATTGCAACAAAAAAACAATTTCATTAAGTTAAATTGAATTGTCAAAAATAAATAGGGATATTTTGTTATTGAATTATTTAAAAAAAATTGTTTTGAGAAAACTTTTCATTTAGTAATATTCCAATTAAAGAAAAACAAAAATATACGAGATTTTATACTGCCGCTCTTGCATGCTTTTTTACTTTTTTAGTAAACCAAAATATGTTGAACGGGATGGGTGTACGTCTTTGCGTATGACAACAAAATATTTTGTGTTTTATTTTTGTTCAAATAAAACTTGGTTTTTAATTAATACTGTGTAATAAACCAAAATACAGTTTAATCAATCAATACTATTGATAAGCCCAATTGCGTGATTTAGTTGGTTGTACATAATTACTAAAAAAAATCGAATTTTATCGACAATTTGATTTTTTTGTGGGCTTGTGTAAAATTTACAGTAATGATTAAAAATTAGGATACGGTTTATCCACGATATTGAAACTTGAGAAAGTAGAATATCACACATAACAATTTTGTGTATTATGTGTGCTGTGGTAAAATATTCCTATGTTTCATTTTCATAATATACAAAACACAATCGAATATAAATAAAAATTTTATTGTAACATACAAAATATTATACCCTTTAATCTAAAATTCATTACACAAATAAATTGTGTGAAATTAAGTTTACTATTTTTCTTCGGTACTGTATGTCGTGAAACAAAACCAAAACAAATAATACAAGTGCCGAGAGCCAAGAGAAATTAAAAAATATATACGCGCACGTGTCATTGAAAAATTGTGTAGTTGCTTTGTCAGTAAATTAGTAAATGAAAAGTTTCTCAGCAGGGAAAAATTTTTATTCGAAATGTTTCTCAAAATATCAATATTTATCGTGATCCTTCAGATAAATTATGTTTGTAGATACTAAACCAGATTAATTGAGACAAGTAAAGATTTTTTTTTGTCACATGTCATTTTTTGTTCATCCTATGACGCTCATGTTTTTGTTTGTATTTACCTACACCAACTCATGTAATTTTTCTATATAGGAAAATGGCCTATTATTGTAGTGGTATTGGACAAACCATACAAAAAAAAATCGGTTGTATAGAAAGAATGTTATGGTTCGCTGATTTTGCCAGTAAATCGCTTGCATTTCATAAATAAAATAAAATAAAATATTTTGTCAGTGATCACTATAAATAATCAACTTTTGGTAACAATTTTCCAGAAAAATAAATTTAGTAATTCGAAATTTTCATTTAGTATTTTCCGTTTTTGAACAACAACTCCACTTTGCTTACGCGTCATAATCGGCACATGATTTTACCACACGAGAAAACACGAAAATACAAAATATAATAATTTCTTTGTTTTGTTTTGTAACTTTTACTTTGATTCAGTGTTGCCAGGTTTTGAAAAACCAAATTCAAACAAGTATAGTAAACTATCCCTTTTCTCCCCTCAAGATGTACTCAAAATTTCCCACATTTTCCCCACAAGTAAATTTAGAATTTTCACTAATTTTACCCAACGTGAGTATGCCAAAACATATACCAAACAACACGCTAAAACAAATAGGGCAGTTTTCTAACTATAAATTTTCTAAACTATAGTTTTCCAGAGTATACCTCTACTGTAGAATAAATATACATAAATAAAATAAGGTTAAATAAATTAATTTAAAAAAAGGCTGTTGTAAAATTATTTATTTAATAAAATAATATAATATCACATTCATTCCGCCGTTCCACTCACGAATATTTTTGAAGTTACTTCTTTTCGTCTCTTTCACCGTTTACCTATAAATCGATTTTAATTGCGACTCATTTTTCAACAAAATTTATTTCGGTGAAAAAGCTTTACCATTAATAGAAATGAAATAAAATAATTTAAGGCCATTTTTGAGATGTAGATTTTAGTTTAAATTTTATTTTAGAGATTGCAGAATAAAATAATACAAAAAAATTGTGGCTTAATATAAAATAAGATTTTAAATTAGCAATAAAAAATCTATTACGACTTAGTTTGAAAAAAGAAGTAACTTCAAAAATAATCGTTGATATTTACACAAAAAACATTCTTTTAATTTCAATAAAAATTAAAGAGTACATGATGGAAATAATAACTTGAAAATAATAATTCTCAACACAGATATTCGTTTGTACATTCCTATTCATACGACGGATGAAAATACGTAGATTTTTCCCATCTCAAGCGTGAAGTTAGTAACTTATTTGATTTTTGCGACCAATGGGCGGTATGCTGTACCATCACTTCGAATCGAAATTCGAAAAAAGTCAAATGGCGGTATGTTGTATCATTTTCGAAAAGCAAATAAGATACAACTTTGTTCGATTCGACTTTTTTCGAATTCGACTTTTTTCGATTCGAAGTGATGGTACAACATACCGCCCCAAATATAGAGCAAAAATCAAATAAGTTACTAATTTCACGGTTGAGATTGGAAAAATCCCGGATTTTTATCCGTTGTATGAATTCGACTTTATATGGAAAGATTTTATGGAAATTATTTTAAACGAACTATTCGAAAATTGTATTACATATTTTAGAAAAATATTTTTTTTTTTATGTTGGTTCAATTTCACCCAATTTTCCTGTATTTTCCCTCATCCCTTTTCATCCCGCACGAGAGACGAAATTCCCACAAAAGGGAATTTTTTCCACGACCTGGCAACACTGCTTTGATTTGTTTTGCTGAAGTTTATTTATTTAGTAACAAAATGTATGTTGCGATGAAAGGGTGTATATTATATCGAACATTTAAAAAAAAAAAATTAAATATCAAAATGAATTAAAATTTCACTAATTAAATTTACGAAAATGAATTTTAATAAATTTAATACATTATTTCAATTGTTTGTGAACTAAAAGATTCGTATTCTTTTATATAAATTGGAAAAAATTCTTACAGTAGTTGAATGTAAACATGAGTACAGTGAGGAGAAAAAAAAAACGGAACTGATTGAGCCTCGCCGCACTTTAATTCTTTCGTCGTGATTCAATGATTTCAAAAAATCAATCGCCGTTCACATTTGATTTCTTTGCGCTTCTTTTTTATGTATGTATTGTAAAAAATGTTTATTATTTGCTGGGAAAACTGCTTCCTTGGTTGAAAAAATATATTGTTTGCATTCGAAGTGCAAATTAAACTAAAATTAACCCAAAAACGACAAATAAACAAGGTGTCCTTGAAAAATTTATTTTTGTTGTGCGAGAATCAGTTTAATCAAAAAAAATTTTAGCTGAAAAAAGAATCAAGAATTTCCCCGCCAAAAAATTAGTTTGTGGGTGAAGGGGAAGGGAACGAGGAAAGAATCACGACCAAAGAATGAAAGTGTGGAACCACGGATTGAATGTTTATCCAATTTGTTTTTATGTGTATTGAAACGGAATATATTGTACAGTAAACTAGCGAAACATTTGTACGTACTTAGTGGTAACGGTGCGATTTTTATCAAAACAAAAAAATTTTGTTTTCGTAAAGAGCACGGGGTTTTTGGAAAAATGGGCTGTTGTTCTAATTGGAAAATTAATGAACGAAAAGTTTCTTAACAAGATTTTTTTTTTTATTTATAAATGTTACTAAAGGAGTTAAGATTAGAGAGAAAGGGGTAATAGTTCATATTTCTAGCTCATTTAAAAGATATAAATGATTTAGTGGACGTAAACAAGGATTTTTAAAGTTTTTTCATAATAACTATTTTCATGTGTATGCCGCCAAGTTAATTTCTCAATACTACTCATACTAACTCAGATTTTTTTTTTATTCATAAAAATCGGCCTGTATATAGTGGTATTGGACAGACGTTTTCTTTTTTTCTCTTATCTTTATTTCATTTTCGTAATTAGATTTTCTGGCACAGATGTCACTTTGGTCGTTTCTTTCGAACTATTTTAGAAAAATTGCTGTTGTTTGTTTACTTTTTTGTGCTTTCTTGTTTTGGCAACAGTTGAAACAGTTAAATTTAGTTTTACTTTTTCATCAGCTGTGTTGATTTTCGAATTTTTTTCGAACTTGTACTAAAACAGCAACCTTCACTCTTGTCTTATAGAAACAATATTTTGGAACACGATTTTATAAGGCAATGTCCTATATTGATACTATTTAATATTTGGTCATAGTGTAAAATAACTTTTGGTAGAAGTAGATCGTTTGAAAAAAAAATTCGAGAACGGTTGAATTTTTATTATATCTGTAATCGAGTAGAATATTGTGAAACGATTTTGGCATTAAACATTCATAACATCATTTATACACAAACTGAATTGTCTTTTAGGAGTGTATTGTGCCAATCTCAACGTACGGTTGAGAAGCTGATTGAATTGATTTTGAAAATTAACCATAATACCCACTTTTAAAAACGGGTGAATATCGTTCGTAGTTGTTACATGTTTGTAAATATGTATAGAAAAACGGTATGATTTTTGACACAAAGAAAGTATATAGTCGTTATTTGGAAATTGGGAATTCTTCACAATACATACTTTATAAATGAGCTTATAAGTTTAAAATGAAGTGCGAAGGAACTTCTAGTCAAAATTGTATTAATTAAATAAAAAACATAAAAGCATCAACAGACATTTTTGTTTTCTTCTACTATTCTGGCTTTACCTGGTAATAGGGAATTTAGAAAAATGTTTTCATAGCATTGTTTTCTCTATTGTGGATTCAGTTTGGTATAAACTATATTCCGATTTTATGGAATATATTAACCTTATGCTTACATACTTATATAAAAAAATCTTAGATCTTTAAAAATGAAATAAACTCACCATCTACAACGCCCCAAGGATATTGGCGACCTCTGACCTTTTTACCAGCTATTTCAATAACGGTATTGCTTCCTACAACGGCAAATGGAATACTTGCTTTTAATTCCTTATCTTGTTGCTTAAAATCTTCGTCTTCATCTGAATCACACTCAGGAAATTGATATAATTGAACCCGGTTTTCTTCTAAATCATTTAACATACGCTGTTTTAGTTTTTTTATTTCCGATTGTGTTAACGCATCTGCTTTTGCTATTACTAAAACAATATTAACTTTTTTATGTAATCGTAACATAATATCAATATCCATCTGTCGCAAACTAAAAATTAATCAAATTATAATATAAATGAAGTAAAATTAATGGACATTATATACCTATGACCATATGGAGGAACAAAATATAAGCAACAATGAACTCGATGATCTTGAATATTTCTACGATTTAATCCACTTTCATCTGTAAAATATTGTTTAAACTGTCGAACAGAAATATGTTAAGCTAAATATTGAAATGATTTGACACTTATTACTTATTATCAGATGATACTAACCTGTTCATCAATATAATTTGACACTACGCGCCAACCATCTTCACAATTCACCGAATCTCCAAAACCAGGTGTATCAACAATCGTTAAACGACATCGAACACCTTTTTCTTCAATATCCATTGTTTTCTTCTCAATTTTTGTTGTCTTTTCAATGCGATGCTCAACATTTGGAATTACCCGATTTTTATATAAATCACCCAAAAATAAACTGTTGATTAAAGTAGATTTTCCAAGTCCTGATTCACCCACTACCATTAAAGTAAATTCGAAACCCTTTTTAACCGATTTTCTATGAACTTGTTCTGGTAGTGTAGCAAAACCAATGTATTCACGCTCCGACGGAAATTTCAAACCTAAAATTAAAAATAAATACAAATAATTCAATATAAAAATATTATTTATAAAATATCAAATCATAATATTTATTTACTTCCATAATTTCCAGCCATTTCTTCCGTTTTTAAATATTTGCTGGAATATTTATATTCGTCTAATTAAAATTTCTTTTAAAGAAACATTTTTACTTTTATGGCAGAAAATTGTATTTACTGTAAAATTTTTTGTTTTTACAAAAAAAAAAAAAAATCTCTTATTTTCTTGTTGAAAATTTTCTCCCGCAGCTATTTTTTTCTTTCTAGGGAAATTTTTTGTTAGTACATTTATAATGAAAATTGTCGTTCCGAAATTTAAAAATGACACTACAACTTTTGCATTTCCGGTACATTTGATCTGGTAAAATACTGTTGAAAAAATAATAATATTATTTATCATTTTTCAATATGTACATACATTATAAAAACGTACTTTTGAATTTACTATTTGCGCTTATTTCACGTATGTAGTAAACCCTTAATTTTAAATTTCTCGAAATGGTACACCCTTATATTCACGAGTTTGTTTATACTCGCACTTTATAAAGTTAAAAGAGAAGACATGCGCACGAATTAAATATTTTGTATATAAATGTTGATAGCGTTATCATCGATCAATAATTTTTTTATTTTAGCACATTTACGCGAGTACGATGATATATGAAACTAGTTTTAAATTATACATAAGTGAATGATTTTAAATTTCAAAAACTAAACAAAATTAAAATAAAATCAGCAATTTTTTATACTAAACATTTTATAAAAGAAAACTCTAAATTTTTTCAAAAAGGAAATTATGAAAATATTTTAAATTACCTACCCCTTATTTAAACATTTAACTAAACGAAAATTTAAATAAGGTCTATTAAAAGGTAATAAGATTAATGTATTTTAGTATTGTACGATTCAATGTAGTACGTTATACATTTATAACATATTTGGTTCTAAACATTAATCGTAAATTTAATATTATTTTTAAATAGGCGAACATGCACTTCTTTAGGTGCCTAATAAATCTTAACAACTACACATATTTAAGATTATGTAACACATGATTCTTTAAATCGGCACCTTCCAATATTTTTTATAATTACAGTTCACTAAAACATGCTAGTGCTGTGTGCCTCAGATCGATTTTTCTGCTAAATTATGAACTAAACGAGGTAACATTTCAATTTAGTTGTCTAATTTCATTATGGTATTTAATGCAAATATGTTATGTGTACAATATTTTCAATTTTATTTTTATTTATTGAAAATTATAAACAATCATTTACTGTTTAATTTACAGAAATGGCTAAGAGAATATATTCTGTGAGACGTAAGTCGAACGAAAAATCGACGAAAAGTCGACCATTTAGTATTTCGAATAGTCAGGCACAGCTTGTTTTGTTGATGTTACTGCCACCTAGCATAGGAATGTTTATTGTTAATTACTGAGCAATTTAGTTTAGTTCGTAATTTAGTCGAAAAAATCGACATGAGGCACACACGAAATATCCCAAAACGTCCGGATTATTGAACAATGAATTGTAACCGTTGTAATTGTAACACAGATGTAGCTTAAAATGGAGAGGGAAGATACCAAAAGTTCTCTTGTTTAGGTGATAAAGGTTTTGAAGGTAATTCCGTGAACTTCGACTAGTTATAACCTTTAGAGTTATCAAGTTTTACATTAAGTCATACAACTATGTAGAAACTGTCGGGTAGCTCATCCTAGAATTTGTATTGAAAAATATGACAAGTTCCATTGATTTTGTGCAGCTAGAAGCTCGCACAGCAACCCTAAGGACTTAAGAAAAATATCTCTGTCATCCTTTCTGCTGAAAATCATGAAAAGGCTCTATATTCGTTCGAGGATTGTACCCGGAAACTGGTAACAGTCTCAACATGCGTACCATAAGGGTAAGTCCGTGGATACGGCACTTCATGCCTTGGTTGGGGAAATTGAGAAGTGCCACTCGAGATTCAACACCCAGTAACCAGACTAATTAATCACTTGTGGGAAGCAGAAGGGTTATTGCTGGGATGGGGAAAGTCTCCGTTAGAAGACGGGTTGCTCGGGCAACACCTCAGGAAGGTGCCCTCTCTCCCCTTCTATGGAATGTAGTAATGAACGAATTACTCTTGAAACTGGAGGAAGAAGTAGGTATCGTTGCTTATGCCGATGGTACAATTAATAGTGTGATGCAGAATGCGTTATCAATCACTGCGGTTAGGGCCTGTAGATGTGGTTTGGGGATCAACCCATCTAAAACAGAGCTGGTTCTTTTCAATATGTGATATAAAATTCCGGAAGTGGTTCCACCAAGTCTGAATGGTACTATGTTATCCTTTACTGATAAGGCGAGATTCTTAAAGATTCTACTGGACAATAATCTCGGTTGAAAATACACAATACAAAGAGTGAAGAAGGCCACTGTGGCACTCTACTCTTGCAAAAATGTCATCGGAAGGAAATGTGGTCTGAAACCGGAGCTGGTGCACCGGCCTTACACGGCAGTAGTAAGGCCTGTACTGCTGTATGGTGTGAGCATATGGTGACCAGTTCTGGAGAAGCTATCATACAGGAACATGATGGGCAAGGTGCAGGGGGCACTCTGTTCGCTCATTAGTGGGGCGCTGAAAACGACACCCACTAGTGCCTTAGAGGCCATGCTGTACCTTCTACCGTTGGAAGTACCTGCAAAAAAGCACTCAACTATAGTCAATTCTGTTAGTTATGACACTCCTGTTATGCTTTTGCAAGCTTTTTAAGGTGATTCTCCTCTATAGGGAAGATTGGAAAAGTGGTCTCTTCGTGGAGACCGGGACAGTTAAATTTTTCACCGACGGCTCCAAGCTCGATGTTAGAGTAGGAGCTGATGTGTTTAGATGTGGGTCTATCTTTTCGTCTCCCTGATTACTGCAGTGTGTACCAGGCTGAAGTTCTAGCGATTAAAGAGGTCATGAATTGGTTTAGGCATAATGTAATATCGTTACACTGAATTTGGTTTTCCTGGCAACAAGGGTGGTCTGAATTCCGGGCCATTCTGATGTTGAGGGAAACTGCAGGGCAGATGAATTAGCAAGGTACGGTACGACTCTTCAACTGGAACCAGGGAGAGGCAGTTGCTTTGGCACAGCTGCTCAAGAAACAAGATGTCCTGATGAGGAGGATGTACAGAAAATTAGAATCGATTGAACAAGCATTGGACGACAACAATAGTCCAATGGAATTCATAAAGCTAAAAATGGCTCAATTATCTCAAGAAATGGGGGAAATTGATGATCTGCACATAGAGCTCTTAGTAGAAATGGAAGAACGAGAGCAAACAGCTCCCAACTTCCAAAATAACTACTATGAGACTCTCAAGGATCGAGTGGACTCAACAACATTGCGATGGCAACACAGCCTGAAAGAAGAGACTTCGAACCATGCTGGAGAAGCCAGTTTACAATTGCCCAAGATAGGGCTACCAACATTTTATGGCGATTATGAGCGTTGGAGCTCCTTCAACGACATTTTCACTGAGCTCATTCACAACAACAATAAGCTGTCTGACAAAATCAAAATGATGTACTTGAAGGCAAATCTACAAAAGGGAGCAGCCCAGTTGATCAGTCACCTCTCAACAACTGGTGACAATTACAACAAAGCCTGGGAAATACTGCAAGCAAGGTACAACAACCCCAGATTATTAGCAAATAAGTATTTCAACTCATTACTAACTTTGCCAACAATACATGCACCATCAGCGGCAGCAATTCGTAATTTGCATGATACTACAGTTGAAATATTGCACAACATCAACAAATTACTCTCCATTCGAAGCCCTAGTGATGTTCATTCTAGGCAAAAAGCTAGACCCGGAAACCACTAGACTCTACGAAACGTCGTTAGAGAATCCGAGAGAAACTAAACGAATCAATGAATTCTTCATTTTCATAGAAAGAAGATTCCAATTGCTCGAGGCTATGGGGTTCACCAAGGTAGTAACCGCATAGCCGCAACCAATGGTATCACTGAAACGGGTACATGCTACAACCGTACACAGCCAGTGTGTTGTAAAGGGATGCCAAGGAAAGCATCAGCTGCAAGACTACAATGAGTTCAAGCTAATGCCAACACTAGACAGAAGCAAGTTGGTCAGCGAAACAACTACTTGTGTACGTTGTTTAACGCGATATACAAGGGATAACTCATGCAGATCTGAAATACGATGCATAGTGTACCAAGGACATCACCACACTCTTCTGCATGGTAGTAACAAGGTATTGTCCAACATGGGGACAACACAAACGCTAATAGTAAAACAACAAGGACCTGTATTACTACCAACAGCAATGGTCAGAGTAGCAACAGACACTGGACAGGTCACTACTTTAAGGGCCTTGATAGACTCAGGATCCCAAGCCACCTTAATAACATCAAAGGCCGCTCATCTATTGAATGCAAACAAAAGAAAAATCAACGTGAATATTGCTGGCATAGGTGGGAACAAAGCTGGCGTTTGCAGACATTCCATCAATATCAAGCTAATCCCAAGATCTTCGGGAGAGTTTTCTATGTTTGTTGACGCTTTAGTATTCGACAAGCTCACTCAACAGCTGCCTGAAATCAACATTGACAAAAGTAAATGGAAGCATCTGGAAGGAATACAATTAGCTGATCCCCACTACAATCGCTCGCAAACAATCGACTTGGTGATTGGAGCGGATTACTATCCGTTAATAATAACCTACAACATCATAAAGGGCAAACATCATGAACCCATGGCTCAAAAACACTGAATTTGGATGGGTCATAATTGGCAATCTGGGGAGTAGCCAGATTGCTACAGCTCGAGAGAAAATTTGCAAAGGATGCTTCATTCAAGCAAATGTACCAACAGTTCATGCAGGAATACCTGGATCTAAGGCACATGGACTTAATCCGAGGGAAGCCTAGAGAAATCAATGTGAATCAAAACTATTATATCCCACATAACAGTATTCTCAAGGAAGGCAGCACAACAACCAAACTACGAGTTGTGTTCGATGCTTCAGCGGAGACCACCACGGGAGTGTCATTAAATGACTTAATGATGACCGACCCAAAATTGCAGCAGGATCTTGCGGACATCTTGCTCCGATGGCGACGGTACAAATTCGTACTGACTGCAGATATCGAGAAAATGTACAGACAGGTATGGATTCATGAGGCAGATCGAGATTACCAGAGAATATTATGGAGAGACGACCCCACTAAGCCTATGGTTACCTACAGATTGAATACGGTGACCTATGGAACTACAGCAGCCAGTTTCCTAGCAGTACGAGCCTTGTTGCAACTGGCACAAGATGGTAGCAGCACTTACCCAACAGCATCCAAGGTCCTGTCGTCGGATTTTTACGTTGATGACATGCTAACTGGATTTGATACTCTAGAGGAAGCATTTTTAACTATAAAGGAATTAAGGGAACTCACGAAGGAAGGTGGGTTGAACCTAAGAAAATGGACTTCCAATTCCGAGAAAATCTTGGAACGTATTCCAGGCGAATTACATCATAAAGGCAACGTACAAATCAAACTATCCGATAGCGTAAAAACCTTAGGGATCGTGTATCATCCCTTTACAGATGCGTTTGAATTCGATGTATCAAGATTGCAACTATCACATGGTCAACCAACCAAGCGATCATTGTTGTCGGATTCATCAAAACTATTCGACCCCATAGGGTGGTTGTCACCAATAACCATTACGGCCAAACTAATTTTTTTTTTTTTTTTTTTTTTTTATTTATTTAAATTATTACAACTGAATACAATTCATCTAGTAATTTTTCTTTCTTAATTTAGTCACTTGTGAATGAGAAGACGCCCATTGGCCGGCTCCATTTATAGGTTATTTACTGTAGTAGTAGTCTTTGCTTTGGTGTCCTTAATCCATTAAATCAATTGGTTTCGTTCTCTGCAATCGTCTTACTGCATGGGAGGTGTCCAACATACCACGAAGCTCTTCATTTACGTGTTGATAAATACGTTGTCCATGTATTACTGCAAGTTTTTTTATTTCTTCTTGGACCGTCGGGATATTTAGATCCCGATGAAGGTCATCATTCCTAATGTAACACGGAGCGTTAACTATACCACGTAGCACTTTGTTTTGAAAAGTTTGTATTATTTTAGTGTTGGTTTTCTTTGTACAGCCCCAGAGCTGTATTCCGTAAGTCCATACAGGCTTTAGGACCTGTTGATATAGTAGCAATTTATTTTCGGTTGACAATTCCGAGTTTTTCCCGAGCAGCCAATACATTTTTCGATATTTATATTAAGTTCTTCTTTTTTCTTTTTAACGTGCTCTTTCCATCTGAGCCTGGTATCTAAGGTCATCCCTAGATATTTAGCCTTATTTGCATACGGAATCTGCTGACCGTTAATGATTACAGGTTTGTAACTGACTTTTAGATTAGTAAAATTCACATGCGTGGATTTTGATTCATTGAGCCCGATTCGCCACTTTTTTGTCCATTTTATGATTTTGTCACATGCTTCTTGAAGTTTCGTTGTCGATTCCTCGATAGTGTCTCCTACTGAGAGAACTGCAGTGTCATCAGCAAATGTTGCAACGGTAACATCGTTTAAATGAGGTAAATCTCTGGTGTAGAGTAGGTAAAGAATTGGTCCCAAAACACTACCCTGAGGGACTCCTGCCGAGATCTTTTTTAGCTCGGAGTATTCATCTTCATATTTCACCCGAAAGTGGCGATTCTCTATATATGATTTTAAAATCATGTAATATTGTTTTGGTAAATCTCTATGTAGTTTAAAGAGTAAACCTCTGTGCCATACCTTATCGAAGGCCTGTGCCACATCTAAGAAGATACCAGAGCAAACCTTTTTCCTTTCTAATGTATTCTCAATGACATCTGTAAGCCTGTGAACCTGCTCAATAGTTGAGTGTTTCTCTCTGAAACCAAACTGATATTCTGGGATAAGGTTTCGTTGTTCTATGGTTATTTTCAATCTTTTGAGCAACAGCCTCTCAAACAATTTCGCTAGTGTTGGTAGAAGTGAAATTGGCCGATAAGATTTTCTATCATTCGGTGGCTTGCCCGGTTTCGGAATCATTATTACTTCTGCTACTTTCCACTGCATTGGCACATGTTTTTTCCTGATGATCGCATTGATTATGTGCAGTAATTTACGGGTCTTTTTTTCAGGCAGCTCCTTTATTATTTGCCCTGTTATCAGATCGTAACCAGGAGCTTTCTTTGTTTTTATGTTCTTAATTTCTGCTTTTAGTTCTTTCAATGTTACAGGCCTGATATCTTCGAAATCAGATATTCTGGGCGTATCAGCAGTGTTTTCGTAACTGGTTTGCCGACCTAGAGGTTGAAATGTTTCTTCAAGAAGTTCAGCAAACAGGTCAGCTTTATCTTTCGCACTTCTAGCCCAGTTCCCATCGTTTGTTTTGATTGGGGGGATCTGCGTTTTTGGTCGTTTTAACCCTTTTGTTGCTTTCCAGAGGGAATAGTCGGTATCTTTAGTTGGGGCTAGAGAACAGAGATATTTTCCAATTGTTTCATTATTCACTGCTTTTATGAGTACCTTAAGTTTGATGCACAAGTTGTTTAAGGTGGTTTTATCTTGCGGCGCACGTGTATTCTGCCATTTCTTTCGGGCTTTTCGTTTTTCCTGCACTAATTCTCTTACTTCTATTGGGTAAATAACGGCGTTTTCTTTCCTGGATGATAATTTGGGGGTGCATTCCCAAGCCGACCATTGTATGACATCAAGGAGCCGGTCTAGTTCCTCTTCTATTTCATATTCACTTTTGATTGGCACTTGAAGTTCTATTTTTCCTCCACTAACTGCTTAAACAATTCCCAATTTGTTTTGTTGTTTGTTAGTTGTGGTGAATTTGTTTTTTCTATTACATTTTCACTAACCGTCATAATAACAGGAGAATGATCAGATATTAGACTTTCATCATTTTCTAAGAAGATGTAGCGTTCCGATATGCCTTTAGTGATGTAGAAATCTATTAGATCTGGGATTTTGTTAGGATCTGTTGGCCAGTACGTCGGTTTCCCTCCTGAGTAAAATTCACAGTTTGAGTATTGGCCAGCTGCAAGTAATTCCTTGCCTTTTGGAGAGGTTAATCTTGAACCCCAGAAGGTATTTTTTGCATTAAAATCACCTCCGACAATGAAGTTACTTCCCAATTTCTGGAACAGATTAATGTAGTCTTCTTTTTTTAGGTTACCGTGGGGGGCAATATATTGCAGATATATTACAGGTGTTGTGATGACCAAATTTAACCGTCACGGTGGTTACTTGCATGGATTCTTTTTCTATTTTTAATTCTTCATGATGTTTGATATTATCCCTAATAAATATAGCTGACCCTCCTCTTGCTCGTTCTGCAGGGTGTGTGGTATGGTAACAAGTATATCTCCGGATTGATACATAGGAGCTGCTGGTAAAATGTGTTTCTGATATTAAGCATATATCAATTTTCTCTGTATTTAGAAATAGTTCTAATTCTTCTAGGTGTTGTGTTAATCCGTATGCATTCCATATAGCTATTCTTAATGAGTAGTTTTGATGTCTGGTTTCTGTTCCGCAATTATGAGTTGAACTAGGTATTGCAGACATTATTTATTTTTAACTATTTTGGAACTTGGTATTTCCAGCAGGTTAAGTCGATTCAGAATTAACTTATTTAGTTTATTCTGTTCCTCAAGGCTATTTAGAGTTGCTTGGACAGTGTTTTTGAAATTTTCGGTACCGTTTGCCTCATTTTCTTTCGAATTTGAAGCGGCCTGTGCATATGTATAATTCTCCCTACGCATAGATGATTCGTTTCTTGCTCGATTCTTATTTGGATGACTTAGATGGGGTTTGCGTCAGGTTAGCTTCAAGATGCAGAAATGACAATTCTTAAAATTATGCAGGAACAAGACTTCCATAACGAAATTCAGTGCCTTAAATCCCTTAGGCAGTTAGACAAAAGAAATAGGCTCTTATCTTTAAATCCGTTATTAGATAATAATGGAGTACTAAGAGTGAATGGCCGGCTACAAAATTCCAACCTTACGCCTGCCAGCCGAAGCCCAATAATATTGGACAAGCACAACATATTAACGTTGCGAATAATCAAAGATGAACACCACAGCACTTTGCAAGGTGGCATTCAACTAACCTTGTCACATTTAAGGAACAAATACTGGATTATTGATGGCAAGCGAGCGGTGCGAAGCGTGATTCAAAAATGTCTAAAATGTTTCCGCCACAAGCAACATATGTTAGAACAACTAATGGGAACTTTGCCAGCTGCCAGAGTGCAACCAGGTAGAGCATTTACCAAAACAGGAATCGATTATGGAAGGGGGCTCAAGGCCTACAAGGGATATATAGCACTTTTCGTATGTATGGTAACTAAGGCGATCCATATTGAAATAGTAAGCAGTCTTACAACGGAATCCTTCATTGCTGCCTACAAGCGTTTCGTTTCCAGAAGATGCTTGTGTACCGATATTTTTTCCGACAATGGAACTTACTTTGTCGGAGCAAATTCTTTATTAAAAAATAACTATCGCATGGCCATGACAGGCCATTACCGAGCAACATTGCAGCTATGTTAGCCATTGATGGAACCAATTGGCACTTCATTCCGCCTCACACTCCTCATTTTGGAGGTATCTGGGAGGCAGCTATAAAATCAGTAAAATTTCATCTCAAGAGGGTTATTGGTGATTCAACATTAACATTCGAGGAAGTGTGCACGGTAACAACTCAAATTGAAGCGTGTCTTAACTCTCGGCCTTTAACACCACTCACAAATGATGTATCTGACTTAGCAGTAATAACTCCAGGGCATTTCTTAGTTGGTGATTCATTGAAGGCTCCACCATGTGCAAACATCGAAACTATGAAGTTGAAAACAAGATGGCACCTGACCGAACAATTAATACAACATTTCTGGAAACGATGGTCTTCTGACTATATTCACCAACTTCAGCAGCGAACCAAGTGGACAAAGATCCAGCCTAACATGTTGGTAAACGACTTAGTATTAATAAATGATGATCAACTACCTGCTACCCGGTGGAAGCTGGGACGGGTTCTTGAAACTCACGCTGGGAAGGATGGCATGGTTCGAGTCGCCACAGTAAAATGTCAGGACGCAACATATAAAAGACCAATTACAAAACTATGCAAGCTACCGATCGAAGATGGATTGAAGGAAGCATTGCCACCACTACAATCCAATACTAGCGAAACAATTTCAACTGATAACAAAAACTCACCCCCTAGGCAACAACCACATAGACGAGCAAAACAATTAGGAAAAACAAATCAAATGGCAATAGCAATATTCTCTATGTGTTGCATTTTTGGACTTGCACAAGCCACCTATTTGGATGGTTCAACCAGTCTACCGGGATACACTTTGAGGAATTAGGCAAGCTTGAAATAGTGGCAACGAAATGGACATTAGACGGCTTGTATTAAGCTGTCCGGTCTAAAATGCGACGTCATCCTTCAACAACTCTTATGGCAATACAATTACTTGATAGCAGACAACGAGCTATTGTTCGAAAGCAATAAGGGCCGTAAACGAGTGAAACATGGTTTCGGTGACTCAGTGGACCTTGTGTTAGGGGACATGTTTGGCATTCTCACCCAACGAGAAGCTGAAAAGTATGAGTCCCACTTTGAAAAAATTAACGATGATGAGAATTATCTTTTGGCGCTTATCAAAAATCAAACAACTGTAATCGATAGCACCATCAATCTAGTAAAACATAACACAAACCTCACTGCAGTATCGATAAACAACTTGTTACAGGACCAACATCGCTTGAAACAGGAAATGCTGCAATCACAAGAATATAGAACATACGAAGACAGAGTGCGATCAACGTTAACGAGCATTTTCGAAATGATGCTAGTACTAAAGAGTCTTCAGGATACGCAACAACGCTTACTTAATGTGATCTATCAAGCTCATCAAGACGTGCTACATCCATCCATACTTACACCAAGTCAATTGGAAGAAGAGCTACAATTTATTCGTCAACATGTGCCTGTAACCATTGCTCTACCAGGACACAATATCCACGATCTCCATCACGTGTATGAGAGCATGCAAATACGCAGCCGAGTGACCCAGAAAAACGTAATAATTGAAATTACCTTGCCACTGTCATTCGTATGGGACTATACACTAATTTCCATAGTTCCAGTTCCCAATATCAACCATGGAAACACTCAATCACAAATAATTAGTTCTACCGATTATACTGCAATGGACAACCGGCGTGAACACTTCGCATTATTAACCAGAAAAGAGCTGCAACAATGTCAAGTCTTCAAGCCTGTTCACTTCTTATGCGAGGTATCACAAATTATGAACACTCCCGTCAAGCAGACGAATTGCGAGGTAGCGATTCTACAAAGAAAGGAAGGACTAGATACCGTATGCATCACAAGGGCAATAAACTCTACTAATCACTGGATCAAACTTCACGCCACCAACCAATGGATTTATGTGATACCCAACGAACTCGTAGTCGATGTCATATGTGGGTCTATTAGCCAATCGCATACATAGTGGAACTCAAGGCCGGCTGCGTGCTCAGAGATTTTGATGTTCAAATAATTGCTGTAGGTACAACTAAACACAACATCAACACATTCTCTCGCCATACCAATCAGCTAATGCATGGTGCCAACAACTTACGAACCTTTAGTGCGTTTGTCAAAAATAAAACAAAGGGAGATAACGAATTGAAGTTATTAACTACGATAGCCACAACAGAGTTGGACAAACAATTAGAGGCATTAAAAGATGCCGAGGACGTTATCTTTCAAATCGAAAACGTTCATCACATTCACCATTACACGATGATCCACATTTTATTTTGGAGCGCCATAGCAATAGGAGTCATTTGGCTTGTAAACAGATTAAGGGGAAAATATATCGCCACTCGCAGGCCCCCGTCTCTATTACCGCGACCAGAAGAAACCAACGTTTAGCGGATGTGCGGCACCATTAAAGCCCGGGAATATGTTGAAACAATGCCAACATGCGCAATAATACAATATTCCAAACGGAAATGACACAGGGGGAATATTGTATATTGTAGCAAATTCAACAGTTTTAATTTTTTGTATATGATAGCAAATTCATCAACTTTAATTTTTGTATATTGTAGTGTCTGTTTTTGTTGTATTTGATACTTTTAATTTCAAGCATAAGCAATTAACGGGTTATCGTGGTAATAAAATAGAATTGAATTATAAGCGCATACCAACAGTTACTTTTAATTCTCAGAGTGATATTGGAGCTCACCAGTGGTAAACCAATATTCACTTAAAACACAAAAATCTAGGCAGAGGCCAGATTTTTACAAAACATGTGTTTTGAAAATTTGAATTGTAAAATATTGATCATCGTTCTGTGATTGGTCTTAAAAAGCGACCATTTAATTAGAAATTATTGTCAGGTGGCATGAGTACCATCTGTGGCAGTAATTTCGAACTGCAGGATCGCGTGCATCTTTCGAATTAAAATCACAGTACGATCTTCAATATTTTCCACTTTTTAAAATTTTTGAAACACGTGTTCGTTAAATCACTCACACAAATTACATAAAACAGTTGATTTCCTTGAAATTATTTTGTCGGTAGTCTAAATAGAGAAATGAAAAAAAACAAAATGAAAAATTGTTATTACCTTTATATCATATATAGATTTACCGAACTAATTGAACACCATTTGAAACGCGATATTTTAAAACGCGATATTTCAAAACGCGATATGGTACAAAACGCGATATGGTACAAAACGCGATATGGTACAAAACGCGATATTTCAAAATGCGATATTTCAAAACGCGATATGGTACAAAACGCGATATTTAGAACGCGATATTTCAAAACGCGATATTTCAAAACGCGATATGGTACAAAACGGGATATGGTACAAAACGGGAGTTTAGGATCGGGTTATATCAGGCGGGTGAAGGGGAAATTTAATTTCAGTTTATAGGAATTTAAAAATCGATAGGAACGATAGTAAATAGGATTGGTATCAGGTGGGTCGCTGCGCTCCCGCCACTTCGCAACGCATATTCTGTACCATATCTCGTTTTGAAATATCGCGTTTTGTACCGTATCGCGTTTTGTACCATATCGCGTTTCGAAATATCGCGTTTTGTACCATATCGCGTTTTGTACCATATCGCGTTTTGAAATATCGCGTTTTGTACCATATCACATTCTATACCATATCGCATTTTGAAATATCGCATTTTGAAATATCGCGTTTCGAGCGGATCCGCTCGTAAGCTTATACCACAATATGTGCAATGACAAGTATGTTATATGGAATCACACAAAAATACTGTAACATGGAATCTAGATGTGTCAAATTGTATAAAACAATTAAATAAGGGTTAAATTTTAGAAATAAACAAATGAATTTAAAAAATCCAAGGCAGAATCAGAAATAAAAAAGTGAATGCTAAAAATTCTAAAACAAGAATTCCGAGAGAGAAAGTAAAACGGGCCCTAAACCTGTCAAGTTAGGTGACCTGAAGTGAAATATTTATGATCAAATGACAAATAACAAAATGGGGAATGAGAATCTAAAGAAAACTGATCAAAACGACATTATAAAACTTGTGCAAAGTTAGTACATATTTTGATTATTTTATATAAATTTTAGATAGTTTTAAATTCTTTTCAATTCTCTTAATTTTAGTCTTGCGTCTAGCCTTCTAGACGTTTGTGATTGGTAATCAAATTGTGTAATCGATTTTTGATCCACTTTACAAAATCCGTATAAGGTTTCTGCACACGTTTAGTAGGGTGGCCTATTTTTCCTCATGTCTGATTTTTTCAGGACTAAAAATATTCGTTTCTGTTAAAAGTGACTTCATGGAAATTATCAGGTTGATCGGACTACTTTGAGGGGTCGCTCAAATTCAATTTTTGCAAAAAAAAAAACACTAAAATGACTCTTAGTGTCGTTTAATCCTCCATTTCCGTTCAGCTCGGTAAAGTCAATTTAATATTTTTAAGTATTTTTGAGTATGCCGAATCCAACGAAATAATAAAAAGGTGGTTGGCCTAGAGGAAAAATAATTTTCGTGTTATTTCTCGCAAAAGAATTATAGCTCATAAGTTACAGTGAATTTAATAGTAGATGCCTGTTCTTTTATTATAATTTTCACTATTTGTGGTTATATAGCAACGAAACACGACATAAAATAGACATTGCACGTCATCATAACTAAAAATTAGCAATTTTATAGCCCTTAAACGGCCACAATTGACAAATTTCAAATAATTTTTTGCCACTTTTTGGTTCACAATCAATCGCGTCGAGTTTCTTAAACCACTTCAATTTCGTTTTGTTGTTATAATATATTTTAGCATTTCCACTTAGATAGGCCAAGGCCAGGCAAAAATAGAGTTTATTGGAAATTTTTTAATTTTTATGGGTTCGTTTTTTATGGAATCAAATTCAACTATTGGCTACTGGTTACTGGTTTGATGGAAAAAGGCTACTTTAAAACGTTAAATTTAATAATTTAACGTTTTAAAGTAGCCTTTTTCCATCAAAAATATTACGATGTTTGATACCTATATCGAAAGCTTTATTTTCTGTACAAACAGACGAATATGATTGCACACATCAGTTGTCTCAATTGCTTCTAAAATCGTTGCACTTCATTCGCTGTTCGATGTAAGCATTTGACATATACAATCATTTTATTTCGACTCAGTCTATTTCGTTTTGTTCCTCAATTGCTACTGTGGGTCTATTAATTCACGTTTAAGCCAAAATCATTTCACATGTTGTACATCGACTACCTTTCACATAGATATCAGGAACACCTCTGAGTGGCCCTCTCTAATTATTCATTTTTACAATCAATGGTGTTAAATGTTTGATTAACAACTCGATAACTTCTGTGTCTTCTGAAGACTCGAGTAAAAATGAAAAAAAGGGAGGAAATTTCTAAATGCATAGCGTGAACATACAGTGGTACCTTGCTTAACGAGCACCTCGCATAGCGAGCAAAACAAATCGTAAAAAAATGACTTAACAAACGAGCGACGTTTGGCATAACGAGGAGTATCCCGGTTTGTAAAAAATTAAAATTTAACGTAAACATAAAAGTTTCAAAACAAAAAATATATATATGTATGTACGATAGATATTTATATGTACATAAAATTATTTAAGTGTTTTTTCCGGCATGGAACACATTATCGTATTTTACATTAATTATATGGGAAACGTTGTTTCGCTTAACGAGTTCTGGAACGAATTATGCTCGTTAACCGATGTACCACTGTATTACAAACAGAAATTTAATAGATGCAATCGAATGTTTAGGAGGGTAAACTGAAAATTTAGGTGCAATCGAGTTTCAGGAGATTAACAAAAAATTTCAATTATAATTTTAAAGTCTCGTTTATCTGTACTGCCTGTGTGATTCCCGCACAGAGTGACTCCACCACAGCTGTATTTGTAAAAACTCATCAACCGCCTGGGATTCTTGTTCTTCGCTTAGCAAAACGTTTATAATTTTGACGGACGCAGGTCATGAGCGAAATGATCAGATGTGGTTTAATGTTTTTTATTGTAATTATTCAATGTATACCGAAGAGAAAGAGTTTTGGTTGACTCTTATTATAGTCATCGACAAAAATATATACACCACTAAACAAAAAGTCATTGCCATGTCAGTTTGTCTAGAACTTCATCAAACTCAACTAACAGAGGGTATTAACTACAATAGCTTGTGATGGATTACTTACCATTAAAATATTCTTACAAAATATTCTGTTATCGTTTATTGATTGAGAAAATGAATCATTTCTCCAAATTATGATTCATTAGTTCTGTTAATGAAATTATACATACGAAAAGATAATAGTAGTAATAAGGTTTGGAAAAATACAGATGTGCAGTCCAAGCTATTATTGTTTATTTCGGTACATTATTTAAATTGTTTACTTTATCAAAGTACACAAATTACACTAGCAACATAAAAGTAGCAACTGATACACAAAAGCACAGATTAAAACAAGCCACAGAATTTTAGTCAAAATGGCATAAACCCCACCTTTTTAAACAAAACCTTTTATTGTACTATTTTCAAGTTATAGATAAAATTATTAAAATTATAAAACATAAAATTATAGCGATAAAAAATTAAATCAAAGCAAAGAGAAAGATAAAGTATATGACCTTGACTTCTTTAAAAAATGTATTAAGTATGAAATAGCTGTATGTTATTATTGACATCGGATATTGCATTTTTTATCTTTAGCATCTATTATTAAGCAAGAATATTTAATTATAGCAGCTGCTAATTTCTTTCACGTGATTATGTGACTCAATATTCCTATGAATTACAATTGTACCAAGGGTGTCATTCCACTTAAGCGATGAATTTTATTTTGCTGGTAATCGGATAGAGCTTTGATAAGTTTCAGTTTGCAAATAAAACTTCTGACTTAAAGCGGTATATTAATTGAAAATTTTTAACAATTTATTACAGAATTAAACAGGTTTTGTGTTGTAAAAATCTTACGTACACACATACTTCATCAGTGCAAACTGCACATTATTTTTATGAAAAAAAAACCTTCGAAGCCGTGTATTTTTCTTACAATATATTGTTGTTAATTTCTATCAACGGGGCTGAGATCTTGCATAAAAGGTAAGAGTTGGGTTATTGTTTCACGGTCAAATTTCCAAAACTGTCCTTTTTATCAAGTTCAACGCTTTCGTTTTTGTTTTGATGTTAACTAGCTCCTATATGACGATCACATGCATCGAATTATACAAAATTCGAAGCAGCGTTACTAGTTTCCTTTGTTCGAAATACTGTATAATAAAAAAAATTCATATTTCGTAATTTGTTTTAGCTGAATTTGCCTGTTGTTGCATTTGGATTAAAAAAATATAAAAGTGTTTTCAATAAGGACATACATACGTAACAATTTTGTATTTTTTGTTTTTAATTAAAAGAAAGTATTAATCCCAGTGGATTTTATGTCCTTTGAAGGTCAATTATTACTCTTTTTTCATTCATGCACACACTTACGGCGCCAAAATTAATGACTCATTCAGAAAAGAAAACTCTTGAACAAGTATTAAACCATCCGTACCTGCGGTTCCTCTCGTACTACATTCCAACTTCCCTTGAATAAATCAATTGTTTGACCAGCCGTGTAGCATGTGGCAACATCTTTTTGGAACCACATATCACTGATGTCAAGTCCATCTAATTCCATCTAAATGACGGAGTCTCTTGAAGCACGTGTGGGTTTGTTGCTGTACAATAACGCAAATTTTGCTTATTGACAAAGCCATTTAGCCAAAAATGGGATTCTTCATCGCTGAAGATAATTTTTCGTTAAAATTCAGTTTTTTTTTCAAACTATAGCAGAGCCCAATTGGAGAAGTTTCGGCGCTTGAAATGATCAAGAGGTTTCATTTCTTGAGAAACTAACTCAAGAAATGAAGCATCTTGTAAGGGTGTAAGCCAAGATCTTGACGAAAAATACGCCACGATGGTTTGAGAGATTCCCAATTCCTGTGAACGGCGTGGAATCAACTGATTTAGCTCATTTTGAACTGAAGCAGTTACGGCTGCGATATTTTCGGTTCTTCGACCGGTGCGTTATCTCACTGGCGCAGGAACATCCAATGGTGAATATTTTGACTTGAACTTTCATACTATATCCCGTCTGGTGGGACGGTTATTACGACCGAAAATTGGAGTCTTAAAGTTCATAAAGGTGCGACCACTGACTTAATATTGCTTAGCAGGACTTATATTTAAGTAGATTTTGGTAGACAACATAGAGTATGAAAATTGATTATAGAGAGTAATGTAAATTGAGAGAAGAGTATGTAAATTTATTATGACGACATAGAGAAGAGTATGTAAATTCAGTGCCTTTTAGAGTACTGGCCTGTGACAGTGCCTTCTAGAGTACTGGCCTGTGACAATATTAATTTTTTCTGATGACGTCAATCTAAGTCAACAACTACAGGGCAGCATAATTAAGTAAAAATAATACACCTTGCCTCATTATTACGACGGCAATAAATTTTACTCAAACTGTAAAATTAAACAACTATCAAAAAATTTAAAAATCAATTCTTAAAAATTATGAAATGGCTTACTTAAAAGTTTCAATTAAAATGTAAAATTATAGTTAAATTTATTTTTTCCAAGTTGAACGTTTATTTCACATCTTTAAATTTTTTCTAATTATCTAGAAAATAATTAATTCAAATTTTAATTTCCATTGTAAAGCAATGTATAATAATATTTAACATAAAGCAATTTAAATAATTTCGAACAGAAATTCCAAAAATGTTTGGTCCAACCCGTAACATGCAAAAGACATCAATATGTACCTGGGGCCGTATGTTGTACCATCACTTCGAATCGAAATTCGAAAAAAGTCGAATGGCGGTATGTTGTATCATTTTCGAAAAGCAAAAAAGATACAACTTTCACTTTTTCGATTCGACTTTTTTCGGATTCGATTCGAAGTGATGGTACAACATACCGCCCCTGGGGCGGTATGTTGTACCATCACTTCGAATCGAAATTCGAAAAAAGTCGAACGGCGGTATGTTGTATCATTTTCGAAAAGCAAAAATGATACAACTTTCACTTTTTCGATTCGACTTTTTTCGATTTCGATTCGAAGTGATGGTACAACATACCGCCCCTGGTTTTGTTAATATATAATGCCGGAACCATAGATAGAATAAAAAGAATAAACAAAATAACGTAAAAAATGAAGATAAAAATTTATTATTCCTATTTTATAATTCGGCAATAGATAACGTAAAATATTAAGTGCATTCATATATTTTTTGTATTAATTTTTTGATATATTTCCTAAAATCTTGAATGAAACTACAATTATAGTTTTAAGTACACAATAATACGTGTGTATTGACATCACAATATATTAACATCAACAATTTAAAATTATAAAATTTATTTATACGGTTTAAATCACCGCAATTCGATAAACTATTTTTTTAGGTTAGGTTTAGGAAAATACAATTTTACAGTGTATTGAAAATTATTTTTGATATTATATTCATATTACTAGTATATGTGTAAATGAATATTTTATAAATAGAAAAGACAAAATACAAATATAATTCAAAATTCATGCTACTGAAGATAGCAGAAGAATTCAGCAGAAAAAAACTGCAATATCGACCTCCTTTATATGCAATGGTATAAACATTCAGCAGAAATGTTTTGTTTGTTTTTGACCTTTTTCTGTAGAAAAACTGTATTGTTGACATATTTAAAATAATCGTAGAAAATTTGACTCAATTTTCTTTATGTAAGCATGGTTTCAGCCGAAATTCGAGTAAATTTCATTTGTTTACTATCAAAATGCATTCACATAAGCACAAGAACTGTTTTAAAAATAAATTAAAAGTATAAAGTAGAAAAATTCTCTAGTCTTAGGGTTTAAAAGGTTCGCGAATTTGATGATTTATATAAGTTCCGAACTTCTATGTCTACCTGCCGAGCGAGTATGACGACCCGCTGATCGTGGGAATTCCCGTTATTCGAATTTACGTGACACGAGAAAAGTAATGATTCCGTTGAAAAGAAGAAAAATTTGAACCAAAAATTTTGCACGAATACTTTTTAGCAGCCGAGAAAAAACAAACGGTGGTTAGTGATCAAAAAATGTTACCCCTTCGCCATGCTCACCTATGTTTTAACATAAACTAAAGGTTTAAATTAACAATAAAAATCTATTACGACTTAGTTTGGTACCAGAAACTAAAATCTTGTGTAGCATGTTTCATCGAGATATTTGACGTTTGTTTGTTGAGGAATTGTGATATTGTTTAATTTTACTGCTGAACATGTACGTTTATTCAGTGTGAATGTTACATGTGTTGATTTACATTCATTCGTCCTTATCCGCTAAGCTTTTAACCAATCTTCTATTTTGTGTAGATGTTCTTGTAATTCTCTCGATGCTGTGTGAGGATTTTTATGTGAAAATAATATAGCTTTGTCATCAGCAAAAATTGAAGTGACTATTTTTTCAGTTATTGGTAAGTCAGCTGTGAATAACAAGTATAGCACAGGTCCCAATACACTACCTCGCGGTACTCCTGCCTTTATCTCGATTAGATCAGTATAGTGGCCGTATTTTGTTTCACCTGGAACATCCTTTGGACTAAGTAGTTTTTAAGAATTGCATGAAATTGTCTAGGCAGAAGAGTTTTAATTTTGTAATTTAATCCTTCATGCCATACTTTGTCGAAAGCTTGCGCACTATCCAACAAAACTGCAGAGCAATATTTCTTTTCTTCTAAGGAAACATTAATTGTATTTACAATTCTGTGCATACCTGTTCTATTGTGCCGTGTTGCTCTCTAAATTCAAATTGGTGATCTGGTATAATGCGACCTTCAGATAATATGTTCTTGTAGTACCATCTTTTCAAAAAGATTTGAAATTATCGTAATTATATATTAGTAAGCTGTGGTAGTACGCAATCATTATTTTGTTCGTTTGGGGTGAACACTTTTTGTAGATGGATAGAGAAAGCGATAGCCTTTAAAGAAATTTCTAAATCACTTCTGGCCCAGTGACTATCTGGTTTCCTTATTGGTGGGTTCGATAGCTCAGGCCTTTTGAATTTCTTGCTGCCTTTCACAGTGAGTAATCTGTTTTTTCTGTTGCTGTGAGCTCACTTAGGTAATTCTGTATTCCTCAATTTTGTTCTTCCCGTATTGCTTCTCTCAGAGCTTTAATAGCTTTATTTAATTTCCATTTTTGCAAAGGAGATTTGCCAAATTGCCCGCTTTTCTGCCAATAACTTTTGAATGTTACTTGAAAGCCTTAAATTTTTTTTAAATTTTTGTTCTCCGGAGTAGCTTTTTTACAGCCATTTCCATTATTTGACTTACGTTTTCTATCGCCACACATTAAAAATAAATAATAATTTACCAGAATTAGTGATTAATAAGCAAACTTCATGCACAGGAGAATGAAAACTTATTTTTCTGCCACATTTACGAGATATAAATAAATAAAGTCAAAAAACTACTTTTAAAAAAAATTCTATAGCATTTGTATGAAAGTATTTTTTCGTGTTTACATTATTTGGGCCAGCATACATACAAAGTCCATATATTGATAGACGGCTGTACACACATACATAGGCACTGTTCCCACTTAAGCGAATCAATATATAAAGTATGTCTTTCTACCCCCAGATGGCCATATTTAGAACTTTTTCCAAAAATCATTTAATAATCCAATTTCCTTCCAACATACTCAATCCCATCAAAATCGGTTAAACATTGATCGAGTTCCGTCCCAGGTGGCCATATTCCAGAATTTTTCCCCAAAACCATTTAAGAATCCCATTTCCATCCAACATACCCAATCCCAACATAATCGATTAAGAATTGATCGGGGTCCGTCCGAGGTGCCAGTATTCCAGAATTGTTTCCTAAAATCATTTAAGAATCCCATTCCCATCCAGCATATCCAATCCAATCATAACCGATTAGGAATTGGTTGAGTGCCATCCCAGGTGGCCATATTCCACAACTTCTTCATAAAATAATTTAAGAATTCCATTTCCATGCAGCATACAAAATCACATCATAGCCGGTTAAGAATTGATCGAGTTCCATCTCAGGTGGCTATATTCCAGAAATTCTTCCCAAAATCATTTAAGAATCCCATTTCCATGCAGCATATCTAATCCCAACATAATTGGTTAAGAATTGATCGAGTTCCATCCTGTGTAGCCATATTCCAGAACTGCTTCCAAAAATCATGTAAAAATCCCATTATAAAATTTAAAATTTCGTTATTCCGGAATTTCTTAACCATAATTTATTTAATTATTTATTTATACATATGTATTTTACAATTTTGTGAGCCGCATACCTCATTTTACGGGTTTCACCTCACGTACAATGATGTGTACATTCAGTTAGTTTGGCCGAAATTTAGGTGTTACATTATTTTGTGTAAGTCGTTTCATTTTTCATTTTCCGCTTAGTCATCCGACACGCAGAACAAAAATTTTTCGGAATTCTTCCATTCCCCAGAATTTGCAAAGGTGCGGATTCCTCGTAAAATATGTCCAACGGCTCATGTTCAACGGCTCTCCAATTTGTATATAATTTTTAGTACAAAAATAAAAAAATAAAATTTAATTTAAAGTACAGAGAAAAAAACAACAACGACTCGACGCGAAATTCAAAAGCCATCTAATCGGTTAAGAATTGATCGAGTTCCGTCCCACGTGGCCATATTTCAGAAATTCTTCCTAAAATAATTTAAGAATCCCATTTCCATCCTAATCTCAACATAATCGGTTAAGAGTTAATCAAGTTCCATCCCAGGAGGCCATATTCCAGAAACGCTTCCCAAAATCATTTAAGAATCTAATTTCCATTCAACATACCCTAAGAATTGAACGAGTTCCGTCCCAGGTGGCCATATTCCACAACTTCTTCCAAAAATCATTTAAGAATCCCATTTCTATCCAACATACCCAATCCCATCATAATCAGTTAAGAATTGATCGAGTTCCGTCACAGATTAAATTCGATCGAATAGATTAAATTTAAAAACATTCGGATTTAACGTATACAATCGGATTTAACAGACTCCCCAATTAGTCCATTAAATCGAGGCTTTTCTGTATAATATTTTACATTAAAATGTCACGTAAACAACGCAACAATTTAACGCAACATTTAACATAACAGTATTTAACGCAGCGTGTAACATGAACCCAAAACTAGTCCCCTCAATGTTTTAGCAAACATAAAAATAAAAAAAAAACATAAAATAGAATAAGGCGTTTGTTATACCCTGGGCAGACTATGGACACAGGATATACTACAGAAACGAAAGTTAGAAACCATTTTTTTGACAATACTCCTAAAATAGTTCCTACGTACGCCAATAGATGACACTAAATTTGAAAAAAGTCATTTTGTAAACATTAAATGTTTTTAGAAGTGTAAAAAAATCCTCTCTCTTCGAATATTTGTCAAATTGTTCGTGATCATTTGCCAAACAGTGAGTATTATTATTAACCCTTTAAGTGCCAATATGAGTTCAGCCAGTGTATTGAGGAGCGCGATTGCACTCCTTGGCACTCAAAGGGTTGTTCAAAATGATACAATTTTAACACGGGCACATAATAGATCGCGTAAAAAATAATGTCGTCTTTTTCCACGGATTACGTGGTCAGGATCTACCACACCGACAGTCCTACGTGGTTCAATTCAGACGAGGCAACCCAAATATTTCAATTCGTCATCAAGCTATATCAGAATGCATTTAATTCATTGGATATCGGCATAATTACGCCTTGTAGTGTAGTCAACAGTGTCGTGTTCTCCAGAGACAAGAAAGACAGATTATACTCATTTCAACCGTACATTAAACGAATCAATGTAGCGATTTCACTTGCTCGAGCATTATTTGTAATCTTCGATAATCCCTACTTATTGTGCATTGACCAAAATTGGCGGTAAATAAGTTATTGTGTTCAGAACAACACTTATGTCGGATGTAGTACCTGAAATTTTTAAAAATAAAACAACTGCTGATTAGTGGAAATTTACGACTTTTTATTAAAAATTTAATTTTCATAATTTCGGATTATATATTTACGTTTTAGGATCTTAAACGCTATCCGTATTCTTCAAGAATTCTATGGCGAATATCCGCCGTATAATCCACCATACCCGTGTTTCATTAATGGTTTCCAAAATTTTCTCGTTTAGGCAGATATTGGCAAGATTTTGCCGTTAAATCGAATTTTGCCATGTTAGTTTAATTCTTTACACACTTAATATAGTTTCATTACAATTATTTTTTATAAAAATTCCACAGAATTTCATGCGGACATTTAATATATTTGACGTCTGCAATAAAGAGGCGAATCGTTATTACAAAAAAAGTAAATGCGACAGAATGAGGGGATGAAATTCCTCAGAACTTAAAAATACTTCGGCTGCCAGCTCGCTGATTTATAATTTTTCCATCATACGAATTACCGATTTGCCGCTACTTTCGTCCAAACGGGATACATAACTTTAATAAAACGACATTCGAATATTTAATTCCTTCGTACCAATTTGATCGGTTAAAAATAAGGTTTTTTTTTATTTGAATTTTTTTCAGTAATTTTTGATTGATTTAAAAAAAATTCAGAAGCAATGTAATTTTTTAAAAAGTTCCCATTATAATATGCATATATAATTTAAAAATGAAGCATACAGGTTGATTCGAAGTGATTGAGATGTATCACCATTCACGATACTAATACTCTTCAGAATATTCTTTAAATTGAGTGAATGCCAATGAATGCTGTGTTGCATTGTTATTAAATATTGAGTGCGTATTTTCATCTCTCATCAGATTTAAATCTTTAGCAATCTCTTATTAAATTTACCAATAACAGCAATAGCAATACGGTTGATGAATCCAAAGTCAAAATGGCATTTGAAATTGAGAGAGCCAATCCTACACACAAATAGAGTTGCCATGTGTGAAGTTTTATCTTTTTTTACGTTTTTTCACCCTGAAAAAGATTTGAAGTTGTTTCTCTATAAATGAAGTTTTTTTAGGAAATTTCATATTTTAGGTTTTGGTATTATTTTTCATAAAATGGTCTTATAAATGAGTAAAAAAATAAATTCGAAAACGAACAACCAATTCGCTGTTCATGGTGTTTTGGGGATATACTCTCTGTAGTATACTTTTTTCTTTTCGTGTTGTGAAACAAACAACAGTTTGTGGGTGAAGGGGAAGGAAACGAGGAAAGAATCACGACGCAAAAGAATCAAAGTGTGGAATGGCGGAGTTAAGAGTAAATTTTAGTTATATACACTGCGAAGATTTTGTAATCGATTTTGATTTTTTGAAACTACTAGCGCTATCTATTACATATCTACTTATATAAACTATTTTTACCACTCCTATTTTTATGTGGAAGCGTAGAAGTACAAATATTCGAGGCGAAAGAAATTTATGCAAAAATGGAGTTTTGTCGCTTCTGTATATTCTGTGCTATGGATTAGAGTAAAAATTTAGAAAAAATCGCGATTTATCTAATTTATTAAGAATACTTTAAATTAACTTTATTGGTAAAAGAGTGCATTTAAATTCGCAGTTACATTTATACATTAAGTGAAGAGGCGTTTCAAAAACAACACGCGTTGCTTTCATTTTTTATATTTTAATTAATCAGATAAATCGATTTATTAATTTGGTGTATAATCTAATTTTAATTTTCTACGACAGTAATAAGGAAACTCTAATAAAAAATTATTTTGATATTTTATGATTATTTTTATTACTCTTCTCTTTTATTACTTTAAACAAATCTTCATTGTTACCATGGTTAAAATCAATTACCATTGTTTCGCGAGAAATCAGAATATAATTTTTAGTTTCCCTAAAATTCGTAGATTCTACTGCTGGATGTATCAAAAGTTTATTTATTCACTTTACTTTTAACAGTAAAGTATGTACATACTATGAAAGTAGTCGGGTAAACTAATAAAATGTTTAATTTTTTTCGGTTGATGACACTAGTAAAATAACTTCATAACATCATTAAATTTTATATAATAATTTCATATTTGACTGATAAACAAGTACTTTTTTATACCGATATTATAAATAGCAGACCTTTTTAATTATGTAATTAGAAAGTCGTAAGTTACCTTATCATAGCAAAATTAAAAAAGTGCCAAATTATAAAACGAAAGAAAGATAAGAAAATACTTTCTGCATTGTAAATGACATATTTTAACCCATTCAAACCCGAGCTATGTTCTAGTGCCCGATGTCACTGAAATTCTCAATTCACGTACATTTCAAGTCGAAAAATATAATTGTGAAAAACAAAATTCAAAAAGTCATGTTAATGTGGCTGATATATATGATATACGTTACAATGGGCAGAAACAGTACATTTTATATATTTTCAATTTTTTTTTATTTATTTCTGTTTTTAATTATGAATACAACATAAATGATAAAATAATAAAATATATAAAAATTCATTTAAAATTGAGAAAATAAAAATGCTTATCACAATTCATTTCGTAGGTCTTGTAAGTTCCGTGTTTTATTTGATAATTTTTAAAACAATTTCCGGGATGTTGCCCTATTTTGCATTTTTTGCACATGGACTTAGTGTATAGTTTAGACAAAGCACATTTTCTTTGAGTTGGATTATATATCACAAGATGTCCCATCTAGGGTTTCCAAATGTCCGACATTTATGATTATCCAAATATCGAATACTTACAAATAAAATTATTCGGATAATTCGAATATCCGGATAATAAATAAAAATGTGTTTGTTATATACTCGTATTCCAATTTTTAATTCATTTGCAGCTCATTACATAAAATAAATAACAATTCATAAAATAATACCAAATACTAATAATATTCGAATAAAATAAATCTAACATGTAAATTTAATACTTATCATAAGAAATTTATATATTTATTTTATTTTTAAAAATGCATACTTTAAAAAACAATTGCATTAAATGCTTGGAAATTTGTGTTCTAGTTAAACCCGCAATTGAAAGGGCGCGTTCCGTCGCTGTTGACGTTGGTTTAATTGTAAGCAAAGCGTTAAATAAAATATTTAAATTTTCTATCCTGGCCTTAGATTTGCTTAACAACAAGAAATCTTTTTTCAGAAATGTTGAGCTATTAATTTCATTCTGTTCTCCAAATTGTGTAATTGATGTTGTACTCTGAATTACATCATGTTCATTTTCGCTTGAGATTGTTTCTTCTTCAACTTCATCCTCACAATCATCATGAGTCCTACCACACTCGAATGGATGAATTATTTCAAAAAATTTTACTGCTAATTCAATAGCGGCGTCTTTTTTAGAGTAGTCGAAAAATTTATTGGAGTGTTACCAGTTTCTAAAATTATTATTAAAGTTGAGTTTTATCGCGACGTTCATCCAAACGTTTTTTAATCTATTTCGACAAATTTATACTAAGTTCCTTTCTAAATTAGTTTAACTGCTCGAATACAAATTTATAAACGCCTTCAGCGGTCAAAAGCGTCGCTGAATTTTTACTTAGTTCCTTTACAGCTGTTTCAAGTGGCGATAAGATATCAAGCAACTGTTTTAAAATAGATATGTTTCTCTCCGTAATTTTAGGTTGACGTTCGTTCTATTTATCGGTTGCTTTATTTGATGAGAACGTTTGATCATAGTTAACAAAGAATTCCATCGTATTTTCTTATCTAACATCAACTGCAATGGTGCATTAACATATCCTTGTTAATATATTACTTTTTACCGAAGAGGAGTTGATCATTTTTATAATTATCCTGAGGTTTTTCACCACTTCATCCAATTCTTCGGTCAAATCTAGGATTACATCATTTTCTGCTTGTTCGAAGATTATGGATGCTAACGATTTACATTCATAAAATTTCTATTGTTTTCGTGAGACTTATCTTCTATTTCTTCTTCATCATAGTCTGTTGACTGTTGTTTCCTCTTCTTCTTCGTAAACAGATGTTGCCTTTTTTGTACAGTACATCAGTTATTGCTAAATGCAGGCCAATTTCAAAGTTGAGATGTTATGCCCAGGATTCTTCCATATTTGACCATAGCTGCGACTGCATCATGAGTTGATGATATTATATTTGTTTTGATCTCAATTTTAAATTCTTTTAATTTATTTTCCACTTAAAGTTTTGTTTGTTCAGCATTCCATGAACCTTTTATTAGAACTAATCCAAATCATACACTTCAAATTTTTTCATCAAACTATCCACAGGAGCATGTAGTGAAACATTAAGGTATCTATTCATGGAATTATCAGTCGACTCGTCTACTGTTATTGAAAATTTGATATTTTTTTTAATTTGTTGATAACATTAATAGTTTCATTCTTTCATAAAAGTTTAAAAATTTAAAATACAGTTGTGGGACTTTTTTCAGAATTGATTGAAAAGCCGTCTTCTGCTACACATCGCGACAATATTTCATCCAAGGCTTCAGTTTTTAGAAATTTTATCATACCAGTGCTATTGGCTGTATCTTTTACTTTTTTAGAAGAAGTTGCTTCAGTTTGATAATTTTTTTCAGCAATTAATGAAGTTGTAGTAGGAAACGAGCTAGATGAGTTAATACTGATTTTATGCAGTTTCAAATGGTTTAGAAGTGGCGTCGTTGATGATACTTAACATCCTAATTATTTACTGCAATGCTTACAGAAAGCAACATTTGTATTTTTTTCATTTCTTTTAAAATGATTCCAAACTTCAGATCGTTTACACATACATGACTATTAAAAAAATGCTAAACTTTCTAAATAAATTTACGATCAATTTTAAAGTTATTTTTTCTTACCTTTATATTGTTCGTTGCTGTTGCAAGAAATATTAATAAAACAATCACTGTACTAATAAACTTATACCACAAACAAAATACCAATCAGACCTGCAAACCAATAGTAACTTTATGTGTAAATCAAATTCTCGATGTCGTTACAAATGGAAAAATATTTCGAGCGGCTGTTAGTAGAAATGATTAGCTAAAACTCAAACCCTATGTGCTCAATATACATCTCGCTCAATATATTTATTCAACGCGCGCGACAAAATAATTTTTTTTTTATTTGTGTCAAATAACTTACAATTCTATAAAGGACATGAACTGAAAAAATTCTCCCGACATAGCAAAAGTTTCCAGGCGGCAGCACTAGAAACTTAACGAAATGTTTACGTTTTCTAATAAAATTATTTTTTTTAACGAATATTTTTTTATTTTAACGAAATAAAAATATAAACAAAAGTCAATAGAAATACAAAATTTGACGTTACATTAGGAGAATTTTAATTATTTTGTATTTATAATTTTAATCATATTTAATAAATTGTGATACACAAATAAATTATAATTGGTATCCTGGTTATTGGTTACTCAATTTTCCAAAAACGAACTCATACTCGAAGGTTATCAAAACATAAATCGCCGCTCGCAAAATTTGTTGAACTTCAAAACTTCAAAGTGAAGCAAAAGCAAATAAAAATTAAAGTTCTAGTAAAATATTATTTAATTACAAATGGCCGCTTAAACAGATGATTTAATACTAGCGGGTTGGGAAAAATGTTTAAATCGAGCAACTAGTAAGTAAAATTCTTATCAAATATTGTTTGAGGTTATGTGAAAGAGAAGAAAAGTCAATAACCAAATTTTTCTTTCCGTGGTTTTACTTATTCCAGGAATGCACTGTTATTTAAATATGCCTACAAAATAATCTCAATGGGATTTACCTACAGCACCAGCTGAACGCTCCTCATAACAGGGCCCAAGCCAAGTACAAGCAATTAACTTATTCGTAAAACCAATAGATAAGATGAAAACGTAACTCGGACAAAGAATGGAGCATATAAAATATTTGAATGGTTTAAAGAGCTGATGATTTCTCACGGGGCTACACAAACCAGAATTAGACGAGAAATATTCTGATTGTAGCTCAGCGAAATGGGATGGCGATTTAGGTTTATTTAGTCGCGGTGTTATGCAAAAACCATTCGAAGAGGCTGCTTTTAATTTAATAGTTGGTGAAACATCTGATATTATTGAAACAGATTTCCGTGATATAAAGTCGCATGATCCCAAAGCCAAGGTGATGGTCGTCAGTAATCAAAACGATGGTGTGGCGACTTCGAGACTTCTAGACAGTCTTTGCACTTCAAACATTTTTTAAGTTGGTTTGCCTGAATATACCCCGCTAAATACGTTAAAATATCACACGAATATTCATCCAAATCCAAATAAATTAAGTCTAGCGCTAACTCGCTATCCCCAACTGCTAGACTAAAATTTTTTTGTTTGGGTTTGGATGAAATTGTTAAAATTTCAGGTAAACCAACGTTGCCCGTACCTTGTGCTTTTATAGCTTTATTAATAATCAATCGTTTATATGGGTGTGATTTAAATAGTTTTTGGGTGTGAAGTTAGTTATCGTTAAAAATGTTTAGTGCTGCCGCCTGGAAACTTTTGCGGTACCAATTTTTAACGAAATCATGTTTGTGTGCAGGTTTACTATGGAATGTCCCTTATAGAATTTTATAAGTTATTTGATTTGTGTGTACAGTATAAAAGAAACAAACGGAAAAATACAAATTCAACGTGTTTTTTATTTTCGTTTGAAAATATCCTTTCTCTTATTGTATGTTTTAAATTTAATAAAACAGAATGTTTTGAAAACTAAAACGCACGTATTATGTATATACTATACATATACTAGATGTATATACATATGTACTATTTAAAATAAAATGTGTGCACGATCGATAATTTCTTGTCGTTTAGGTATATAAAATTTAAAAAACATGTGATCATGAAAAGAAAGAGGATCTATTTTCGATGTATGTATGTATGTATATATGTACGTATATACGTTGTATGTACGTATATATATACGTATATACATTGATTATGGTTTGGTGTGCTGCATGAAATATAGTTTATAAAAAAGAAACAAATATTTGGAGGAAAGGATACGAAACATCAGAAATTTATGAACGAAAGGGAAAATATTATAATTAAATTGTTTTTTACTGATCGCAGTAAACATTTAGATATACATATTACATATTTGTGTTTAGTTACATTATGTATATTTTATATGCCTATCTATACTGATTGGTCGAAATTAAATACATACATTCATTACTTAATTTTTCCTAAGTGTACTATAAGGATGATTGACATATGTTCTAAATTCAATAATATTAAAATTCCTAACAATTTTATAAATGATTTTAATTTTGAGAAAAATAATAAAATCAGCTTAGAGCGGAAAGATGCCTTAGGGAGGATGTACTATGTATTTGGATTTGCACCTAAAAAATTGGTCAAGCATATATAGTACATTTTTGTTAACACTTTCCCCTTATTCCATATTATCTGAAGCATAGTATAGTATTTGAATTGTTTCAAATAAAAGCTAGTTATTGATTTTAACCAAATTTGCAAAAACATTAATATTTCGAACTCGGTTGTGATATATAGAATTATGAGTATACACAATATCCTTGGAATTCCATTTTTAAACTTCTAACCCCAAGTAAAAACCATCCTAAGGTTTAAAAATGAAAATAAATAAATTTCGTTTTTTGTTGTTTTCAACCGAGTTACAAGCTTACATTATAAGTACACTGCAATTTTTCAGATACCAACCACCACTTATCATGAAAACTACCCCAAATTTCTCTAGAATAAATGGCCACTTTTTTGACAATTTCAAAAATAGACATTTTGATGAGGATTATAAAGCGATACCCAATATCGGATATTGGGTATCGCTTTATAATCCTCATCAGAAGTGCAATTCGATTTTTAAGTTGTAACTTGGAACTTTAAATCATGGAAACAAATTTATTTAGCCACCCACTTTATTTATTAGGTATATATAACTTAATTTCTACAGATTTTTTTCACGGTGTGGTTTTTGTAGGATCGGACGCAAGGTTTCAGAACAACGAACGACAAGTTTACGTGAGTTACATAACCTCTCAGAATAGCAGAGTTTACGATTACAACTGATAAACAGCACATTCGGCACTGCATTCTATACGAATTCCAACAAGGAAAAAATGCTTCTAAGGCACGGGAATCAATTTTTAGTGTTCTTGGTGCCGACCTTGTGTCTTATGAAACGTGTAATTATTGGTATAAACGTTTTAGAATTAGTGATTTCGATCTTAGTGACAGCCTCGAAAGTTTGAAGATGTGCGAGCTAACCTGGAATCTACAACAGCAACAGGCATAACTCAGAAAAAACGAATATCTAAATAACATACTGCCTAATAATTGGTTTCATCTAAGATTTCAATTCCTAAAAATCATAAATAACTATCAAATGTTTAAATTCTCCTAAACTTCTGAAAATTTAAATAAATTTTAAGAAATATGTACTACGGACTTGGAGCAAAATATTTTCTGAACAGTTATTTTTCAGTAATTATCTTCTCCTGTACTAAATATTAATTTATTACATTAATATGCCCAGCACCAAGTGAATTTTCTGAAACTGGTGGTTATGTAAATGTATTTAATTAATGTGTAGTAATCTATCACCATACCATACATGACATACTTTAGTCATATATAGTCTACTGAGATTGTCACAGATTTTAGTGAGGCCTCATTAAACCTTTTATGAAACATGTCTTTGTTTTTGGTAAGACTTCAGTAGGCTGAACTTGCTCGACATGTTTAAAGAGTTCGTAGTATAAATATTTTTTGTATAAGGCCTCCTGCCTGATGACATAAATCAAAGATAAGATCACGAACACCGCACGGAAGTCCAGAAAATACTCGAACTCAATTCAAATAAAATTAATTAATTTAAAACGAGTTCATAATTTTGAATTACAATACAACAAAGAAAAATATTTTGAATATCAGTGAAACTAGCTTTATTGGATTGATAATTTTATGCCATTAATGCTTGAATATGATTGTGGCCATGTGGCTGGTGCGTAGATGGCGCAATCTGCATGTCCAATTTTCACACACTTTTCGCAGCAAGCGTAGACAAGTGACTTAACATATCCCCAAAGAAAATAATCTAATGGAGTTAGATCACACGATCTCGGTGGCCAATTAACAGGACTATTATGTTGAATTAGTCTTTCATCAAATGTTTCTTTGAGTAAATTAATTGTATTCCGCGTTGTGTGGCTTATGAAACCGTCCTGTTGGAACCACATATCAGCAAGATTAATGGCAGCCAATTGGGGTACAAAAAAGTTACAAATCATGTCTCTATACCGTTCACTGTAAGATTCCACCCATCATCGTTTTTGAAGACATATAGACCAGAGAGTCCGCCGGCCCATAAAGCGCACCAAACAGTGATTTTCTATGGATATAATGGTGTTTCAAAGGCAAAGGCTTCTAGATTATCTTCACTCCAAATCCAATTCTGTTTATTAACCTACCCATTCAACAAAAATTGAGCTTCATCGTTGAACAAAATTTTGTTTGGAAAATCAACATCAATAGAATTAGTGCTTCAGCCGATTGGCCGATTTGGCAAGCAGTGCTATGGCGTAAGTTTATTCATTATGAAATGGCAAATCAAACTAATGACAAAGCAAATGTTAGCTGTAAACTCGGTTGTCAAACAAAACAATGTTGCAAACTTAACGATGTGAAGCTATAAAACACACCCTTTACTGATTGAATAAGGAATTCATGAGACAAACACTTTTAATATTTCGATCAATGATTTGCATAATTTTCCTTCTAAGCAAAATGTACAAATGTAATTCTTCACGATACAAGCTCCATTTAAACCTATATACTGATATAGAAAATGAGTCAGCGTCTACACTCAGAAAAACTATGATAAACACATGATTGCCTTTACCATATTATAATAATAGAAATCATTATAACCCTATCATACAATAATAAGAAATACTATTTGTTTAATTATGTCAATCAGTGAAAACGGAGCTTATTATTATTATGATACATGTAATCATATTCATCTCCCATGATTAGTGTAATCAGAATGCATGATTAAATTTTTATTCGTTTAATAATTTTTAAGGTATTTATAAAAATTCGCTATCTCAATGGGTGATTAATTCGTATGTGAACACTAAATATTTAGAGTTGCCTTAAAATGCCTCAACCAGTCACGCACGACTTAGGTTAGAAGCTTAAGTTACACGCCGGTTGCACCGCTTCGGTTAGTGCTATACAATCACCAAAATTGTATAGGCTTCTTGTCACAAATAAACAACAGGGGCGGTATGTTGTATCATCATCACTTCGAATCGAATTCGAAAAAATTCGCGTCAAAAAAGTGAAAGTTGTATCATTTTTGCTTTTCGAAAATAATACAACATACCGCTACTCGACTTTTTTCGAATTTCGATTCGAAGTGATGGTACAACATACCGCCCCGGACCTGTAAAATTTTTGGTGGTCGTACCGCTCCCCTAAGTGGTCCAAACGGAGCACAACTTAAGCTCTTAAGTTTGGACTGCCTGAGGTTTTTAATTTGTAGTTGCATGGCTGCAATAAGCCATGTGGTGTGATTACCATATATATATATATATATATATATATATATATATATATATATATATATATATATATATATATATATATATATATATATATATATATATATATATATATATATATATATATATATATATATATATATATATATATATATATATATATATATATATATATATATATATATATATATATATATATATATATATATATATATATATATATATATATATATATATATATATATATATATATATATATATATATATATATATATATATATATATATATATATATATATATATATATATATATATATATATATATATATATATATATATATATATATATATATATATATATATATATATATATATATATATATATATATATATATATATATATATATATATATATATATATATATATATATATATATATATATATATATATATATATATATATATATATATATATATATATATATATATATATATATATATATATATATATATATATATATATATATATATATATATATATATATATATATATATATATATATATATATATATATATATATATATATATATATATATATATATATATATATATATATATATATAGATATTATCTATATATATATATATATGGCAACTTATTATTCCAATAAATCCCGTTTGGCTTTTAGGATGAGTAACTTTAATACCAGAGGATAGAAACTTTAATTTAGATATATATTCAATTGATGATTTAACGTAATTTAAAACCAAATTAAAATTACTTGAAATTTTTTGCTGTTTAAAATATCAAAGGAATTATTGAAGACTCTAATAAGTTTTATTGTTCCACTACACCCTTCATATTGTGGCAATTTTGAAACACGGAATTTGCTACGGAATTACTTAATGTCTGAACTGCTAAACTAACTTTCATTTTTTGGCACTTAAAAAATATATGGGCATTTCCTAATTTATTCGAGAGATGGAAACCTTCCTTCGATTGAATCCTATGGAGTTATTCTAAATAGTGCCATGAAATTTTAGGGCCGCCACCATCAAATAAAGGACCTTTAATAGTTAAATGTTCTTGACGAGTCTGGACATAAGACATGGATAAAAAAACTTAAAATTGTTGAGGTATACCACCAATTTAAAAGCGACATTTATATTAGGAAAATAAACGTTACAACCAATAGTTACAACCCCAATATCGTGTAATAAAGGCAAACGAAACTCAATTATATTTTTCTTTTGTACAGATGTTAAGCTACTAATAAGGAAATATCCAAGAGGAATTTTCCAACGAGCAGTACAACTGACGGCTCAGGCGGCGAAATCCCTTCATGGGATGTGAAAGCCAGAGAGAGAGAGAAAGTACAACTGACATATATAAGAACAATTACTTGGGTAGCTAAAGTATTATCATTTGGGTCGTTACCAGCGAACTCGACGTATTCAGATATTTTATTGGTGTGAAAATCGTACTCGTATTTTGGATGAATGTACATATCATCCAAGCATACATTTCCAATAACGACCTTATCTGTTTCTTTTTTTGATCGGACCAGCAACTTTAGAGTACGAAAAGATTCTGAAGTAAAACCTGGATGCCCATTTACTACATTATACCAGTGTACGAGCAAGTATACGAGAGTGAGGCAAGCAGTTTTTAAATTGGTTTCGAACATATTGAAAGGCCTTCGGGGAATAAAAGTTTAAATTTAAAGAAAACTTCCGTATTTCTTCTGGATATTTCCTGCCTAAATTTGGGTTTCTAATTTTATCTCTATATCTATTTCAAAATATTGAATTTTGGTCACGGTTTAAAAATGTATCCTTCTGGTAAGAGCTAATTAAATTTTTCTCTTCAAGTTCGTCTATCAGGTTCCTATTTTTTACAAGTTTGTAGTTTGTAGTTTTTGGTTTTGTAATTCGTTTCTTGAACTCATAGAAAGATCAGCACCGGATAAGGTCATTACTCGCTTTAACATTATTTTATTAAATTGTTTGTATGTATAAGAAGGTTTTATACTTTTATTACCAAAAGTAGAAGAACTAGTACCACTACGATTGCTAGTATTACTACCACTATTTGCAATTTTTATAATGGTTTGCAATTTCGAAGGACTTTTGTTTAAATCGGGTATATTATCGTCATTTAAATTTTCCATCTCTTCACGCTTATAAAAATCTATATTAGTTCCATCCGGATACCATCAGTTCAGGTACTCCGTCAATTGGAAGTAAATAATCCTGGTTTTCTAAATCAGAAAAACGTTTATACCAATAATTATACGTTTCATAAGACACAAGGTCGGCACCAAGAACACTACAAATTGATTCCCGTACCTTATAAGCTTTTTTTCCTTGTTGGAATTCGTATAGAATGCAGTGCCGAATGTGCTGTTTATCAGTTGTAATCGTAAACTCTGCTATTCTGAGAGGTTATGTAACTCACGTAGACTTGTCGTTCGTTGTTCTGAAACCTTGCGTCCGATCCTATAAAAACCACAAAATACCGTGAAAAAAATCTGTAGAAATTAAGTTATACACCTAATAAATAAAGTGGGTGGCTAAATAAATTTGTTTCCATGATTTAAAGTTACAAGTTACAACTTAAAAATCGAATTGCACTTCTGATGAGGATTATAAAGCGATACCCAATTTCCGATATTGAAATGTCTATTTTGGAAATTGTCAAAAAAGTGGTCATTTATTCTAGAGAAATTTGGGGTAGTTTTCATGATAAGCGGTGGCTGGTATCTGAAACATTGTAGTGTACTTATAATGTAAGCTTGTAACTCGGTTGAAAACAACAAAAAACGAAATTTATTTATTTTCATTTTTAAACCTTAGGATGGTTTTTACTTGGGGTTAGAAGTTTAAAAATGGAATTCCAAGGATATTGTGTATACTCACAACTCTATATATCACAACCGACATCGAAATATTAATGTTTTTGCAAATTTGGTTAAAATCAATAACTAGCTTTTATTTGAAACAATTCAAACACTATACCATGCTTCAGATAATATGGAATAAGGGGAAAGTGTTAACAAAAATGTACTATATATGCTTGACCAATTTTTTGGATGCAAATCCAAATACATAGTACATCCTCCCAAATGCATCTTTCCGCTCTAAGCTGATTTTATTATTTTTCTCAAAAATAAAATCATTTATAAAATTGTTAGGAATTTTAATATTATTGAATTTAGATCATATATCAATCATCCTTATAGTACACTTAGGAAATTAAGTAATGAATGTATTTAATTTTAGCCAATCAGTATAGATAGGCATATAAAATGTACATAATTATATTTGACTTAATGTAACTAAACACAAATATGTAATACGTATATCTAAATGTTTACTGCGATCACTAAAAACAATTTAATTATAATATTTTTCCGTTTCGTTCATAAATTTCTGATGTTTCGTATCATTTCCTCCAAATTATTGTTTCTTTTCATCATTTCCTCCAAATATTTGTTTCTTTTTTATAAACTATATTTCATGCAGCACACCAAACCATAATCAATGTATATATAGTAGTATTCAAATCTCGCTGGAATTCTGACAGTTCTCGCGCAAAAGTAATATGGCGGATACACAGTGATGTATTAAGTATAATATTCATGTTTATTGTTTACATTTTTACGTTTTATTTGTATTTAAATGGAATAGGAATTTTAGGATACAATTAAAACACAAAGTTTAGATTTATAAATTAAAACGATATTTAATTCGATAAGTTAAAAATTAATTCAAAATTCCATTAAATTGAAAACTGAATTTGCCTTTTTTGTTGTTGTGCTTTTGTGCGATACGAATAACATTTGGATATTTATTCTCCCTAGTTCGAACCCAAATTAAATGTTGTCATTGTTTCCAAAAGGCGTGCAATATTTTTTTAGACCTATTAATTTTCACTTGATATATGACTGTAATAACATAAATACATAATAATTTTGAATGTTTTATGTATTAAAACTTAATTATATAAAATTAAAAATTCTTTTTCATGATTTTTTATTATTTTATTTATGTTTACTATCTAAGATAAATGCGACCCATCAAAATTTTTATGAAAAAATTAACTACACCACTGAAAGCTGCGCAGAACAGTTAAAAATTTTTTTCTTTTAAGATCTGAATATTACTAGTACGTATGACATCGAAAATAGAGCCTCTTTCTTTTCATGATCACATGTTTTTTAAATTGTTAGGTATATACGGCAAGAAATTATCGATCGTGCACACATATTATTTTAAATACCTAGTACATATCTATATACATCTAGTATATGTATAGTATATACATATAAAACGCACGGTTTTAGTTTTCAAAACATTCTGTTTTATTAAATATAAAACATACAATAAGAGAAAGGATATTTTCAAACGAAAATAAAAAATACGTTGAATTTGTATTTTTCCGTTTGTTTCTTTTATACTGTACACACAAATATACAATTTTTCATTTGTTCGCGCGCCTATTAAAAAAATATATTGAGCGAGAAATATGAATATATTGAGCAAGATAGACGAAATAGGGTTTGAGTTTTAGCTAATCATTTCTCTAACAGCCGCTAGAAATATTTTTCCATTTGTAACGACATCGAGAATTTGATTTGAACATAAATTTTCCCTTGGTTTACATAACTGATTGTAACTTAACTTGACTGTGCTTTAATTCAAATATAGACTCCATCTAGGTTCCGTGAATTATATATAGGAAGTCGTTTATTCGAGTTAGCTCGCTCTATATCAATTTTGAAAAGGTAACAAAGTTTATAACTGACATAATAAAAATGCTTGATTGCAAGCATTTTAAAATTGCAGATAATAAAAATGTATAGTGAAAATAATATTTATCTTATTTAAGTAGATTGAATGTGGTGATTTTGAACTACTTGCTCATACAAATCAAAAATCTGGTATAATGCAATTTAATTTTTGAAATTGAGTTATTTTTCCAAACGTTTCCATGTGGGCCGCAATCGACTTAGGTAAATTAAGACAAGAAGTGTCAACAAAAGTGTCATAAATGTCATACTGCAATAAAATTCTTCACGATTGTGTATATTAAATTTCTTGATTTATACGTACAAACAAATAATAATAATAAACAATAAAAGTTAGTGCATCATAATAAAATTATAAAACAAAATAAAAAGTCATCGAAAACAGATACGGAATTTATTAAGTTCATAAATGAAAATACCTATACACGTGTTCTTCAATCGTCAAACTTTAATTTCAGAACTTAGCTACATTAATGTTTATAAAAATTTACAATTGGCTCTTGTTTGAAAATATTATTAATTTATGGGTAATCAACGCTTATTTGATTAATTTTAGTGTATGATTTGTGTACAGATTTTTTATGTACTAATATCTGTTCTGAACTGTTAAGGAACTTCTCAGATTTTCCCAAAATTCAAATTAGTAATTCAAACTTATAAAAATTTGTGTAGGTTTCCTCCTTGTGTTACTTGTTGCAAGTTATTTCGGTTTTAGCTAACAACGTAACCAAGAAAATGAGACCCGTGGGTGTTTAGAGTTGTATGCGGCCAGGCATAACTCAAACAAATTAGAAGTTATCTTTAATGTTATTTAATAGGCTTCGCCTTTTAATAAAGAACTAAAATTGAATATGAAAAGTTTTTTTTAATTATATTTATTTATTGCAACAGATTTACAAATCATCTAGTCATTTATCTTTCATAATTTATATTCTTGTTTAGATGGTTGTAATTCCTTTGGTTAGTCGATCCAGGTTGGATCTAGTAGATCAAATGGTTTCTCCTTCGCAGCCGTTTACTGTTATTTCGGTGTAGACTAATACGTTTCATGTGTTTTTTTCGTGTGTTTGCTTATTTTTTCACGGACGAAATCCATCTTCAGATCTCATGGAGGTTGTCATTTCGGATGTACCATGGTGCATTAACTATTCCACGTAGAGCTTTGCTTTGGAATGACAATTGCTGAATGATATTGATATTGGTTTTCTTTGCACAGCCCCAGAGCTGAATACCATAAGTCCACAGAGGTTTTAGAATTAGCCAGTACTGTAGCAATTTATTATGTAAAGTTAGCTCAGAATTTCATCTTAAGAGCCAATCAATCTTTCTGTGATTAATGTTTAACTCTTCTTTTTTCTTTTTAATATGCCCTTTCCATTTTAGTTTCGCATCTAGAGTCATGGCTAGATATTTTGTCGTACTGGTATCCAGTTGACCTTTATGTTGGAAAAGTTTATGTGAACAGATTTTGTTTCATTATGTTTTATCCGCCATCTCTTCCTCCAGGTACTTTCTCTAATTTCGTTGAAGTATCGTAAACAAATTATGTATTTGGTGATATAAATCTAGTAGATATATGACAAATTTTCAATCTAGCAGGTTTGAAAATGATATAAAATATGAAATAGTATCCCATTTTATTCTAGAGAAGCGAGAAATAAACTTCCACCCCTCAATACAAATTTTGTTTGCCACCCCTCAATACAAATTTTGTTCGAAAACTGTTATTGAAAAGGTTATTGTTGATTGATATAAATAATAATAAAATTTTGTATTTACATCTGATGTACTGATGAAACAACAAAAAAAACTCCCAACTCTCTAGTCGCACTTTTTCATTATATTTATTATTCAGCAATATTTAAATTATATTTATGGATATGGTGGCATTGTTGAACTTTATCAGATATGTACAATTCATTTTTTGTGTTCCGTTGTTGATGTTAAGGTCTCCGTCGAACTGATTGAGCAAGACTAGACCGTCTGTTATTTCTTCGATCGTTGGTATAATATGTTGACTGATGGTTTGATGACATTTGGAAGGACGGCTTCGGAGCAGATTCGGCAAACATGACGAATTACTTATTTCTAAAATATTCTTCTGATTGCAAATTGACAAAAAATTAATAGTTCTACAATCATTTACAATACCATAAAATTTGTTATGATTTTTTACAATTTTTTCGTATTCTATTTCGGTAACCCTATTATTTTGTTTGACTGGTTTTAGCAATAATTTTTCGTAAAGTTCCATGGTCGTTAGAGGGATGTAAACAATATGGAGTAAGCATAGGCTATTACTAATAATTTTGATATCTGCAAAGTCTAATGCCTCTTCTGGAGTGCCGTACGGCAAATTTTCTTTCTCAATTGTTTCTATAGCCAATTTAACTTCGGAATTTGACAGAATAAGAGAATTTATAATTCCGGCTTTTGCCCAATGTATTGCATATTTAATGTTTATAATTTATTCTTTCATTAATCTTAACTTGTACTGGATATTTAATGCCAATTGGTCTGTTAATTTGTTTTCTTTATGAATCGCGTTTGTAATTATGTTCGCCATTTTGGTAATGTTATTTATCCTATCATTATACAACTGGTTAATGATAACCCGTTTGTTATTATTCTCTAAAATATTGTTTAACTTGCTCTTAATTATCTCAAAATCCTCATGGTCTGAATTTCCAGCGATCTATTTCCAAGTCGTGCCAATAAAATCAAAAGATCGTTTGCTCTTGTGTGTTTTCAGTCCGTCTAATAATGTTTGTAATAGAGTTAGCTCATGGTGTAAGTAGGGATACAGAGGATGTATTGTCGGAATTTCCTGTGTCAGTATAGTATTCATCCTGGTTATAAAGTTCTGGTGGTTTTCTAACTCGATTACATGAATTAGCTTAAAATTCCCGTCTTGTATTTTCGCCCTACCAGTGTTAATGGATATTATTTTGGAATTTGAGTAGTCAAGTATTTGAACTTCCGCGGATGCTTTACTTATGACGAATCTGTAATTAAATTGTTTTTAAGATTTAATGTTGGTCTTATGTACTACTTTCCCTGACTCCGTCAACACTGTAGTATTCCTATCTTCTTTTACTATCTCTTGCTTATATCTAGCAGTTAATTTTGACCCTATTCTTGTATTATTCTTTACATATATGGATTGTCCAGGTTGATAGAGTTTAATAGGTTTACGTTTCTTGTTATGATATCTAATGTCTTGTTCTTGCTTCTGTTTTAGTCTTTTTATGCCGTTGAGGCGGGCTTGTTCGAATTCTTCTGGGCTAACATTTGGGCTTCTACCGTAGAATACATCGATTGGTCTTTTCTTTGTTGTCGAGTGTATCGAGTGATTGTACTCGTTGACAGATCTTTGAAGTAATTCCTCAAATGTTCTTTTGACTCTCTCCGTTTTGAGACATCTCATAATTTCTGAAAGGGTAGAATGGAACCTTTCAATTTGGCCGTTCACCTCACTCTTGTTTGGTGGTGTTTTGAAGATTTTTATTTTAAGTCCATCTTCCATCATGGATATTATTGAATTTGAATTTAGAGATTTATGATTTATGTTATCTATGACTACAACTTCGGGTACGCTGAAGAAGAAAAGTATACCTCGAAGTGGTTTGCTAATTTGCTTAATTTATCTATAGCTATTATAACCAAATTATTTTCGGTTGAATAAATGTCTATATGGACGGTATGTCCCGGATAATTGGGGATGGGTGTCGGATTAATCACCTGATTATTTGGGTGCCTATCGTATTTACTTTCTTTGCAGGTGGAACATCGTTTGACTAGGAGTTTTATCTTCCTACTCATCCTAGGAAAATAGTATCTTTCAATTATTTGTTCCTTATTCTCGTCTGCATTACGATGAGCCCAGCGATGTGTAGCTAGAATTTTTTCATCCAATTCGTCTTCGTCCGTAATGTCTTGTACTATTTTCTGAGTGTAGCGAATTCGGTAGTTCCTGAAGTGTAATGGATATACCTCATGAATTCTATCCATTGGTTCTGTAGTTTTTAGTCCGTTTATCGTAGTTGGATTTAAGTACCTTTTGAATATCTGTATGATGTCGGTTGTCGTGAAATCTGGCTTGGTTATGATATGTCGCTGGTAATTTGGGAAGGGATTCTGTATTTGGTAGGAATCCTCTTCATCTGGAGTTTCTACGGTGGGTATCAGATCGTGACCAGAACTGTCATCGATATGTTGCGTTGCGGTCATTGCATTGCATTTTGTCTCGGGAAGGTTAGCTATCCTGGATAACGCGTCCGCTACAACATTTGTTCTACCCGGCATATACTTAAGCTCATAATTGTACTCTTCGAGTATGGCTTTCCACCGTTTCATCTTGGCGTTATTGTTTTTATTGCTGAGCGCATAAGTCAGCGGTTGATGATCAGTAAATATGTTTACTTTCCTAGCTCCGTAAAGAAAATTAGTTAAAGATGTTAAGGACCAAATGACTGCCAGCATTTCTTTTTCGTTTGCTGCATAATTCTCTTCGGTCTTATCTAAGGTTCTTGAAAGGAATGTGATGGGCTTTCCTTCCTGGGACAATACTGCACCTAGTGCGAAGCTAGAAGCAGCTATGGTTAGTTCAAAATCTTTTTGGAAATTGGGAAATGATAACAATACTTCATTGGACACGAGGGAGTTTTTTATCTTATTAAAAGCAGTTATTTCCTCTTCGGTGAAAGTTACTTGTTTGGTTTTTGAGGCGGTTTTGGACACATGTCCATCTTCCTCTCTCAAAAGTGCCGTTGGAGGTTTTGCTAGTTTCGCGTAGTCCTTAATAAAGCGTCGATAAAACCCTGCCATCCCCAGGAATGATCTAAGTTCCCTTACTGTTTTGGGGATAGGGAAATTCACTATTGCTTTTACTTTCTTTTTATTTGTTTTAATCCCGTCCTTTGATATGACGAATCCTAAGAATTCCACCTCATCTTGGAGGAATTCGCATTTATTCAATTGGATTTTCAGGTTGGCTTTCTCTAGAACCTTGAATTGTGCCTTCATATTCTCGAAGTGTTCTTGCTCGTCTTTGCCAAATATACTTATATCGTCGATGTATACGTAACATCGTTTTCCGATATGTTCTCTCAGGATATCGTCTAAGGCCCGTTGGAAAATTGAAGGTGCATTTCTGAGTCCGAACGGTAGTCAAGTGAACTCATATTTGCCATGGTTCACCGAGAAGGCAGTTTTCTCAAAATCGGATTCTCTTAGCGGAATCTGGTGGAATCCGCTTTTTACGTCTACAATAGTGAAAATTTTGTTGTCACCTAAATTTGCCAATATATCGTTAATTTTATATATTGGATACCTATCCGAGATCGTTACTGAGTTCATTTTACGATATTCGATGACTAATCTATATATTTTTTTTCACCCGAAGCATCCTCCTTTTTGTGTACGACCCAAACTGGGGAGTTATTGGGAAATTTAGACGGTCTGATAACTCCATCCTCTAAAAGTTGCTTGATTTGTTTTTCGACTACCTCCTTCAAACATACTGGGTATGGATAAGAGCGAGAATACACAGGATCCATATTTGTAGTACGGATTTCTCCCTTTACCGTTGTCGTGAAGGCTAATTTTTCCTCAGGATCGGAAAAAATATGTGGGCATGCAGCTATTATTTTGTCCAGTTGTTGTTCTTGTGAATAATTCAGATGGGAAACTCTAAGAGTTATATTGTTCACGGAGTTTGATAAGTGTTGTTTAAGGGGGACTTTAATGTTGGGATGGATAGTCATGAATCCTTTATCAGTATGAATAGTGGCTCTAAGTTGTTTTAAACTATCGTTGCCAATTATGCCGTCAAATGATTTTAAGCTTTGTAATATAAAGAATTTAAGTTTCCTGTCTGGACCGAAAAGGTCTATCATAGCATGGTGGATGACTTTAATGCTACCCGCTACAGAGTTCGCTATAAAAGGTTTTTTATTTGGGACAGGATTGCGTACGTATTGTGGTGGTATGTAATTTTTATTAGAACCTGTATCTATCAGGAACTTAAATATTTTTCCGCTCTTCGCTACGTGTTCTAGGCAGGGAAGCGAAGAGCTCCTTAACCTAAAAAATTGATATCGTCTAATGCTTTTATTACCGGACAAGTGGTGCAGTGGTTAAAGCTTCGGCACTTGGACCGGGAGGTACTGGGTTCGAATCCCATCAGAGGCAGGATGCAAACCGAATTTTCATCATCGATTACAATCGGCGATGTTAATAAACACAACTTAGACCCTTTGATGGAGTGCAGAATTCAACGCCGACCCACCGTCCATGTCAATGTACAGGTTGACATGGAGCTTGCATACTGTGGTATACTGTAATTGTGTGAGTAGGTGAATAGGTGAATGGATTAATGATGTGGCGTGAATGCGTGGTATCACAATGGGCCAAAAATGGCCTAAGTGTCAACCACTGAAACCTAAAAAAACCACTGAAACCTAATGCTTTTATTTCTTCCTTTTGTTCATTTGGATATTCTACAGAGTCAGGATCATCTTCTAATTCAGGCATAGAGCGTGATTCCGTAATTTCTACCAAAGTTTGTTCGTATTGGCTATCGTATTCTGTCACTTGCTCTGTTCTTGGTGGTAAATACGTTTGGCCTTATTTGGGTGATAGATTTGTTGTGATTGATTAGGATAAGGTCTTTTTATAGCACCCTGATTGTTTTGGGGGCGGTTTATATAATTAACTCTTTTAGAATGGATACTACCATCTACTGACATTGGAACTGGCTTAGGGTTCGGTTTTGGTGGATACCGAGGTGAATAATTTGGATACCCTGATTGGTGATTGTTAAAGTGCCCTTGATAGGGTGAATATGCGTTCCTTAGCTGAGGTCGATTATTTTGATACATTTGTCTGCGACCAAATGAGCTCTGTGGATTGTGCAGAAGTTGTGGGTAAAACTGCTGTAAGGGCTGAACATATAGTTCCTACGTATGGGAAGAGGTGGAGGAACTGGTTGCCTTTTTGGAATACTCTGATCGCTGTTATTAGCATAGTGTATTCTGTAGTCCATATTCTGTAGCTTTAAGCAAAGCTGTAATGCTTGAGGCAGGTCAGAGGGTTCTCTAATACTCAAGAGTCGAGGCAGATCGCCTATTAATCCTCGGATAAAAGTGTCGAATGCCTTCTCTCGGTAACATTGCGTCTTGTTACTTATAGATTCTTGACCCATTTCTATACTGGAAAGTTTATTTAATATCAAGGATGGGTGTTGGTACATCCTCTAGTAGAATTCTGGAATTGATTGACTTCCTTGTATCAAAGTTGTCATCTGGTACTCTAGGGTACCTATAGGTCCCTTTTGTCCGCGTAGTGTAGTGTTAAGCATTTCGCAATCTTTTCCCAATTCAGGGGAGTGTTGTATGATCCCAACGCGACATCCGCCTGGCCTACTATTTTATTTCTTACGATATTTAAAATTCCGTAATATTTGGGCGTTCCTTTTAAATGTGAGTAAATGTCTAGTATTCTGTCAACACCTTTTTCCAGGAGCTAAATTCTCCTGGTTGACCCGAAAACTCTCTTATGCATTTCAAAACGTCTGGTATTTTATCCAGATCAGAGAGATTTTTATGATATTTATCTTCTATTGTTTGGTCCGTCTCATTGTGCGGGTTGGTACTGTAAGTATTAGATTGGAATTGGTGCAACATTAGTCGGTTCTGGTCGGAAACGATTTTGGAAATTACGCTTGAAAGTTGGTCGAGATTGAACGTATTGTCGGACTTGGAATCGCTATTTGAGGACGAACTTCCACCTGATTGATTAAGTGGATCCGCTGACATGTTTTGTTTTATTATGATTTTGGAATGCAGATTAGAGGAGACTTCGACAAGTATGGTCGACCCTGATAACTTTACGAAAAATGTTTAAAATGCTAAGTACTATATCTTTCTTTTATGATTACTTGGATTCTGTTCTAGCTTTAATATTTTCTGTTTGGTGTATTTATTTTATAATGTTAATAATTTCAATGTAAAGATAATAAAAATGTATGAATTTAACTTTGCGTTAAATATTTCTTATTAAGACATATAAGTATAATTTGAATTTGATTTATCTTATTTCACTTCACTTGCCTTGTATAATTTTAAATATAATTCTGTTACATTATAAATAATTTTATTCAAATTTCTTTAGATTCCCTACACAAATTTTTTCTCGATTCTAATTACTATGATTCTCACTTCTTTTTACTTTACTTTTGATTCACTTAAATTGTAAATTTTTCTGATACAAAAATATCTGGTTTTCTATTTATAAATTTCTAACTTATTTATGAACTTCATATAATTTTCTATTATTTTGGGTTACTAGAATACGAAAAATTGACTTTATGTAAGCTAACAAATGTATTTTTAACATTTGGAGTTGTAATCTCGTAGGTTGGGCTTGCTCAAAATGTCCTCGTTCCTTGTGATTGTAGTGTGGCGATTGGGCCGCTGCTGAATCAGTTCGATTTTGATTATCTTCGATATGATGTCAACTCGGTTTCTTCCCTAGTATGGGTTACTTCGGGGCTTCTTTTCCTCAATACTGTTTGGTTACACTTTTCACTTTAAACTTTTGCTACCGTAATGGTTAACTTCAACAAATTGTTTGTAGGAACTTTACTTTAAACTTTATTGAAAATGTTATTGGGTAATTTCACTTTCGATCGGAATCGGTGGTTAAATTCACTTTGTTTAAATTACTGTGCACTGGATAACTTAATTTAAGTAAATTTCTGGTTAAAATTTATTTAGGTTTAAAATCACTGTGCAATTGATAGATTTATTTCACTAAATTACTGGTTAAATTTAATTTGAATTATTGGTTAAATTCTAATAAATCGTATTTGGACTTTAAAACATGGGTCCCTGTTTAGGCGCCAGTTAAACTTTTGGTTAAGTTCAAATTAAAAAAAATTAAATTTTATTTAAGTATTTATCGTTTTACATTAGGAGTACAACTGACTTATTCATTCTAATTATTTTATAAAGAAAAACATTTTATAAAGTATGCTGATTAAGCATTATGTTGCATATGTAGGTGCAACGTGCTATTGGTGTCATTATACGAGTAGCAGACGTTTTTTTTCGGGTTGTGTTAACTGTGGAATGTGTTAACGAATTAAAATTACATTAAAAAAAAAATTTATTTACAAAACTTGATTTTTTTTAACATTTGTGGCACTATCAGAAGAAGCGATAAAAACTCTTTGGTCTGTTGCAGACACAGAAGCGATGCAATTGTAGATGATGGTATTTAAAGTTTAAAGTAAAAAGAACAGTTTTATAACTTGATGCAGATTTTTAATAGAAATAAATTTATTTAATAGTAAAATTAATTCAATTATTACAAAATTAAATTATCTTATATTATTCTTTCTCCTCATTTCGATTATGTGTGAGGTTTGTAACATATTTATGATGCACAGGAGGTATGTAATTTAATAACTCCATAATGTCTTTGTATTTTGAAGTTGAAAAGAGCCGTACATTTTTATAATTCTCTGCTTTAGATATTTACTTGCGGACCAAATCTAAGGTAAATCTTGGGTAAATTCATTTTTTAACAGTGTCTGCGGTAAACTCAATTTAGTACTAAAAAGCTGGGTAAAGCAAAGACACATAAGTAAATGATAATTTGTGACTTTGCTTAAATAACTCAAAAATATGGCGGCTTTTTTATATGATTTTTTTCTATATGAACAATGCAATCTCCACTTTTGTTTTTAAATAGAAACATCTTTGAATGGAATTATTCCATCACAATAAATTTTGTTTTAATTTTTTTCATTAATAAAAAATACACATAATGGCAACTATTAAGTTGTTTTGAGAATATTAAATTTCATAAAAAAAATGAATATCCGAATTATTTTTCGTGAAATTTTCCGCTCCACCTACGTGTTTTATCTACACATAAAACACTACGTGTTTTATCTGCACATAAAACAAGAAAGTGGTAAAACGCAGCGACATTCGCTGCACAAATAATACCAAACATATTTAATTTTATTGGGTATCGTCATTTAATGAAAATTTTCTCTACATTTCATTAAATGATTTTTGTTTACAACAAATTTTGACATTAGTTTATATGACATTAGTTTATGTACCTACGAACCGGATATTTTATAATCCAATAAACCATTTTGCACCTTGAAGCCGTATTTACTTAATTGTATTTACTAATGGATTGGTACGGTTTGTTAAATAAACTGTACTAAAATTTTAATTTACCGTACAAAACGATTTATTTAGCCAATGTCATAGCTCCATTCCACACGAGAGTTTTTTTGTATTTTGGCATTTTTTTCAAATCAAATGTTTTGTTCTGCTCTCTCTCTTAAATAAAATTTTAACTAAAATGAGTCAAAAATGTCCTTGAAATATTTTTTATTTCATTTATGTTTGAGTTGTGTGGTTGAACAGAAAATTTGTTTAGTCACAATTAAAACTTGTATCATAGGTAAACGGGGAAAGGAACGAGGAAAAATCCGGTATTTTTTTTTCTCGCGTGCCATCGCTCATACTCTATTGACAATTAAAGTCTCATGAATTCCATCTAGTGGATTTTTTTTTAAACCAAATGAGCTATACTTTTGGCGTTGGTTTGTTCATCCCTCTAAGGCCCGTTATACACTTCAGCTAAGCTAAGCTATGAAACATAGCTGAGGTTAGCTTAGCTTAGCTCGCTAGCTCGATCGTATGCACATTATAACTAAAAACATAGTTCACATATACATACTAATGTAACTATTTTCCAGCACACCGAGATTCGCACTGTAGGCCTCACTAAATTTTATATGAAATATTCCTTTGTTTTCAGTGAGGTCTCAGTGTGCTGGAAATGCCCAATATTACATAAAAATTGTTTTCTATCAAAATAGCACATTTTTAAATTGAACGAAGAAGACAGATAACACCAACATACCAAATTATAATAAAATAAATTCAAAATAATTGTATGTTATTTAATTATTTGTTTAAAAAAAATTATTTTTATCGCGTTTTGTCAAAAAAAGTAAGTCCATTGATGATTAACATATAAAAAAAACAATTGCAAACATATGTATGTTTGTTTTTCTCATTTTAGCAACAAATTGTACAAATTGGAACAAAATTTTTACAGCTGTGCGGAGGTTATTGGATTATGTCGACACAAAAGCTAGAATCTTTAATAGAAAGCGTACGGAGCCATCCCGAATTATATGATACGCAACATACCGATTATAAATCAACCAAATTCAAAGATGAGTTGTGGGCAGAAAGAGCTCTGAAATGTGAATTGGAAAACGGTCAGTAATTATCAATATATCTTCTAAACTATTACAAGTTTAAGTAGTTCTAAAGAAGTATTTAAATTCTTTTTTGTTTTATGTTTCAAAACATTTTAACAAATCATATCAATCTCTTATTTATTTATTAAAATCTAATTTTTAATATTAATATTTTAATTATATAATGCGTTTTTTGGAAAAGTACATGGCAAAAAGGGATTCACAAAGTAATATAAGTGCGATACCAGAAGAGTCACAAACCGAAACTGGAAATACCTGTTCAGAAAGTTCTAAAAATCAAAAACTTAAAACACGAGATGATGAAATTCTACAAATACTTAGAGCGAATAGTAAGAGAAGAGATGAACAATCTAAAATACGAAACGAACATCTCGAGCGAAATAGGCGTCCAACAAACAAAGCCCTATATAGTTTTTTTATGTCGATGAGAGTGTTCGAGGTAATAAATGAATGTGAAGGACGACTTTATTACGAATCACCACGATTATCTCCAGGATTATCGCCACCATTATCACCCGATTTGTTTAAACCAATATGTTCTACTCCAAAAGTTTCGGATATGGAAGCACAAGAATCACCTCCCATTTCAAATATTTCCACAAGTGAATCACAAGGTACATACAAAATAAAAACCGTACTCTTCAATAATTAGTAAACATTTTACTGTTTTATTATAGGTGCCATTAAAATATTGTCAATACGTAGAATTCATAATACAGCAACGAACAAAGAAAATATACCTACCGGATTTGCGACAGATGACAATATTCCTAAAAGATGGATTGATGACAATTTATATTACATTTCCGATGATACCAATTCCTGTCCAAACACGTTATAAAATTTTTAAAATGGCTTTATAAAATTTTAATATGTTTGTTTTGTATAAATTATAAATTTTATCTGATAGTTTAATTAATATTTCCCCTTTTTTATTGCTGCCATCTGCCATTGAACAGATCCTTCTGGAGAGGAAAAACAAGTAGCAAAAGCTTGTCTTATCTTAAATGCTTCATTCGAACCTATTGCAATGTTTGAGGATAAATTTAAAAGTTGGTGGTCTAGATTTTCAAAATCACCTGAGTCAAGCTCATTTATTTGCTGCTGTAATGTAGCTTGATTACGTAAATATGTAGTTATGGAGCACACAAGTGGCTTTTATGATTTTGTCCACTTTTCTCAAACTGGCTTCAAATGGTTTTTTATATACTCTCCAACGAGCGCCCAGTATTCCAAAAGCGCACTCAACTGTTTGACGTGCTCTCGACAATCGATAGTTAAAAATTTTATATTTTGTTTCATTTCTTGTGTGACATCCCGGATAAGGTCTCATATAATGTTTCGTCAATTGAAATGCTTCGTCGCCTATTAAAACATAAGGCAACGAATTTACTTCAGCAACCGGTAGTTTCAGTAAATTCTTATGGAACCTCTTACGAAAATTACTATTGATGAAAATATTTCCGTCACTGAAACGACCTTGTGAACCGACGTCTATAAACGTGAATTTATATGAAGCATCTACTGCAGCCATGAGGACAACAGAAAATGCTTTTTATAGTTAAAATATGATGTTCCTTAATTTATGGGTTTTCGAATTACCACATGTTTCCCATCAACAGCGGATTCGCATTTGGGAAAATGCCACTTTTCCTTGAATTCGGCTGCCTTTTCAAGCCAAAAGGCCTCGTCTGGTACCGGCATTTCTCTTGGTTGCATCTTGATCCAGGTAGCCTCGCTTACCTCTTCCACAACTTTTCCAATTGTGCTCTCTCCAAGACGAAAATTGAAGCTTAAATCACGGAAAGAACTCCCTGTAGAAAAATATCTGAAATAATTTAAAATTTAATTTTTCGGATACCTGCACAAGTTATATAAATTTTCACCTCAAACAAACCGCTAACTTTTCCCTTGTAGAAATGGATGGACGGAAAAATGAGTTTTTCCTTTTTATCGCATTTTCGATTATTGCATGGACTTCCTCGAACTGACTTCTTGTTAATCTGATATATTTGAAAAAGTCAAGGTCCGATAAATCCGGTAACAGGGAATGAAACTCGCCATACTCTAAGCGCTTCGATAAAAATTGTGAACACCAAATAATTCGTTTCTTTCTCTTACTCAAAATTTGTAACAAAATGTCTTCCTCAAAATCTTCAAAATCCGATTCATAATCTGACAGATCAATTTCTTCTTCGAATTGTTCTGACAACATTATTTTGTAAGAGACCTGTCTCGGGTGTTCCAATAAATCTTCGAATACGATATGCACACCAGCTATCTATAAGTGGTATAATTTGGTTAGTATTTGTACGATATGTAACTAAGATGAGAAAAGATAAATTATTTTTTGGAGGATAAATCAGCAATGGACTTACTTTTTTTTCTTAAAACACAATGTTAATAATTTAAGAAATACGTCTAAATAATGTCCGCTTACAATATACAACACACCATCAAGGTTTTTCACAAAACGTGAATATATTCACACAATTAATAATTATTTTTTATTACAGTTTTATAATTCGAAATTTCGTATAATATCGTAAAATTATTATTTTATAATTCGCAAAATATATATATTTTTTTAAATATAATTTGGTATTTTGGTGTATGTATATGCATGCATGTAATTTTAAAATGATATTTTGACAGAATACATTTCGTTTCATGCAATATTGTATAGGCGTCACAATACATATTTATTGTCAAAGTATGAGTGAGCGATGTAGCTGACCTTAGTACGAGTCAGACAACTCGAGCTAAGTTATTTCTGTGCGCTCAAAATTGAGCAACATATTTCACACAGCTTAGCTCGAGTGTGTAACGATAAATTTAAAATCATTAGTTACAACTACGAGCTAAACTTTGCTTAGCTTAGCTTAACTGAAGTGTATAACGGGCCTAAACATTGCGAATCGAAAACGATATTTTAATGAAGAAGTTTCATAGTTTATGTATCGTTTTCGAATCGCAATGTTTAGAGGGTAACAAATAGCTCATTTAATTAGATTTTTTCCGCTAGGCCAGCGCTTTTCTTACTTTTACAATCGTCAATTATGCATTAATACATTTTATAAATTTTTGTTACGTAAAACATTCCCCATCAGTGTTATTTTTTTCCAAGTGGACTTAAACCACTATCATTTTTTTTTAAGATTTCGTTAACTATCTAATTTTCAAAGGACAAAATCATTGCGATTTTGATTATACTAGACTAAAAGTGTTTATAAATGAAAAGAAAAAAAGAATTATACGAGTTGTGTGTGACTAATGTTACCATTAACTATTTTTTTTTGGAAAATGGACTTAAGCCACTTTCAAAATAATACGAAAATTTTGAAAATAATTTGGAAGTACTTTACAAAATGAAGAAAAGCATCAAGTTAGACCACATAGAGGAATACGAAATTTACAAAACTCGGAATAATCAAAATTTTCTCAACAATAAAATGAATACAACAACTAATAAATTATATTACCATATTTTACATAATATTCGTTAAACTAAATATTCATTAAAAATTACTAGTACATATTAAATAACATTTTGAAAACAACGTTAGCACAGTAAAAAATATTTTTCCATAACGGAAATATTTGAAAAATTTTCATATTGTATTTAGTAAAAATTACTGAAGATGATGTCATGTACACCGAAGTCGATATAAAATATTAAATCAATTTCACAATAAGGAAACTAAAATATAATATTAAATTATATAAAATATTTGTTTTATTAATAATAATTACACACATATTATATAAATTTATACAAAATATATAATGATAGTTATTTAATCATTGGTAGCCCTTGAAAATCGTTCCATGCATTTGTCTAAATTTTATATATGAGGATTATACAGATTTAAGGTTTTTTGATTTGTAAATTTTTAATATTTACAATTTGTGGGTATACCAATGTTCTTGGTCTGTATTTTAAAATCTAGCTACTAGGATATTAGGCAAAATACTGAATATGGAATGCCGTGTTTTACAAAAATGCTTTACTTATGGGGAAGTACCTACCATTTATTTGATTTATTACTACATATTTTCATTTAAAGAAAATATGTAATACTTACAGTTTCATCACAAAGATTGGTTCTACTTTTTATTTTTTATTTAATAACTTAGAAACAATATTATAAACGCGATAAAGCCAGATTACCAATTATCATTTTATTATTTCGTTTATAACGTAATATTTTCGCTAACGTACTATAAACACTCATACATGTAATTTAAAATGAAACACACTGTAGGAACCTACGTTTTCCTATATAAAACATTCAAACAGACGAAACCGAAGCTAGTATAGTTTAGTAAGAATCACGTGAAACACTGGATACAGTATCATTATTACAATGAGGTTGATTCTAGTAATATTATTTGCAATTTCTATCAATTGTGTTATAACAAATGGAGAAGATGGTGCAAATTGTTTTAGAGATTGTTCGATAAACGATACTCCGAAAATTTGTCGTTATAATTTTACTCTGGAAAATTTTCACGCAATGGGCTTGTAACATCATCATCGACCTAAACAATGTTTTTGTTCTAATAATATTTAATATTTTAGTGCCTGTGGTAATTGTGCAAGTGGAGTGACTGAGGATTGCTATAATGAAGGATGTATTGCGGTTGATGGAATCGAACGAGGAGTTATGTCTATCAACAGGCAGATTCCTGGTCCACAAATAACTGTCTGCAAAAATGATAAAATAGTTGTTGATCTTATCAATAAAATGGGAGGCTCTGCAACTAGTATTCATTGGCACGGTTTTAATCAAAAAGAAACACCACATATGGATGGCGTTGCATTTATCACCCAATGCCCTATACTGTTCAGCACAACATTCCGTTATGAATTTAACGCAACGGAAGCAGGAACACAATTTTATCATGCACATGCAGGCCATCACAAAACTAATGGTATCTACGGAGCAGTGGTGGTGTATGAACCGAAGGAGAATATAATTCATCGTGATCTTTATGATTACGATCGGCCAGAACATATTATAGTTGGATCCGATTGGATGCACGAAATGGCAGAAATGTATATTCCTGGTTTACCATCTAAATCAGTAGGAATTAATCCGGTTAATTTTCTATTTAATGGACGAGGGAGATTTTCAAATGGTACAGTAAAAACAGTAACTCCTTTAGCCATATTCCACGTTGAACAAGGTAAGCGTTACAGATTTCGACTGATTAATAGTGCTAGTCACACATGTTTGTGGAAGCTTCAAATTGTGAACCATCAAATGACAATAATATCAAGCGACTCACACGATGTGATACCGGAAGTTATTGATACATTATATAGTTCATCGGGAGAAAGGTTCGATTTTATCTTAGACGCCAGCCAAAAAAAAACAGATTACTTAATTAGGATGAAAGTGTATGGACCATGCATTCGTTGGAATTTGGAGCAATATGCAATTTTAAGATACGATAATAAAGTAACAACTTTCAATTTCGAAATTCCGGAGCTAAATGATTCTTTATTTATTGAAAAGCGTGTAAGAATAGTTGCAACTGTTATATCATAAAATACAACTTATTACGGAATTTGTTATTTTAACATTTATAGAGCCTAAATAATCCAGACACGAAATGTACGAGCTCGCTACAAACTAGTTTATGTATTTCCAATCTACAATCATATAGCCAAGATGTTGAGATAACAAAGAATCCAGATTACAATTTTGTATTGCGATTTGATAACCACCAGGTGAATGATGTTCTTGATTATGGATACGAAAATTTTATGAGTAAATTAATCAATCGACATACGAATAGATTAAATGAACTGTAATCATTTTTTTTGCTTTTTTGTAGATACTGCTGGTAATGTCACACTCATGGGAGGAATTAATAATCTTAGTTTTGCATTTCCATCATTCCCAGTATTAACACAGTCCGATGAAATTAATGATGAAACGTTCTGCGATACAAACACAATCCCGGAACACTGTTTGGATCAGCAAATATGTCCATGCACTAATCGCCTGAAGGTCCCATTAAATGCCTTAGTTCAAATTACAATATTAGACATAAAAAAAGTTCAACGTGGTTTGCATCATCCATTTCATTTACATGGCCAACCATTTTATGTAATCAAAACCGGTGTTGTTCCAAATGAAAACGCAATTACAATTAATGATGCACTTAATAGTGTACAAAATGGAAAAAGAACATTTGCTTTAAAAGATACAGTGCTCGTTCCAGAAACTGGTTATGTAGTGTTACGCTTTAAAACTAATAATCCAGGTTTTTGGCTGATGCATTGCCATTTTGAATGGCATATGGGAGTTGGCATGGGTCTATTGGTTCAAGTGGGTGAATTAAGTGAAATGGTAAAACCACCGATCAATTTCCCGAAATGTGGTAATTACCTACCAAATTAAGAATATCTTCAAAATAACAAATTATATTTTCCTAAACCATAAAATTAGTATTTGAATACATGTTCGACATTTTTAGTATTAATAAATATTACACGAAGATCATCTGCGCACATCTGACCGTATTTTTCCATTTTTGCCGACGACGACCATTCCTTCTCTCCACCAATCATCAGGTTTATCTCTCGACAATTTCGTTAACACAGCAATTATAGTTTTATTCAATATCTCGACCTGCCCGTTCCGGTTGGTACACCGGTTGTTATTGTATGATGGTTTATAAACTCCTTCCTGCAATATTCGATAAATTCACCAGATGTAAAAGCAGTGCCTTTATCAGTCACAATGTATTCAGGATTTCCAAATATTTTCTTTTGTATAATTAACTTTTTTATAACTTCCGCAGAGGTGGTAGTCTTTATTGGATACAACCAAACGAACTTGCTAAATCCATCAATTATGCTTAGTATATATCGATACACCTTCTTAGTAGCCACCAAGTTTCCTAAATGGTCCATGTGATAACATACTAACGGACGATCTCCTTTTGCAATAGGATGAAGGAAACCATCTTGTTTACGTTGCTTACGATTAGCTAAAATACAAGGTATACAATTATCAATAAAACGTTTTACCTTTTTATCTGATTCACGTAAATATAATTCTCGAGCAATCAACTCTGCGGTTCGCTTTGTACCAAAATGGCCATGCTCATGACAGGACCGAATAACTTCGTACTCCATTGCTTTTGGGACAACCAGGAGTCTTTCTCCTTTGACTATTTTAAATAGGACTCCATTATTGGTCACATAATTTTCGTAATCAGCTTGCTTACACAAAACTTCGAGTATAGTTTTGGTATAAGCATCGGATTTCTGAGCAGCTTTAATACGGTTAGTCACATCACTCGTTACTGCCATTACAATTGGTGCTCGGCTAAGTGCATCCACATGTCTCATCTTACATACTGGTCCATGTTCAATCCAACAGTTGAATTCTTGCAGTTGCAAAGCCCAGCCTGCAATCGTTGACGTTAGCTGTACTCTTCGCTCCATTGTTCCTTTGAAAGCTGCACAATCAGTCACAATAACAAAAGAAAGCCCAAGTAAGTAATGTCTCATTTTTTTCAGTGCCGTAACAATTGCTAATACTTCGAGCTCATAACTAGGATATTTCTATTCGCGAAGTTCTGTTTTTCTGCTATAGTACATGACAGGGTGAAATTGCTCGTCTTCACTATCTCTTTGCATAAGAATTGTCCTATTTTCGTGTGTAGTTCGGTTTCTGCATTCACTGAATATATCCCTAGTATGGGATGACTTATAATAGCCTCTTTCAAGTTTCTGAAAGCTTCATATTCCTCGTTTTCAAATTTAAACTCGTGCCCCTTTCGTAGTAAATTCGTCAAGGGACGAGCAATTATAGCGTATGATTCAACAAATCGTCGAAAATAACTTGTCAACCCAATGAATTGTTGAATCTGTTTTACTATGCGAGGCTCGGGAAATTTAGAAATCGCCATTTTCTTTCTCACTGACGGTTGTATTGTACCATTCTCAAATTGACATCCGAGGTATTCAACGGATAGTGAAAGAAATTCGCATTGGTCCACTTTATTTGTAATCCATTTTCTTCTGCAATACATAATATTTTCATCAATTTATCCAAACCTTCTTCCTCCGTCAAACTTGGAATAATTAGGTCATCCATATAACATAATTAGTGGACAATATTATTTATAAAGCGCTGGAATACCGCCGGTGAGTTACATAGCCCAAATGGTACAAACAGAAACTCGTAGTGACCAAACGATGTTTTAAAAGCTGTATATTTTCTTGAATCCTCAGCGACACGTACGTGGAAAAATCCGTTTCGTAAGTCCAAAGTAGTGAAGTATTTCGCGTCTTTTAACTGGTCGATCTGGTCGTGAATAAGCGGTAATGGATATCGGTCCTTTACAATAACCTTATTCAATTTTCGGTAATACACGCATAACCGTTTTGAGCCATCTCTTTTATTTGCTAGGACTACAGGACTGGTATAGTCCGATACACTTGGCCTTATAATACATTCGTCAATCCATTTATCTATCTGCTTCCGCACCAAATCTAACTCAAGACGGGACAACCACCGAGGTATCAGATAATACAATTCTCATATCCACATCGTTATCTTGAGGTTGCTTGACTATTTAGTTGTCATTTTCATTTTATTTTTTTATCGAATACATACGAGTAAACATGTCTAAAAGGAAATACCCTTATTCTTAAATTCATGAATAATGCGATTCCCATATCCATATTTGTTTTATTTTTTTCTATTTCCTTGGTTTTAAATAATAACAAACCGGTCTTGTTGAAAGTAATATAACGTATAATTTAGCTTAGTTCACAATTTAGTTTACTGTCCCTCCTTTACTGTGTACCTCCATACAGCATATTTAAAAGATACTAGTGCCACCTTCTAATGAATGATATGAATTAGTCATTAATTTAGTTTAGTCATCAATTTAGTCGAAAAACGCTCTCAGGTACACAGTCTAAGAATAATATTCAGTTTTCAACGTATAGTGAGCGAAAAAAAAACAAAAAAATGTTTTGAATAGATCAGAAATTATATTTTTCTACTGTCTGCTCCTTGCTAAACGAATAGTTTGCGAATACTTTATAAATTTGTATTTTAGAGTAAATTTTTTTCCATGTGGCAATTGATTTTACTATCCAATTTTTTTTGTTTGCGAGAACTAAAACAACATTTTATTTTTTCTTTTGTTTTACTTTTCATTTTGTTTGAATGGATTAGAATATCCCACTACAGTGAGAATAGAGATTTCTTTGTTTTTTAGTCTATACAAGACCGGTGTGAAGTTTTTGGACACATTTTTATTTCTTGGACAAAATTTTTTGTAAGTGTGCAATTTTAACAGTGTATTTATTTTATATTAAAATCGAAACAATATTGATAATAAATATTGATAAAACAAAAGAAATTGTTTAACATTAAAAAATCTTAAATGCTCATTATTATAAATTTTTCAATAAATCACGTACCATACTGTATAAAATTATACACCAAATAGCAAAAATCTCAGAGATTGGCTCGCATAGTGACTATATACGTTCAAAAGGGGATACTTTGAGCTATTTAAATCAGTTAGCCCCATCTTGAAATGATGAACTAGGCTCATGTATTGAATTTTTAAAGTTTTACAAATATAGCGAGTCTGCGTGTCCACGGATGTTCTACTGCTCTAGGCCAAATAGAAAATATCTCAGAGATTGGCTCGCATAGTGACTATATACGTTCGAAAGGGGATACTTTGAGCTATTTAAATCAGTTAACCCCATCTGGAAATGATGGACTAGGCTCATGTATTGAATTTTTAAAATTTTACCAATATAACGAGTCTACGTGTCCACGGATGTTCTACTGCTCTAAGCCAAATAGCAAAAATCTCAGAGATTGACTCGCATAGTGACTATATACATTCGAAAGGGGATACTTTGAGCTATTTAAATCAGTTAACCCCATCTCGAAATGATGAACTAGGCTCATGTATTGAATTTTTAAAGTTTTACCAATATAGCGAGTCTGCGTGTCCACGGATGTTCTACTGCTCTAGGCCAAATAGCAAAAATCTCAGAGATTGGCTCGCATAGTGACTATAAACGTTCGAAAGGGGATACTTTGAGCTATTTAAATCAGTTAACCCCATCTGGAAATGATGAACTAGGCTCATGTATTGAATTTTTAAAGTTTTACCAATATAGCGAGTCTGCGTGTCCAATAGCTCAAAGTATCCCCTTTCGAACGTATATAGTCCCTATGCGAGCCAATCTCTGAGATTTTTGCTATTTAGCTTAGAGCAGTAGAACATCCGTGACACACAGACTCGTTATATTGGTAAAACTTTAAAAATTCAATACATGAGCCTAGTCCATCATTTCGAGATGGGGCTAACTGATTTAAATAGCTCAAAGTATCCCCTTTTGAACGTATATAGTCACTATGCGAGCCAATCTCTGAGAGTTTTGTTATTTGGCTTAGAGCAGTAGAACATCCGTGGACACGCAGACTCGCTATATTGGTAAAACTTTAAAAATTCAATACATGAGCCTAGTTCATCATTTCGAGATGGGGCTAACTGATTTAAATAGCTCAAAGTATCCCCTTTTGAACGTATATAGTCACTATGCGAGCCAATCCTGAGAGTTTTGTTATTTGGTGTATCTTTTATACAGTATGGTACGTGATTTATTGAAAAATTTATAATAATGAGCATTTTAGATTTTTTAATGTTAAACAATTTCTTTTGTTTATCAATATTTATTATCAATATTGTTTCGATTTTAATATAAAATAAATACATTAAAATTGCACACTTATAAAAAATTTTGTCCAAGAAATAAAAATGTGTCCAAAAACTTCACAAAGAACACTCGCGTAAATTTTTGTCCAAAAACTTTTGTCTAAAAACTTCACACCGGTCTATACAAGATGAATATAATCAATACAACAATTAAAATTTTTGACTTATAGATGACAAATGTGTAAGAATCACAACAATCAGTTTCGAACAGATGGGATCGTTGATTTGAAAAACTCAGTCTTCTCATCAGGCCGCGACGACTGATGTTGTATATTTACATTGGAATATTGTCTATATATATAGAACAATTGGGTAGATACGTGCTAGCCAAAATCCTGGCTACTCAATCAATTTTACCAAGAAAATTTAAATTTCAAAATACATTTTTCATAAATTTTTTGTTTATTTTTGAGATATTACAGTAAAATTGACGGCTTCAAAAATTAAACAGCAAATTTCGTGTTGTTCTACTGTACAATCGCACAAAAAAAACAAAAAGCATATTGAAAATATAATTTGAAATTTGAGTTGTAAAATTGATTGAGTAATCAGGATTTTCGCTAGCAAATTGCTTGCTTGCTAGCGGATCGAGTATCTACCCAGTGCACCTAGAATACTACAGGCCACACTGCTTGCTATGTCATTAAATTTATGTCTACAGTTTTTTCTTTGAACTCTAGACGGCAGTCAAGTTCATAAAATGAAAAAACCAAAACAAACAGAAAAAAAAATATTTTTATACGTGTATTAAAAGTAAGGTTATGTCTTCTCGTAAATTATATTAAATGTGTACACATTTTATACGTGTTTACATATTTAACACAATTTAAAGTGCATAATTTTATAATAATGTTGTAAATTAATACTTTTACCAATAGCTTTCTGTTAAATTTCAAAATACATTATTAAAATATTTTTCTTGTTGTTTGTTTACAATTTTTTTCTTATCAATGTGACAGCAAAAACAAAAAAAAATCAAAACAATCTTTTTAATTTTAGTGCTGCCTATAATAGCCAAAGAGAGAACTGTCGACATAAATTGACGTCATATAGCAAAATTTTTAAAGCAGTGTGGCCTGTAGTATTCTAGGTGCACTGATCTACCCCAATACCATGTAGTTGTACTACTAGCAAATTACTGTGTAGCGTACGAAATTCGATGCTTTCCCTTTTTCTTCTATATTCTATTTCAACAATTAAATTTCGTATTCACGAATATTTATATTTTTACTATGGTTCTTCAGTTGTAATGGTGTATTGTGATTGTTCCGTACATTGGGTCTATTTTCAGTACTCTCGAATTAAATACACAATCGTAGGAAATTCTTCCATTTGCCAATTCTTTCCAATCTGACAACAACTATGATAATATACACTTATACACAATCAACTTCCCAACCGCTCCATACTTTTCATTCCGTTAACGCTGGATCGCGAATAAATTTAAATTTTTCACTTATAGACTATATAGAAAATAGACCCAATGTACGGAACAATCACAATACAACATTTCATTTGAAAAACCAAAGAAAAAATAAGTAAAATTTTGCTTTCTATTCACTATTCGAGACGATCAATAGTAAAAATTATTTGTTCGATTAGTAAAGAAAGAATAATATATTTTGTAGAGCGAATTTTAGAACCCTGGCTATAGATTTTGTACGCTTTTCCCACCCACGAATTTCTCATGAGAAATTGTATACGTATACAGTGTATAATATTCAATTTTAATTGTGTACTGTAATTTTCTATCTTTGACTCGATTTTATAAATGTGGACTAATCGGTTGAAAAAAAATAGTTCATGAGAATTTTTCCACTGCTCGCAAGGGATAAATGAAAGATGATAAGAAAATAGTTGCGATTCAATTTTTTTTGTGTATTTTCATTTATCTATAAGTATATATAAAAATGAATTCCTGTTTGTTTGTTCTGAATGGGCGTCTCAGCCGCTCAACCGATCGCCATGAAATGTTTACCATGTGTTGCATATCCAGAACCAACCTTATGATATTTTGGAAGGGGCTGGGCGGGGTCTAGGGGCTGCGGTACAAATTTTTTCAAAAATTTTAATTTTCTTTAAATTTTTCCACGAAAATGACTTTATGGGGCTGGTTATATGAAATTACTGACATGTTCGAATTCGGGTTGTGCCAAGAAAACCAATGTACAAATGATACAATGCTTCCAAAATAAAGTGCTACGAGGGATTGTGAACGCCCCATGGTACATTAGGAATGACAACATCCATAGAGACTTGAAGATGGAATACGTCACCGATGAAATAGAGAATCATGCAAGGAAACACGTACAGCGCTTATCTCTACACGAAAATGCAGATATCCGTCGTATGTTGGACACCACTAACGGCGTGAGGAGACTCCAAAGGCAGAAACCTCTGGAGCTGGGCAGTTTGTTTTAGAAGAAAGTATTATAAAATGAGTAACCAATAGGTTACTCATCTTAACCCGAGAACTTAATTTAAGAAAGATAAATTACTAGATGATCTCTGAATCAGTTGTAATATTGTATAAATAAATAAATAAATTTATTAAATAAAAAAAAAAAAAAAAATGTTCGAAGGGCCCAGCACTGGATCAAAAATTAATTTTTACATGTATATAGATACAAATATTTGATTATTCCAAAATGACTTCTCAGTCGCTCAACCGATCGCCATGAAACCACGTTTACCATGCAAATATTGCATGGTGAGGATCAATCTTACGATATTGTGAAAGGGGGTGTGGATTCCGGGGTCTAGGGGCTGTGGTACAAATTTTTTCAAAAATTCAAATTTTTTTACGATAATGAGTTTTGGGAAGGTGTTATATGAAATAAAAGACATGTTCGAATTCGGGGAGTCCGCCCCTGGCTCAAAAATTCATTTTTCCATGTAAAGATACAATTATTTGATTGTTCTGAAATAACGCCTTATATATGTTGCATGTTCAGGACCAAGACCACGATACTTTTGAAGGGGCTGGACTCCGGGGTCAAGGGGCTGTGGTACAAATTTTTTCTCAAATTTCAATTTTTTTAAGATTTTTTGAAGGGAATGACATAAGGAAAGGGGTTATATGAAATTAGTGACATGCTCCAATCCGGAAGTCTGCCTTGGATCAAGAATTCATTTTTACATGTATGTATAGATACAATTATTTAAATGTTCCGAAATAGCGCCGTAGTCGAAAAAATTTAGACACCAAAAAGAAAATCTAGCGTGCGATTGTTATACACAAATCATACCTTTACTATAATTGATTTAATTATTATTCAAATTAATTTTATTAATTTAAATTTAAGACAATCTTTAGGTCCCAAAAATGACGGCGTTAATAAATTAAATAATGAAATTCAATCGGAACTACCAGGGCCACTAATGAAATACAAATCTACCAACACGGTTACTGATGTGAATCAATCCGTCAATTATCCAATAGTTTCTTAATTCTTTGGAGCCACCTGGTATTCCACCATACATACTATTTTTAAAAGAGAGTTCACCAATAATACTGCTCCCAAATTTAGATCCAAAGAAATTGTGCAACGGAACACGGCATTGTGTGAAGAAATTGATGCCGAATGTGATTGAAGCAACGATTATTACCAGTAAAAGCAAAGGAGAAGCTGTGCTAATTCTGCGCATTCCTATGATTCCCACCGATTTTCCGTTTAAATTCAAGCGACTACAATTCCCATTACGCCTTTGCGACTACAATTCCCATTGCAATGACAATCAACAAAGCCCAGGGGCAATCATTGAAAATAGCTGGTGTTATTTTGGAAAATTCATGATTTTCACATGACCAACTGTATGTTACTTGCTCCAGAGTGGGAATGCCAAAAATTTTATTTATTTACACACCAAATGGAAAAACCAAAAATATTGTTTATCAAAAGGCTTTATAATAAAAATTATTATCTAAAATATCTTTATATTTATTATTAACTTTGATCTGGTTGAAGGTTTGTAAAAATGGAGTATAATTATTTAGTAACAAATACCAAACCAAAATTAATTAACTATCCCCACAAACAGGATGTCCATTAATATCATCACAAAAGTTCGCCTGGATGCATTAACGGAGGCACCCGTTACTGAATACAGCTACTTATAATTTTCTTTTCATATGTGATTGCAACTACAGCGATGTAAAGAGAGAATTCTTGCATAACAATCAAGATATTTGAAATATATACCTCCCGTGCAACGCCGGGTAACTCAGGTAGTATTAGATGAAGCTGAAAAAGGCTATTCCACAATGAAACATATTTTTTCAGTAAAAAATACTGAGAAACCGAAAAGAGGAGAGTATACATATTAAAATTACATTAGAGTGACAAAGACAATAAATGTTGCCATAAAAAGTATTGTGTTTCATACTTTTTATGGCAACATTTTCCCCAGTAAATTTTACTGAGATTTTTTTTTTGTTTCGTTTTGGCACGTGGCGAAATTATATTTTTATCTCGCTATTTTTTTACTGAAAAAATATGTTTCATTGTGGAATAAAGGCTTAAATAAAATAAATTGTATTAATGTTTTTTAATAAATTTAATATTCTTCAGTTTAATTATACATTTATGTATTATATTTTTAATGTGTTAAGTGCCTATTCCATGGAAAAATTTTACTGACTGTATTTTTTTACTGCAAAAACGAAAACAAAAAAATACTTAAAATTCCATAAGAGTGACAAAGAAAACAAATATCTTTTATTTCATTTTTATTGCAAAATTTATGGTTTAATTTTGACAGTTACATTTTGACATAACCTAAAATTTTCATAAAAGTTGTAATTTCGTTTCGTTCGTTTCAAACAAAAAAAAATTGTAATCGCCATTAATTTTATAATTAATTTATAATTTTTATTAATATCACCATGGATTTGGAAGATTCCGAGTAACCGTCACACTCATCCACATACCCGGTAATGTTTGTAATTTCTGCGGACGCTGAATATTCATCGTACTCTTCACCACAGCTGGCAAAAAAATTTTGTATCGGGGAATTGCCGCTGTCGTCCAGTTGCGATACTTGCTCAACCCGGATATTTTCCAATACGATAATCTTTTTACTCGGTGCTGTAATTATATAAATAGATTAATACAAAATTCTCACGTATCTAATAATTTCGTCGACACACAATAAAATATTTTGATGCTACATCCACCAAATAAAATAATGCTCAATCAAACTTACCGTAATTTTCCATACTAATTTATTATTATGTAGTTTAATATAAAATTATTTGTATTTTATAACAAGTATTTAGATTTTTTTTGTATATTTGAACACCTAAAAAAACGTTAAAAACACTAATATTCACTAATGTAAACAAAACTCGAATTTTAGATATCGAAATAAAAAAACAAACTGACATTTGACTATAAAAATGGTGAACGATTTATTTTGTGTGAGTGTGAAAAAAATTTCTTATCTTTACATACATTTTTTGTAGATGTGTTGACAATGCTGCCATAAAAAGTGCTAAAGTTTACATTTTTTTATAGCACGTTATGGCAGCACACTACCACAATGATAATTATTTTCTCAGTAAAATTTTACTGACAAAAATTTTTGTTTCGTACACAACCAGTAAATCTATATTTTTTCTCGCTTTTATTTTTGCAGTCAGTAAAATTTTTCCATGGAATAGGCACTTTATTATATGGAAATAATATAGTGAAGAAAAAGTTTAATAAATTATAAAAAGGATTAACACTTTAATGGGCGCTCACAGAACATGTGTGTGATAGCCGGAACAACTGTTAGACGTGCGGCGCTTAAAGTGTTAACTGAGGAAATATAAATAAATTTGAAAAATAAAAATATTTTTATTCTCTGTCTGTTCCCCCTCTCTTCATATTTTTTTTTATTATCGTGCCGATCGATGTCACGATGGAAAGAGATCAAGGTGGAATATTGCGCATGATATTGTGACGTCCCTTGTAGCAAATATAATATTTATCTCATATAAATTTTTTCGCCAAATTTTTTTTTAAAAGGTGGAACCAATGCACAGTAACCTCACCATGCGGACACTTTTTTCATTAAAAAAGTTTAGCTAAGACAACAATTTTGCGGGACATCTATACGTTTCATGAACAAAATTTTACGAACTTTAAATTTTTTTATCGATCTTTATTTTCGATGATTTGCACATGCTGGATGCGCATGTTGAAGTATTTACATACAGACTTGAATAAAAACGTAAACAAGAAGTAAGATCAACTTTGAATTTTATCAATGGTTTTACTTTTCGTAAAATATTATTTTTTTGTTTTGTGTCCTTTTAAAACAAAATTATGTTTTGTGTCGTATATTCCCTATGTACCTTATCTGTGAAAATATTTTATGATACGAGAGACTCCATTAAAATAACTTCTTTTTTGTAAATAAGATTATTGTTTTAAATTTAATCAAAATAATTTTTTTTGAGTTGTATGCAACATTGTTATTCGTATTATTAAGCGATAATTTGTTAATCCGTGGATATTGACAGTAGGGATAATAAATATGTTTGTAGATTATAATTTTTTAATTTTAAAACTAAGGAAGCATACACGTGCCAATTTTATCTTGTCCTTACGAGTGTGTATTTTAAAATCGCATATGAACAAAATCGACCTTGAACTAGTTTTTGAACTAGACATTTCTGTTTTATAAACTTATTCTTATTCTTAGTCAAATACCGTCGATGACGTAAAAATAGTTCTAGGTATAAATAAAAAAATTTTATTATTTATTTATTCTTGGACCGATTGGTTTTGATACCGAAAAAATCTGACAATGATAAAATTTCATGAAAGGGCTCCAATTTAGAACTAGTCCCAGTTTCCCAGTTTTAGAACTAGTCCCAATTTAGGTATTTAGGAAGCAAGAATATTATTAAATTATAGAAGCCTATTATATTGTAAAATATTATTTCGTTAAATAAACAGCTTCAGATGATTATTTTTTTTAAAGCTGATGTTCGTTAGGAACTAGAAGAAACATAAGCTGTTTTGCTTTCGCAAAGCCGATTAGCTTTAATGTTAGAGGCCAATTTTGCTTTCAGCAATATTTGTTTTGAATTTCCAGTAATGGAAAATAATTGTTCATCATAGTGGGCTTTTTTGTCAGTAGTAATTGTAATCAGAATCGGTTTTATGAAAATCTTTTTTTTTTTTAGTTTTATGTAAAAGCCAGCTCTACTTTAATTACTACTGATAAATTCGCCAACTATGATGAACAAATATTTTCGTTACTGGAAATTCATAAACAAATATTGCTGAAACCAAAATTGGCCTCTAACATTAAAGCTAAGCGGCTTTGCGAAAGCAACGCAGCTATAGTTGATTATAGTTGATAAATTTGAATTTAGTTTGATTTCTCTATGTTACTTCATTTACTGTATGAAGTCCTAAACTGAATGAACTTAATGGTAAATATAAATGAACTTGGATTGAGTGTAAATAGCCTGAGCAAACAATATTTAAATGAATGAACTGAGAATACTGTATGGACTAAGGACTGGGTGGTGTATTATGAACTGAATTGATTTTACGAGTATTAGTGAATACAATTAATGATGTCCTAGCTGCCCAAATGAATGGGCAGAACGCTCTGAATGAACTTGATATTTAAAAATTATTCCCAATTAACAAAAACTAACCAAACTTGGCGTGTGTGTCCTTTTATATGAGGTGGAATCCTTTATCTACCTCCTATCAGTATCTTACATGAGCTGTGGAACCGCTGTTAAGCATAACCTCGCCGAACAGACATAACTTACTCGGTTTTTACAAACGCACGTACGTGCGAACGTGAGCACAACCTCAACAATAATTTCAATGTTCGGGAACGCATAATAGATGTTTAGGATCCCTTGTCTCTCTATGCTGAAGCACGGCTAGGAAAAGAAAGCAAGTTCTTCGTTTTTAACAACTCTGCAGACCAGACGAAATAGGGTGTCCTCACAAGAGCTTCTTAGAGTAAAATTGATTTAGTTACACTCACCAATAACAGACGCCGTCTTTATTACGTCCCGCCTATATTTTGCATCATCCTTTGCATAATCGCGTTTATTCCCAACGCGTTATTACTAGCATATGTGACGCGTTCTTTGAACAACAGTCTCAAACTATTCATTTCAGCTAGATCTGTTACTCTTGTCACTGGCAGACAGATTAGGCGATAAGCAGACAGGCCTTCGGGTGGTTTTATCCGTTTCGGAATTAGTATTAAGTTTTTTAATTATCCAGATATTTGGGGAAACTGATTGTTGCAGGTATTAACACTATATCCGTGAACGAAAACCAATGTTCTAGAATATGAGGTGCCACTTTAAATGTTCAATAATAAATCGGATGAGGTGTCTTGTTATTCTTAACCCTGCATGTAGTCATGAGTAGTTATTCTACAGTAATTGGCGGAATCACTTCCAAAATAGGTTTCAGTTCGCCGTTTTTTTGTTGTAGATATAAAGTTGTGACAATTCTTTCCTTGCTTTCACAGAGGGTTTAAGCGCTCTCCTAGCTTCACGCTTTCACCTAAAGCTGTGTTACCAGCAATAAGGAGAGGGCTTCTTAGCCAAGAGATGCAGGAGATTTTTAAGTTGCCCGTTGAATCCGTTTGTCTGTTTGTATCGATTCATACTTGAACAGAAACACGTACTCAACGAAAAGAACAGCTTAAAAAATAACATCATTTATTGGCACCGATACGTGGATGATAGCAAAATTATTTTCGGATTCAATGCGCAACTTAAAAATCTCCGGTATTGATGTTGATTGACCTAATATAAAATTGACATTGCCCAAGTATAACAAAACGAAAGTAAAAATTGAGCACAGTATTTTCCTTCGTTTTCATCCAAAATTAACCAAAGTTAAACTTCACATTATAATGATAGTGTTTGTAGCGTATACGTATTACATATATACAAATGCGTATACAAATGGCGTTATTTAGTTTATTGTGAGAACGCTAAGTTTATAGTAACTTTTAACGATGCGGATATATATTTTGTCAACTTTGATATTAATTTAATTGAAGATAGGAAGGCTGTAAAACAATTGATAATGTAAAGATTCATTCGAGATAATTTGGTACAATCTATTATATTTTGTTTTCCTGTTTTATATTTAGAAATCATTATTTATGAAGCAAGATGGCCACGAACTAAAAAAGTGAATTAGGGCAAACTTTACAGAGCTGTTCACCAAAGAGCTTAGCTGCAAGTTTAGGTTTAACGGTCAATAAAGATAATGTGAGGTATGGTTTACGTTACTCCGTGTTAAATTTAATAATTATAATATTATTTTCAACATTTTAGATTGTACTATGGAAAAATTTACGAACTCTATCGAAACCGATTTAATATCCACAAACTACTTTTATTATATAAAAGACAAACAAGGAAAATTATTTAAAAAAAAAATCTAGTGTAAATATTAGAAATTAAAAAACTGAATAATTTAATCGAAATGTATATATATATGTATGTCCAAAGTAATCAATAATGAATTAAAATAATGAATTTAATAAATCATTTTATATTACAAAAACAAAAATATTTCTTAAAAAACATTTAAATTTACTACCAAAATTTGAAATTGCCGTTTAAACAAACACAAGCACAATTGTTCCCGCCAAATATTTCTCAATACGTATACACATGCAATAAAATGTTTATAATGAGTTTCGTCCAGTTTCGGATTTTCGCGACACGCTTCATACGTTTTATTTTAATAAATTGCAACTCAAACTTAGAAAAATACTAGACTAAGTTTAGTACTTAAGTACGAATATCGCCAGAAAAATTGAAAGTAAAAATACTTGGGTGAAGACGAATTCAAGAGAACGAGAAAGAACACCAACTCAACTTCTTGAATGTCACAATAAAAAATGTCAACAGCAAACATTTTCAAGATATATAGAAAACCAACCGAAATCAAACACACAATACAACCCTCCACTTCAAACCATCCACGGAGGCATGAAAGATACGAACATATGATCAACCGCATCAATAACATACCAATGTACAAAAGTGAGTATACGGATGAAAATGAAATGAATACCATAAAACAGAGTTGTCATTCGGGACTTTACTGCACAACTGCAAATGCCGAAATTGAAACGGATTGTTACGGGCACTTTCAAAACTTTTCATCAATTTACCACTCATTCATACATTCGATTTGTGATTTAGCAAACTCAACATTTCTTTTTTGTGCGAAATTATATATTTTTTTATATTATTAATTAAAAATTATTGATATTGAGTTATAAATGAATTATTAAAATTGAAATACGGAAGACACTTGAAAATTTTAATAGTATGTTATGTACTTTGCTTTGCTGACATTTAAAAAAAAAACAATTTTTTGTCTTTCTTTTCACCAATACTACTATAAAAGTCGGGTAAACTTTTTCATGTTCATTTACATAAAAACCGGGTAAATTTTTGTTATAATTTTGAATGAACTTAACATTAATCTGCAACCTGTTCTGAGGCCGAAGCACTCCAAACTCGCAATTCGCTTTTCACGTCCTTAGGCTAATTGGACCTATAAATTTTATCACCATCTGCACATTGTATAGCTCCATGCCATGTCTATACTCGGCCAATGAATAAATAGTTTATGGCGTGATCCCGATCCCAAAGGTCGTGTTAGCTTCTACTCCCGATATTGAAAGTGGATACGCACGTGATTTGTTTGTACAATGGGCTTCAAATTCTAACAACAGCATTATTCTAACGAATTGTACCTCGCCTGGGACTTTGGCTCGCGATTTAATAGAAAACGGTGGGAATGGGCGTAATATTATAAAATAAATTATTATAAAATAATATATGTATTTCATTTTTCATAAAAAAAGACAAAAGTGGAAAAAATTGATTTAATTCTGTCTTGTCCGTCTAGCCAATACAATTATTTATTACTCTACCCTTCACTCTTCAGCTTATTGTGGTAAGGGATTACAATTGGCGCGGTGCATCGGTGTGATCATTTTACGGTGGCTAGCATTTGTGCCAGCTGCTCGCAAATCGCTTAAATTATTGCTGTAATATTCATTCAAAAGTTAAATGGAGATAATTGAGTGATTTAAACAAACGATCTACTCACATGACCACAGCCGTCAAACGGTTATTTAAAATTAAGTTTTCAAGCACACCTAATTTACGTTTATGAGTACATATCCTGTTTTACTGTAATGCGATGTGGCACAGAATCGCATGAAGTGGTAAGTAATCGCATCGGCTGTCCCATTTCCGAATTTTATTCAATGTAATAAATCCGCAATTACACAACATTTTAGCACACAAGATATTTTGAAAATACGTCGCACAAAATTACAAATTGTTCTTACAAAGTTAATATGTACATCTATGAAAAATTAAAATTAATTCGAAATTGAATTGTGACGTTTACTTTTGTATATACCCAAGTATTTTTACTTTCAATTTTTCTGGCGATATTCGTACTTAAGTACTAAACTTAGTCTAGTATTTTTCTAAGTTTGAGTTGCAATTTATTAAAATAAAACGTATGAAGCGTGTCGCGAAATTTCGAAACTGGACGAAACTTATTATAAACATTTTATTGCATGTGTTGCGTATTGAGAAATATTTGGCGGGAACAATTGTGCTTGTGTTTGTAAAACTGCAATTTCAAATTTTGGTTGTAAAATTAAATGTTTTTAAAGAAATAATTTTGTTTTTGTAATATAAATTGATTTATTAAATTCATTATTTTAATTCATTATTGATTACTTTGCGGATATTAAATCGGTTTCGATAGAGTTCGTAAATTTTTCCATAGTAAAATCTAAAATGTTGAAAATAATATTATAATTATTAAATTTAACACGGAGTAACGTAAACCATACCTCACATTATAGTTTATTGGCCGTTAAACGTAAACTTGCAGCTAAGCTCTTCGGTGAACAGCTCTGTAAAGTTTGCCCTAATTCACTTTTTTAGTTCGTGGCCATCTTGCTTCATAAATAATGATTTCTAACTATAAAATAGGAAAACAAAATATAATAGATTGTACCAAATTATCTCGAATGAATCTTTACATTACCAATTGTTTTACAGCCTCCCTATCTTCAATTAAATTAATATCAAAGCCCAAGTATAACAAAACGTAAGTAAAAATTGAGCACAGTATTTTCCTTCGTTTTCATCCAAAATTAACGAAAGTTAATTACTTCACATTATAATGATAGTGTTTTTAGCGTATACGTATTATATACATATGCGTATACAAATGGCGTTATTTAGTTTATTATGAGAACGCTAACTTTATAGTAACTTTTAACGATGCGGATACATTTGTCAACTTTGATATTAATTTAATTGAAGATAGGAAGGCTGTAAAACAATTGGTAATGTAAAGATTCATCCGAGATAATTTGGTACAATCTGTTATATTTTGTTTTCCTATTTTGTATTTAGAAATCATTATTTATGAAGCAAGATGGCCACGAACTAAAAAAGTGTATTATTGCAAACTTTACAGAGCTGTTCACCAAAGAGCTTGGCTGCAAGTTTACGTTTAACGATAAATAAAGATAATGTGAGGTATGGTTTACGTTACTCCGTGTTAAATTTAATAATTATAATATTATTTTCAACATTTTAGATTGTACTATGGAAAAATTTACGAACTCTATCGAAACCGATTTAATATCCACAAATTACTTTTATTATATAAAAGACAAACAAGGAAAATTATTAAAAAAAAAAATCTAGTGTAAATATTAGAAATTAAAAAACTGAATAATTTAATCGAAATGTATATATATGTATGTCCAAAGTAATCAATAATGAGTTAAAATAATGAATTTAATAAATTATTTTATATTACAAAAACAAAAATATTTCTTTAAAAACATTTAATTTTACAACCAAAATTTGAAATTGCCGTTTAAACAAACACAAGCACAATTGTTCCCGCCAAATATTTCTCAATACGTATACACATGCAATAAAATGTTTATAATGAGTTTCGTCCAGTTTCGGATTTTCGCGACACGCTTCATACGTTTTATTTTAATAAATTGCAACTCAAACTTAGAAAAATACTAGACTAAGTTTAGTACTTAAGTACGAATATCGCCAGAAAAATTGAAAGTAAAAATACTTGGGAATTGACAAATGTACCCGCATCGTTAAAAGTTACTATACCCAAGTATTTTTACTTTCAATTTTTCTCACGATATTCGTACTTCCCAAGTATTTTTACTTTCAATTTTCCTGGCGATATTCGTACTTAAGTACTAAACTTAGTCTAGTATTTTTCTAAGTTTGAGTTGCAATTTATTAAAATAAAACGTATGAAACGTGTCGCGATTATTCGAAACTGAACGAAACTCAATAAAGGAGAATTGTATACATGTATGTGTGAACAGAAAAGACAAAAAACAAAATGGTGGGAGCGAGGTTGGGCATGAATGTAAAATGCTATATTTGAAAATGTTAGAAGAAAAAGATGGCGGCATCCAAATGTGAGAGCAAAATAAAAATTTAGGTTTAAAATGAATATTTTTATTTTATTAAATTTGAGGTATAAAAATATACATACATATATACATATTATATACGAATCTAAATTATATTTTAGTTAATTTTTTAATTATTTTTTATTATTACACAATTTGAAATTATTCTTTGATTGTAATATTAAAAGTTTAAATAATTTTCCAAATAGGTACTATGATTATTGCACATCAAGTTTATTATTTTCGCATTTGTTTTCTACCTAAAAACTTAAAACTGAACTAGAAATTAATTAATTTATGAAAACAATATTTGAATAGATATAAAATATATTTTGATGTAATTTTATTTAAATTAACGCACATCTTTAAATTTTTTTAACAAAATTTTATAAAATTACCAAACTCATGTCGTGAACATGAGAAATAAAAACAAACCATGTACATTACACGCTATACACATTCCTACGAAAGAAAAATTGCGGTAACACAGTATACAGTAGCGTAGTAACAACACAGTATACATATACGCTACAAACACTATCATTATAATGTGAAGTTTAACTTTCGTTAATTTTGGATGAAAACGAAGGAAAATACTATGCTCAATTTTTACTTTCGTTTTGTTATACTTGGGTATAACCCGGCGTCTACACTATGCAAATTCACTGATATTTTCTATCATGATAATTTATGAATGTATGTGTGTTTTTCAATGTATTGATAAATTTTTTTGCATCAAATATCATGTCTGGGCAATTTTGCTATCATGATAATTATTTTGAAATGTCAATGTTTTTAATTGTCAAAATAATATTTTTTTTTTGGGATTTATTTTATTTGTTTGGCTTGGCCGTCACTATCCACATCACCAAAACACAAAAATTATAGTATAAAAAAATTTCAAAAATCAAAAAATAATAATGAACAGACAAACATTGCAAAAATTACTATAATCATCGCTATAATCATTTTCGGTTACTTCCTCAGATTGAAACCTCTTCTTGTTGTTTTTCTTAAGACAATCAGTTCGTCCAGGAATTTTAGTTCTTCAAATAAAAACCATTCTGAGTCCACTCCATCATAGGCACTGCCCGATTTTTTTTATCCTGCAGTCTTTTTTACGTACAACAACGTAAGTATTTCGTAGGTTACGTATTTTCTTTTTAATTTCTTCTACATCAATGTTCAGTTCTTCTGAAATTTTTGCAAGTGCAGAATTTTTCAAATCAGTTCTTCTAAACTTCTGGTCGAAATTTTCCACAAACGCTCATTTTTTCTATATAAATCGATTAAAACCGTACTTTCCGCCGAAAAGAGTGACATATTTATTAAATAATATAAATTAGAATGACATAAATAAAAAACAAAAATTAAAAATACGAACTTTTCCAGTTTTAATGAATTTATAAATGGGTATTGCCAATAAGTCTTTACTCTAAAATGAATATTTATAATGAGGAAACCTAACCTCCAAACTTGACATTTCGTAATAATTTCATAATAATTTATCGTGAAATAGCCTCCTAATAATTTGCTGATAGTGTCAAAATTTGTATAACATACTTACACATACAGTGACAAATTTGATATCATGATAGAAAATATCAGTGGATTTGCATAGTGTAGACGCCGGGTAATGTGAAGTTTAACTTTCGTTAATTTTGGATGAAAACGAAGGAAAATACTATGCTCAATTTTTACTTTCGTTTTGTTATACTTGGGTTAAGTACTAAACTTAGTCTAGTATTTTTCTAAGTTTGAGTTGCAATTTATTAAAATAAAACGTATGAAGCGTGTCGCGAAAATCCGAAACTGAACGAAACTCATTATAAACATTTTATTGCATGTGTATACGTATTGAGAAATATTTGGCGGTAACAATTGTGCTTGTGTTTGTTTAAACGGCAATTTCAAATTTTGGTTGTAAAATTAAATGTTTTTAAAGAAATATTTTTGTTTTTGTAATATAAAATGATTTATTAAATTCATTATTTTAATTCATTATTGATTACTTTGGACATACATATATATACATTTCGATTAAATTATTCAGTTTTTTAATTTCTAATATTTACACTAGATTTTTTTTTTAAATAATTTTCCTTGTTTGTCTTTTATATAATAAAAGTAATTTGTGGATATTAAATCGGTTTCGATAGAGTTCGTAAATTTTTCCATAGTACAATCTAAAATGTTGAAAATAATATTATAATTATTAAATTTAACACGGAGTAACGTAACGTACGTTACCTTTTACGTTAAACGTAAACTTGCAGCTAAGCTCTTTGGTGAACAGCTCTGCAAAGTTTGCTCTAATGCACTTTTTTAGTTCGTTCTCATCTTGCTTCATAAATAATGATTTCTAAATATAAAATAGGAAAACAAAATATAATAGATGGTACCAAATTATCTCGAATGAATCTTTACATTACCAATTGTTTTACAGCCTCCCTATCTTCAATTAAATTAATATCAAAGTTGACAAATGTATCCGCATCGTTAAAAGTTACTATAAACTTAGCGTTCTCACAATAAACTAATTAACGCCATTCGTATACGCATATGTATATAATACGTATACACTACAAACACTATCATTATAAGGTATCCAGCTCGCGCTAAGATAAATTTTACATACAAATTTGACGTAAAATTTAGCTAGCGAAATAACAAAAAAATATTTAGCTCGCGATTTCGCAGATGCGGTACGCAGCTCACGCTAAAAGTTTGTAGTTATCTCACTCACATATAGACTGCGCTAGTGAAAACTCTACAAACGTTTTCGCAGCAATTTATCTGCCTGGAACGATAAAATTGAGATAAATTTTGACAGCACAACGTGAAAACTTTTTTTTAATGGATGAACTAAATAATTCTATAGATTATGAAAGTTTTCTATAGATTACGAATGTTTCGAATATCAAGAAGAATACTTGATTGACTACGAAAAAGTGGATACAGAAAATTTAGAAAGTGTAAAAAGGAAGCCAAAACTAAAATTTTAACTTTTAATTTTAAATGTTTATAAAAATACTTATTAAATAGTCGATTGAACTATATTTTTGTTTGTTGTAGGAAAAATGAAACAAACGCCAAAATTTATCTCTACATAAACTTTTTAGCTAACAATTTATCTGTAATTTAGTGGAGACTTTGGAGACCGCGTTAAAATTTATCTTAGCGCGAGCTGGATACCTAGCTAAGTTTAACTTTCGTTAATTTTGGATGAAAACGAAGGAAAATACTGTGCTCAATTTTTACTTTCGTTTTGTTATACTTGGGTATGTATGCTTAAAAATCTGACAAAAAATCGCGATTTTTTAAAGTTTCACTGGGCATCTTTTCCGGGTAAGATTTTTTCTGCTAATGAACGTGTAATGTCAAAATGTTACCCTGACAGCTCAACCAGTGTAAGTTTTTTACCCTGACAGCTGAATCCGGGTAAGTTTTTTTTTGCCTGACATTTCGAATGAAAAAGCTATAAATAATCGGTTGCGAAAAAATACGCAATCGTAAAACTATAGCAACGCAATAAAACTTCATACAAAACAATCGAAAGTGCCATTCTCATTACCTAGTATGTCTTTAAGTGACAGCAAGAATTGGACGATTAAAGGCGGTGATACATGTACAGAATTTGCCTTTAAGGCATAAAAATTATGCGCGCTGATTGGTTAAAAGTCGGACATCTTGAATCGCCCTATAGGCAAAAATTTTAAATTGAACATTTTTCAATTTTGTATAAGGCAATTTTTTTGCCTTAAAGGCAAAATCTGTACATGTATCACCGCCTTTATTGAATGAAATATTTGTTATTTATTTTATTATTCTGAGTTTGGTCAAATACATGCGTAAATACTATCTTTCCTTCCCTTGCGTCTTTTCTTTTATTGAGCCTTGCCACACTTTGATTCTTTCGTCGTCAATTCAACGATTTCAAAAAATCAATCACGGTCCACATTTAATTTCTTTGCTAGTTTCTTTTTTTAAGAATGTTCGTAAAATTATGTTTTTTTCGTATTGTAAAAAATGTTTATTATTTGCTGCGAAAACTGCTTTGGTTGAAAAAATATATTTTTTGCACTCGAAGCAAAAATTAAACTAAAATTAAGCCAAAACGATAAATAAACAAGGTGTCCTTGAAATATTTATCTTTGTTGCTGTGCTAGAATCAGTTGAATCAAAAAAAAATATTGCTGAAAAAAGAATCAAAAATTTCACCGCCAAAAAATTAGTTTATTTATTGGTGAAGGGGGGAAGGAAACGAGGAAAGAATCACGACCAAAGAATCAAAGTGTGGAACCACGGATTCTAGTTTTAATATTTAGACCTTGTTTACAATTTCGTATTTTTTTTTTCCATACAAAATTTGTCAAAATTAGATCTGGAAACTCGTGATTCTTAAAGAAACCACCTTTGAACTCTGGCCTGTAGATTTAGATATAAATTGGCTTCATGTGCCAAAATTGAGGGTAGTATTATAGAGGACAGCGCCTTAACCGTTGTACTCTAAGGTAACCTCTGACCTGATCCCAAACCCATCAAACATGGTAATTTCCACATTTATCGTCGTCCAAGTTTTGTACTTACCTTTATATAATATGTTTACTTCAAAAATAGTACCTAAATAGAATTACATATCTTCAATAAGGAACACACTTTTAGCCATTTTATTTTCATTAAGTACTTGTAAATCTTGAGGCAGATTCAATCAATATTAGCTGTGTTTCTTAACGCTTGATCTGATCCGGTTCAGTTCATGTTTTATGAAACAACGCAAAAGCACTTACTAGATTTTAAATCAAAATTAGGATCACGTTTTCCATATAAATTTTGAACTAATTCGGATGAAACACGGCAATTATCAACATTGATTTATTTATCAAACGATGACCAAAAATGTCAAATAGTTATGATTAAATATTAAAAATTATATTATTTTTTATTTCTTCATAAATTAATTCAATTGTTTAAAATCAAACAAACATTATTTTAATTACATAATATTATAAAGTTGTAAATTATTTTTAATGTTATGAGTTTTCTATTCTTTGTAAGGTTGTAAAGTTGAAATCATTTGTATGTTTTTTGTATAGATTTTATTTTTATCATAATTTACAAACTGAATCTTTACAAGTTCTATTAATTTTATATTAATAAAATTATTTTTTTTTCACTTTTCTATGAATTATGTTTTAAATTAACTTAAAAAATATGTATTGTGTAGCACACAAAGAATTACATTATTTCTACAAAAAAAATTTGTTTAAAATAAAGCGAATAATTAAATTGCAAACTATAAAATATTAAAATAAAATAATGTGTACTAATAAACCGAATACTTGATAGCTCATTTGTTTATATATTACTTAAAGATCTACAACCATGAATGTGTTACAGTAGATACTCACTTGATACGTAGAGCGCATTCATATAGGATTTATATATAAAAATATTATACTTAGATTGTACATTAATAGAGACATGGATCAAGTTTAGGCTAGAACAATCCTGTTTACTAGAGCTAAAGTTTTGTAGTTTACTGCTAATTAATAACTGCAATTGTTTTATTTTCAATTTCCAAGATTTTACCTCTAAACAAATCTCATTGACCTGTAATTATAATACCCTTATTATGATTCTCACCTCACTGAGTGACTTCATACAAATCTAGTCACATTTGCATAGTAATTTTAGTTGAGATGAGAATCGCAATAGGGGTCTAAATATGTTTATAATACAATTTTGTACGTGATTGAGATAAGCTTACATATCAATAAAATTGAAATAATCGTTGACATTTTTTATAGAAAAATTATTTAACTTTAATATTGTAGGTATTTACATTAAATTTTCAAAAAGATAGTAGTAAATGATAAACACTAATTTAAAACACAAAATGGAATTGGGGTTTGCTAAAATGAAACAAAGTAGCCACATTTCTGAATACGATCCTTATTATTGTAATACACAATAAAATATATTTCATATACTTTAATAATAAAGTAAATCCAATTTATCTAAATATGTAATGACTCTAATGAGTAAAATAAAATCCAATAAAAACAAATCTATTTGTTTTTATGCAGACTATACTCGGTATTTTTTATTGTTACATTAAAAGTGTTTGTAACCATTGTTATTTTAAGATTAAATATAGTCGCCTTCAGAAATACAACTAAAAGTTCTCTTAAAATTAAATGATATTAAATTTATAGTTATTATCATTTCATGCCTGCAGTAAAATTTGTTTAGAATTCATTGCGTTTAATTATACATCTGAATAAAACACTTATGATTCCGGTTTACTGCATTTGAAATTTCATCTATATATACATATTTTTTGTTACTTGTCGTTTTTGTAATGTATCGTCAAGTTGGCTGATTTACTACTGCTGGTTTTGCTGAAAAATTACTTTAAAATGTAAAATAAACACGTTATTGTTTCAATATTTTATCTGTTTAACAAAAAATTAATAATACAAAACTTAGATAGTTCTATCTATATTATAGATAGATTCTGGATTCTTTAGATAATCTAAATTTTATTGTTTATGGGTTTTATATGAAGTTCCCCATACAAATCAACTTCAATAAAATTGCAAAAATATCAAACAAAATTAGATTTCCTTTCAAAAAAGGTAGTGATCTTCCAATTAAAATGCCTCCTTCTTAAGAATAAGAAATTTTAAATAAAGTATGACAGAAGCACACCACGCACAAACAACAAAGGAGGTATATATAGTGAAAATGGAATTTATCCATTTTTTCAGAATGGCGCTGGGATTTTACCACTATTATAATTATTTGATTTTAAAAAAACTTAATTTTTTAAAATTATATTAAATTTATTTACACTTTAAAATAACTTTATATACACATATAAATAACGTAAAGGTTATAAATAAAATATAAGTTGAATAAAAACTTCTTTAAGTGGCAATTTCTTATTTATTTATGGAAATTTCTTATTTATTTATCCTGTATACGGATTTTGTCTCGAATTTGTGAACGAAATCAGCTATGCTACACACAATTTTGGTTTCGGGATTCAAACTATTTATTGCGCAATAGATTTTAATTTTTAATTTTAAACCCTTATTTTAAATTAAATCATTAAATTTTTTGTCTTGTTTTATTCTTTTCTCTCGAAAATAAAATTTAAACAAAAATCTACATCTCAAAAATGTCCTTAATTTTTTTTATTTTCATTTCAATTTTTTTCATTTCGGATTCACAGACAAAAACTTTATTACGCAGCTGCGACGTAAAAATTTTGACCGTGAATCCGAAATGAAAAAAATTGAAATGAAAATAAAAAAATTTACGGACATTTTTGAGATGTAGATTTTTGTTTAAATTTTATTTTCGAGAGAACAGGATAAAACAAGACAAAAAAATTTAATGATTTAATTTAAAATAAGGGTTTAAAATTAAAAATTAAAATCTATTGCGCAATAGTTTGAATCCAGAAAACCAAATTATAGTGTAGCATGGTTGAATGAGTGTAACCGGAAAAAATAGTAGTAGCATTTTTGTTTGTGTTAGTTTCGTGCGTATGATTGTTTTACTGCATAAGCAAGCCACGTGTCATTCTTTTTTTGTTTATTCATATTAACCCTTTGAGTGCCAACATGATTTCGGCTAGTGTATTGAGGAGCACGACCGCGCTTTTTGGCACTCAAATAGTTAACCATTATAACGCCATATTTTTGTGTTGTCTTTCAATTTTTTTATAGTTAACATTTTATTTATAAAATTTATGAAATTTAAAATAAATTTATTTATAAAATTTTATTAAAACATATAAAATTAATTTATGATAAAAAAAATTAAATATAAAATAGATTAGCATGTTAAATAATGACACTCCACAGCTCGGGAGCAGACGTAATGTGCTGAGAAAAGGAAATAAGCTCCATAACAATTAAACCGATTCGCCCGTATCGCGTTATTTCGAAACTGTTCATCATACAAATGACACAAATGCGAACAAAAGAAAAATACAAATCCAAAGACATAATTGTGTATTATACACAGTGTACGAATTCGATTTTTTTTTTTGCTTCACTCATTTTAAATCAGGGGCCCTATTCCTGAATACGATACGAAAATGTATACGATACGAAAATTCAATACGATACGAAAATGCTTTGGTATTCCTGAATACGAACGTACGTAATTGTGTGGTGTGTGTCCTAGCTATAAGGGAAATTTATGTTAAATGGTTTTACCTGCAATAAAATTGTACAACTTGGACACTATTTTGAGTTTTGGTTTATACTTGAAATGGATGCAATAATATTATTGTTGCATCCATTAAATAGAAGATTTTGTATTTTTGTGTGGCCGACAAAATTGTTAGGATCGAAAATAAAATTCAACCACCGAATAATTTCTTATGGTGTGATAGTGCCCCATTAATTAAATTACATAATTAAATTAATTAAATGAATTAAATTATTTAAATTAATTAAATTAATTTGAACTAAATTAAGTCGAATCGCTGAATCGACCCCAATGTCTTTTATTTAGAACTCAATTAATATATTTTTGATTTTTCTATGGAGTCGTTAACTAAATATTCATCGTACAAAAATTCGTTCATGAACGTACAAAAACTGTTCGAATTCGTATTGCGGAATAGGGGAAATTTTTGAACGTATAGTACATTTTCGTATTCGTATTAGAATTATACGTATTCGTATTGGGGGCCCTATTCCTGGGGCCCTATTCCTGAATACGATACGAAAATGTATACGATACGAAAATTCAATACGATACGAAAATGCTTTGGTATTCCTGCCCCCTATTCCTGAATACGATACGAAAACGAAAATGCAAAATTCATATTTGAATTGAATCAGATTCGTACGATTCTTATTTAAAATTAAATAGGAATCTTATACTTTCGTTTTCGTATCGTATTCAGGAATAGTACTTCTGAATACGAACGTACGAAATTGTGTGGTGTGTGTCCTAGCTATAAGGGAAATTTATGTTAAATGGTTTTACCTGCAATAAAATTGTACAACTTGGACACTATTTTAAGTTTTGACGTTTTGGTTTATACTTGAAATGGATGCAATAATATTATTGTTGCATCCATTAAATAGAAGATTTTGTATTTTTGTGTGGCCGACAAAATTGTTAAGATCGAAAATAAAATTCAACCACCGAATAATTTCTTATGGTGTGATAGTGCCCCATTAATTAAATTAATTAAATTACATAATTTGAATTAAATTAAGTCGATAGAACTCAATTAATATATTTTCGATTTTTCTATGGAGTCGTTAACTAAATATTCATCGTACAAAAATTCGTTCATGAACGTACAAAAACTGTTCGAATTCGTATTGCGGAATAGGGGAAATTTTTGAACGTATCGTACATTTTCGTATTCGTATTAGAATTATAAGTATTCGTATTCAGGAATACCGATTATACGAATTCGTACATTTTCGATTCGTATTCGTATTTAGGAATAGGGGTGCTGAATACGATACGAAAACGGAAGTACAAGATTCCTATTCAATTTTAAATAAGAATCGTACGAATCTGATTCAATTCAAATATGAATTTTGTATTTTCGTTTTCTTATCGTATTCAGGAATAGGGCAGCAGGAATACCGATTATACGAATTCGTACATTTTCGATTCGTATTCGTATTCAGGAATAGGGGTGCAGCTATGCTACACACAATTTTGGTTTCTGGATTCAAAAATATTAATTTTTATTTTTAACCCTTATTTTAAATTAAATCATTAAATTTTTTTGTCTTGTTTTATTCTTTTCTCTCGAAAATAAAATTTAAACAAAAATCTACATCTCAAAAATGTCCTTAAATTTTTTTATTTTCATTTAATTTTTTTTTCATTTCGGATTCACGGACAAAAATTTTATTACGCAGCTGCGTAATAAAATTTATGTCCGTGAATCCAAAATGAAAAAAATTGAAATGAAAATAAAAAAATTTAAGGACATTTTTGAGATGTAAATTTTTGTTTAAATTTTATTTTCGAGAGAACAGAATAAAACAAGACAAAAAAATTTAATGATTTAATTTAAAATAAAAAATCTATTGCGCAGTAGTTTGAATCCAGAAACCAAAATTGTGTGTAGCATAGCTGAATGAGTAATTCACGAGACAAAATCGATATACTGGTTTCGGATACTATTACCAGAGAAAACCTAAAAGAGATATTTCATCCTATGTAAACGTAAAAATTGAAATTGCGATTTCATTTTCTGTAAATAGCTGCATACAATCAAACATATTTTGTTTTTTTGCGTATACGTATACGTAGTTTAACGAAAAATCACAGCTACAACGATGACATTGGAATTATCAGAAATATATTTTGTTTTCATTTTTTAGTTCAAATGAAAAATCTTATATGATTGTCTGTGCTATTACTAAACGATAAACTCAACACGAAAACAAATAAAATATATCAAACATGCTACACACGATTTTGGTTTCTGGTTTTAAACTAAGTCGCAATAGATTTTTATTTTTAATTTAAACCCTTATTTTAGATTAAAACACCAATTTTTTTTGTATTGTTTTATTCTGTTCTCTCGAAAATTAATTTTAAACAAAAATCTACATCTCAAAAATGTCCTTAAATTTTCTTTATTTTCATTTCTATTTTTTCATTTCGGATTCACGGACAAAATTTTTACGTCGCAGCTGCGACATAAAATTTTTGTCCTTGAATCCGAAATGAAAATACAAAAATTTAAGGGCATTTTTGAGATGTAGATTTTTGTTTAGAATTAATTTTCGAGAGAACAGAATAAAACAATACAAAAAAAATTGGTGTTTTAGTATAAAATAAGGGTTTAAATTAAAAATAAAAATCTATTGCGACTTAATTTGAAACCAGAAACTAAATTATCGTGTAGCATAGGTGTATGAGCGATGGCACACCTATGATACAAGTTTTAATTGCGACTAAACATATTTTCTGTTCAACCACACAACTCAAACATAAATGAAATAAAAAATATTTCAAGGACATTTTTGACTCATTTTAGTTAAAATTTTATTTAAGAGAGAGCAGAACAAAACATAATAAAACTAGTTTGGTTTGAAAAAAATGCCAAAATACAAAAAACCCTCGTCTGGAATGGAGCTATGAGTTAATTTTGTACGGTGGACGAAATAGTTTGTAGGTACCGTTTGGATATATAAACGACGAATACTTTTGGATTAAATTAGTTGTAATAATAAAAGAAACTGAGGAAGGATGAATATCCGAAACCAGGGGCCCTATTTCTGAATACGATACGAAAATGTATTCGATACGAAAATGATATCCGTTACGAAAATACTTTGGTATTTCTGAATACGATCGTACGTAATTGTTTGGTGTGTGTCCTTGCTATAAGGGAAATTTATTTTAAATGGTTTTACCTATAATAAAATTATACAACTTGTGCCATTTTGCCTTGACGTTTCGTTCTTGTTTATATGAAATATGTTAGAAATGGATGATTTATTTATGATTATTGTTATTATTAATATTCTAGTTTTTTTATCTTAGGCAATATATGTATCTCATTACATAAGATAATAAAATTTTCTTTAAATGCAATGCTGTGTATTTTTTGTGCGCCGTACTAACATTTTTGTTATAAACGAACACAATCAGTGAATCAACAAATAATTTCTTGTGTAGTGATAGTGGCACATCAGAAATGTTTGCAACTCCAACCTCCTACATATAAATTGGTATCATAGTGTTTGGTAAATTTGTGTTTAGAAATTTATTCTGTCAATTACGAATATTCCAGAGAAATTTTTATTATGTTCCGTCGGGATTTTAACAATAATCTTTACCACCCTTCGGAAGGTGGTGGTGTAGAACACATTAAATACCACTTGGTAATTTCATACATTTTATGGAAAAAGAAAATATTATTAAGAATTTCTATGAAATTATTTTATATCGTCTTAATAAATGTAATTTAAAAATATAATATATGTGTAACTTATTTAGAAATAAATTTAATAAGCTTTGGTTTTTCTATGGAGTCGTTAACTAAACATACATCGAACAAAATTCCGTTCATGAACGTATAAAAATCGTTCGAATTCGTTTTGCCAGATAAGGGAAATTTACGAACGTATCAAGTAGGTACGAATTCGTCTTACAATTGCACGGACTCGTATTCAAAAATACCAATCATACGAATTCGTACAGTTTTTGTTCGTATTCGTATTCAGAAATAGGGGTCCAGGTTTTCCATAAATAAATAAGAAATTGCCACTTAAAGAAGTTTTTATTCAATTTACCTATATTTTATTTATAACCTTTACGTTATTTATAACCGCTCAGAATGAACTACGGAAGGAATAATCGGCTTTCAATTTTTTGAGTTACAACTAATTGAGAGGGACAAAAAAAGCTGCATTTTCGAAAAAATGCCGCAATTTTGTTACTTTTCAACCAATTTTTTTCCTTTTAGTTCATTCCAAGGGCGATTTAATGCTGAATAAAATCCCGTTTTTTTTAGACATTTCTGAGAGAAGTTATGATGCACGCCGCGAATTTTCAGTGTTTTTGGAAAACCCTTGTAGAAGACGACAGTGGGCTAAAAAAAATTTTTTTGTATACTTTCAGTTAAATAAAATGTCAATGGAAAGTTCCAATATCTCTTTTTATTCAAAAAAAAAAAATCTTTGAAAAACTTTTTTTTTTCAATTTTGAAGGTGCTATGTCCCCTTAAAGTGCAAGTTGTGTTTAATAAAATAAAAATTGTGTTTTATTCAAAGTGTAATTTTAAAAGATTATTGTGCACCGAAAACGAAAGAAAAATATAATATCGAAAACGATATACAAATAATTTTGATAGTGATTGCGGCTGTTTGAAATTAATAACACAAAATGGAAAATATAATTGACGATATAGTTATTCAAGAACTATTATCTTCCTCATCATCATTGGCATCATCATTGCACATCCTCATCATCATTGCACTTTAAATATCACAAATATAATAAAATAGAAATGGCGCGACGTCTTTTTTGACAATTTCACATGACGTTAGTTTTCTATGTGTGAGTAAACGTCAACAAAAATCCAACAAATTGTGTTCTGTAGCAAAAAATAATTGATCCAAAAAGTGGGATCAAGATTATTTTGCCAGCGAAAACAATATAACAAATAATAATGCATAAAATTATTGAATTTATGAATCCTAACCTAAAAATTAGATTAAATTGTGCTTAAAATTTGAATTGAGTTTAAAAACTTAAAATTAAAATATGTACATACAAATATAATCATGTTTTATTCATAAAAGTTATAAATCAACATCGAGCTGATTTTGTTATTACTTAAGAAAAGTTGTGCATGGCTTGTTGTCAAAAAAAGAAAGACAATTGACCTAGTCAGAATTCTTATTTTTGCTTTTAAGATTTTATTTCTGACTGGTTGGCTGGCCCTAAATGCAGTATATCTGGACACATTATGTCGGAAATCGTGCTTTCATATTTGGATAAGGTATTCGTGCACGATTTGCGTCATATTTTTCGTTTAATATGAGATGCACAAAAGCTAACTAAAATGGAATCGATGAATATCCCTTTCCGGTCAGAATTTTTTTTCTTCAATAAGTCCACCGTTCACAACTGTGTATGTAAATAATGACAGGTTGTAATGTCTTCCAGGTTTTAACGGATCTTAGTTAAATCGAAATTCTTTTTGAAAAAAGCATACTACATAATTTGATAACAAATTATTTGTTTTGGTAACATATTAATTATTTTATTATTATTTTAGTTATAGTGTTATTTTTCGTTCGTTACCACGAAAACGATTTAAGCGGTATGCACAAATGTGTATGTTTGTCCAAATTGCATACAAAAATAAATGTTTGACATGATTCTTTCGTACACGATTTTTACACGCACAATTATGATCGCGGGCCGGAAAAGGAATATATTACTTTTGTTTATGTTTCTTTTGGGTAGAAATAATGTATTGGTGATTTGTAGAGAACATCATAGAAACTTTAAATCAAACCTTTAAAAAAACAATAGCGCAATTTTTAGAGGTTTCTGCGAACGGTGGCGACAAGTAGATTTACATAAAAGTGTTTCACGTCAAAATACATAAACTTGTCTAACCCATTATTAAAATGTTATGCTCCTAACCACAGTAAAGTTAATCCAACTGTCATTTTGTTTAATTCTTGTTAAATAGATAAATAAAGAAAAATGCTTACCTGCCAATAGTTCATCCATTGTTGTGCATTTGCAGTATTACCTGAAGAGTTCGAAGTGCCATAATTTTTCCACTGCCCTGCATTATTAGATGGATTTTGTGCATTACCCCATTGATTGCTTCCCCAATTACCCCATCCATTATTTGCCCAACCGGTTTGCCCCCCATAACCTTGGTTTTGAAAATTGCCACCCCATCCTCCAAAATGATCGTCACCCCAATGTTGACCGCTTGAACTCCAATTATTACTCGACCCTCCGGTTCTATTTCTGTCGCCACTAACGCGTCGGGAATCCCGTTTCTTGTCGTCACGTGCACCAGAGCTTCGTCCACGACTACGATCCCTTGGGCGATAATCACGACGATCACGATCACGATCTCTTCCACTGCCTCTGCGGTCATCAAACCTAAATGAAGGAACTCTTAATAATGTAAAATAACAATAATGCATTTTTAATTATTTGATTTTACCGTCTGCTTGCACTCCAGTTTGATCCGTTTCCACCGCTCCATCCTCTGTCACGTCGATCATAACCACTACCACCACCTCTGCGATCATATCCTGACCCATTACCACCAGCATATCTATCATTTCTTCTTCTATCGACCCATCGATTACGGTCCCGTCTCATTGGATCTCGGCGTCGCTCGTCAAATCTCCTTCGTTTTGTAGGCGGTGGGAGAGCTTTACGTCCACTTTCGTTGAACTCATCAATTGCTTTCTGTGCTGCCTCCCCATCTAAATCAGTATACCTGATTTCAGTAAACCAACCATATTCTGTTGTTGGCATTGCAAAATTGGCTGTTGAAAATATTATTTATTTAATTTTTCTAATATAAATATTGGTATTTTTACACAGTCTTTCCGTAGAAAACAGTTGTTTAAGAATTTTGTATTTAAATTATCTAGAATATAACACGGTTTTAAAGGTTTTAGGAAAATTTATAAAAAAGTCAATACAAATCATTTTTTACAAATTCTATAAATATATAGGTAAGGATTCAATTGCTTTGAAGGAGCAAAAAATGTAATGTAGATAAGTAAAAACAATTGTATTGATTTATCTTATAAGTTCCAAAAAACATAAAAAATTGTAGTTACATAAATAACGAAAAAATATAAATTAAGGTATATTTTTTCAAGTTTTTTTTTTGTTAAATAAGTAATAAAAAGTTTATACTAAAATAAAATCATAAACATTTTACAAGATTTTTGTTACATTTTTCAGTTTTGATTGGTTTTGATGATTTTAAATTTTATTTTATAAAACGCACCTTTCATCTCATTTAAAGCTGTATCCGGCACTTCTTTGCCCTCATTCTCGATTTTTTTATCATAGCGTTGTTTAAATTCCTCTTCTTCTGGTATAATAACAACGGCAATACGTTTGAATTCGCCAAATCCTCGCATTTTACGTCTCTGTGCCGACGCGTATGCGTTTGTCTATTACATATGAATACAATATAACGTTTTAATACTGAATTTTAACGATGTTACTATGGCAATCTTAAAGAACTGCTCAGCTTGTTTAAGTGGTTTTATCTTGGTCACCAAGCAGCAAATGTTTCCGAATATTACACGAATATTTTTACGGGCGGATAAGTTACAAATTTTAAAAGATAGATAACGATAATGCTAAAAAAATTAATGAATCTATTTGATATTCTGTTGAAATTTTTAAAAATAGGACGAAAAAATTTTTTGTGCTTTTCCTCTTAAAAATGTAAAAAAAAATACTTGTATTATGTGAAAACCACCGTTTGTAACACAAACTTCAACCTTGAGTGATCTTTCTTTAGAAAAATTAAGAATCGGTCATCCAACTTCACCAAATTGCACGTGCTGATTTCTTAGCCATTTTGCAACGCTTTCGATTTCGTTTGTTTAAGGGATGGTTTTTTGGCTTAACGGTTTAACGGCTTGTTTGTTTTTTTTTTATAACAAAGATCAACAGAATAACAATAGATCATAATTTAAATAGCGGCCCTAAAAATAATACAAAAAATAATCAATTGATTTGCTCATTGTTTCATAATTTCTCATTGATGAAATCATCGGCTCGCACCTTTCCAAGATGATCAAAATAGTTACTTACTAACAATATCCAATAAAATTAATCATCAAATTGAGCTCAAGAAGTTTGACATTAGATTATTTACAGTTTCCAGTGATGCTCTTCGGTCCTTTACTACTCAGAACTTATCAACTATGTTTTAAACTTAATTATCCGATTACAAATTGTCTAACTTTCTTAAAATACATATCGTTTAAAATAGTCTCTTTTTTAATACGCACCTTAATATTTTTTTAAACATTAAAGACAAATTAAAAACTTGAAATGTTATTAGCACTCTGACGAAAATAATCGATTTTGTGATAATGGAATGTTAAAGGTTTATATACCTACCTATGGTCTACAAGAAGTAATAGCCACTGAAAATCCGAATTATAAAAACCAGAACAATAATAAAATACTTACTATGAGAAATGAATACTTAAATGATTGAGAGAATTTCAAAAGGGCCATAATGATACCATTATGAAACAGAGCAGTGTTCATTGAGATTTAGTATTTTAGACGAATATTTATAAATGGTAGACCCGTGATTCTCTTGTTCCCCGTTTAAAAAAAATTATCAAAATTAAAAATAAATAAAATACCTGATCAAGAATGAAATTCCTTCGCCGTCTGGTAGCAATATCTTGTAACACAATAAGTGTTCGATTACACCAATCAATCAAACGATCCCATTTACCCACATGACATTTTCGGCGTGCCTCTCCGTTTATCTTTAAATTTACGAAAAAATAAGTAAATTTAAATATGTATAAATATCAATAATATTTATTGTTTGTTACTATAATTTATTTTTGAAATAATAAATATTACCTTCATTCTATCTATGAGAGCGGTGTTTCCCAAAATATTGTAATGTTTGTCTGGATTTTCTTCTGCGTGTTTAGTTGCCCAATGAGTTTTTCCAGCACCTGGTAAACCAACCATCATAATAACTTCACAGTCTGATCGCGAAACAGGGCGCATTGGACCGGCAACTAGTTCTTCCTCATTTAATTTGTTAATGTAAATGTAACCCTCAAGCAACTCCAAAACAGCGGATGGTTCGGGCACTTCTTCCACTTTTTTAACATTTTCTTCTATTTCTGTTACTACAGCAGGTTCCTCCGAAGATACATCTTTCATCTCAACATCAACGGTTACATCATCTTTAAGTTCAGTGTTAGGTGACTCTGGTTCTGCTTTATTGCTATCTTGGACTTCTTCTGGTGTACTTTCTGGTTTGGCTTCATCTAGTTTTTCTTCTTTTTTCTCTTTAGATTGTTCTTCTTCTTTAAGCGGTTTTTCTTTTCTTTCAGAATCTGCGCGATCTGAGCGCTTAGAATCACGACGATCACGTTTATCACGCTTAGAATCCTTGGAATGTTTTGGTTTTTTTGGCTTTATCAATGGTAACATTCCATTTTCAACTTGTCCAAAGTTTACTCGAAACACAGTATTTTTGGAAATAATATGAGGAAATAAAGCTTCACCTTCTAGATCTGATTTTTCAAATTCAAATGCTTTTCCTTGGCTTTTCCCATTAACCGTAAATTCAATTTTGCAAGGTGAACTTTCTAAATCTAAATAAGCACCAATAACATCATCCAATTCATAGCGAACTCCATAATCAGAAAATTCGTTGTTCACTGCTTTCTTACCAGAAGATGCGTAAGCGAAAGAAAATAAATTTTCGCCCAATTGCAAATTTGATTTTAGAGTTGACCACCCTACTCTTAATTCATATAAATCTTTCTCATCCGGAAAGTTATTATAAAATTGATTGTGCCCAGTTAATTGAACCTCATACAAAACTCGACCATTTTTAACGCCGTATGTACCTCGCGCACCAGCCCAAACTAAGCTCAATGCTGCATCTGACAATGGTTTAGCATTTTCAAAATCAGGCTCAATTTCTAAATGAAGATCCGAATCATCTAAATGAAAAAATATACAATAATTCCTCATTAGTATATCATATCTGTGAAACATAAACTATGCAGACTGTTAAAGCACATTTATTAGAAATACATATACAGTCGTATGCGGATAATTCTTCTATGAAATTTTTAAATTATACATGTTTTTTAAAAAAATCATCAATATCAAAAATTGAAACATGTTTTTTTTAATTGTCAGTCTCTTTTAGAATTCAAAACATTTATTACGTTGCTCACAGATCGAAATATCGTATTCAATTCATTTACGCCATCTGTGCAAATTACTAGGGCAATTTAAGCAATCTTGTTAAAATTATTCGTTGGAATTAATTGATTTTTACATAGATTTAATATTTGGTTATGTGGTGATTTAATATTTGGTAATTTGTTATCAAAAACGCCATTACATACTATGATTTTTTACTCACACGTTTGTGTGGTTTGGACTTTAATTGAGCCATTTTTTTTGTTGACTAAGGGATACATATGTCAAAATGTATGGAAAACCGAAAACATGCTCACAATTACTACGTATATGTTAGGGCTTCAATCCGGATCTAATCAACTTAGAGTTAACTTTGGATTGAAACCGAATTATCTTTTTTAGCGTATATATTGGCGGATTATGTTGGGATCGATTCGAATCCGAGTTGAGATAAACGTCAAAAAAAAATTTCTAAATACATATTTCTATATTTATTTAAATTCAAACAAAAATAAAAATATTAACTGGAGTTAACTCGATTCTACAAATTTGGTGGATCGAATCGAGTTAACGCGAAGGTGACTCGATCCCGTATATATAGAAATTTTGATCCGGATTGAATTCTTAATATATACGAAGTAAATGTTAAGTTTAAGGCGCAAACGAACCGAAACAGTTGATCAAGGGCGGTATGTTGTACCATCACTTCGAATCGAAATTCGAAAAAAGTCGAATGGCGGTATGTTGTATCATTTTCGAAAAGCAAAAATGAAACAACTTTCACTTTTTCGACTCGACTTTTTTCGAATTCGATTCGAAGTGATGGTACAACATACCGCCCTCAAATTTCAATAAAAAATTAAACAATAACCTCAAATTATCTATTTTGGCGTTTATCGTTATCATTTTTTTGTCAATGTGTAAATCTTCACTCAATATTAAATCAATCGATTTATAAATATGTATGTAATTGAATTGAAACAATATTGTGAGAAATAAAAAAAATCGATTTATGAAATATCACAAAAACAACTAAAAACGAAACGAAAGCTATGTGAATTTATAAAAACTTATTGAAAACTAAACGAATCGTAACGAAAACTATGTGCCTCGCTCGAGCTTTACAACGCCTCCCCAATAGAACTCCTTATGACTTTTGCCTTACAGAAAAGTATGAAAAAAAAAATTCTGTAAGGAAAAAGTCATACAGCTATGCTACACACAATTTTGGTTTCTGGATTCAAACTACTGCGCAATAGATTTTAATTTTTAATTTAAACCCTTATTTTAAATTAAATCATTAAATTTTTTTGTCTTGTTTTATTCTGTTCTCTCGAAAATAAAATTTAAACAAAAATCTACATCTCAAAAATGTCCTTAAATTTTTTTTATTTTCATTTCGGATTCACGAACAAAAATTTTATGTCGCAGCTGCGACGTAAAAATTTTGTCCGTGAATCCGAAATGAAAAAATTTGAAATGAAAATAAAAAAATTTACGGACATTTTTGAGATGTAGAGTTTTGTTTAAATTTTATTTTCGAGAGAACAGAATAATAATACAAGACAAAAAAATTTAATGATTTAATTTAAGGGTTTTTTTAAGGGTTTTTTTTATTTAAAATAAGGGTTTAAATTAAAAATTAAAATCAATTGTGACTTAGTTTGAATCCAGAAACTAAATTATCGTGTAGCATGGCTGATAAGGAATTCTATTGGGGATGCGCGTTTACTTTAAAGGGCGGATAAAAGTTAAAACAAGAACTCTAACCTTATATCCCTTTTTCTACAAAAAAACCTTAGCTTAATTAAAGTCCAAACCACACAAATGTGTGATGATAAAAAATTTCGCTTGATTTCAAGTACAACAAACACAATTGTGGGTATAGTTTAGTGTTTTTTTTCGGACGAAAATGAACCCAAGCTACACGAGGGGCGGTATGTTGTACCATCACTTTGAATCGAAAAAAGTCGAAATTCGAAAAAAATCGAATCGAAAAAATGAAATTTGTATAATTTTTGCTTTTCGAAAATGATACAACATATCGCCATTCGATTTTTTTCGAATTTCGATTCGAAGTGATGGTACAACATACCGCCCCTGGCTTCAAATTAAGCCGCAATAAATTTTTATTGTTAATTTAAACCATTATTTAATATTAAAAAACCAAATTTTTTTGTATTGTTTTATCCTGTTCTCTAGAAAACTGTCTCGAACACTCTCGAACCAGTCAGGAATAAAAACTTATAAGAATGCGATAAATGGCATTTCAATGTTTTTACCCAGTCAAACTTAATTTTCATGTAAGAAACTCAACTATCACTTAATAAAAAAAAGTGCGCGTAAAATCGCAAAAAAATAAAAACTTAAAAATTGTGTCGCAAAATCCGATTTTTATTAAATTAAAAGGCGGAAATTATTTAATTTGTATTAATTATTGTTAGAATTAATTACTAAATTATTATATAAATTTATTTGAATAGTTTTACGTACATCTTTCACTTATACAGTCGTGTGCAATATAATAGGTAATTCTATGAAATTTTTAAATAATATATTTTTTTTAGCAAAATCATCAATATCAAAAATTGAAACATGGGGCGGTATGTTGTACCATCACTTCGAATCGAAATTCGAAATAAGTCGAATGGCGGTATGTTGTATCATTTTCGAAAAGCAAAAATGATACTACTTTCACTTTTCGATTCGACTTTTTCCGATTCGAAGTGATGGTAGAACATACCGCCCCAGTTGTTTATTTGTGACGAGAAGCCTATAAAATTTTGGTGATTGTAGCACTAACCGAAGTGATGCAATCGGCGTGTAACTTAAGCTCTTAAGTCTGACTGGTTGAGGCATTAAATTTTTTTTATTTTCATTTCGGATGCAAGGACAAAAATTTTATGTCGCAGCTGCGACATACAATTTTTGACCTTACATCCGAAATGAAAAAATAGAAATGAGAATAAAAAAATTTAAGGCCATTTTAGAGATGCAGATTTTTGTTTAAATTTTATTTTCGACCGAACAGAATAAAACAATACGAAAAAATTTAGTGTTTTGATATAAAATAAGGGTTTAAATTAACAATAATAACCTAGTGCGACTTGTTTGAAACCAGAAACTAAAATCTCATGTAGCTTGGCTCAATAAGTTTAAAAGGAATACACAAATGTGTAAGTTGGTTCAAAACACATACAAAAATAAATGTTTGACATGATTATTTTGCCTTACCCACACACTTGTGTGGGCAGGCAGGAAATGGGACATTTAGTAACGAAATAAAGTACAAAACGAATACAGTGCCGACATGTTCTAACTATCACTTTTTTCGCTTCGATGCATTTTCGATGGAATAACGGTATTTTAGAAGTAATATTTTTACAAAAAAAATACTTTTACTTCTAAAATACCGTTATTCCATCGAAAATGCATCGAAGCGAAAAAAGTGATAGTTAGAACATGTCGGCACTGAGCTACTTAGAACAATTTAAAAACTTATGTACTTACACCAGCTTAGAAGTACTGCTTTTTCATCAATTTGTGGTTCTTCTTCTTCCTTAGTAAAGTCGTCAGTATTTTTAGCAGGTTGATTACGCGCTGGTGATCTTCGATCTCCTCGGCGGGGTGGTGAACGAGATCGTCCACGCTTACGATTTTTTCTATCTGAGTAATCTGATTTTTTTGGATCTTTGTCTTTGTTGGGTGAATCTGTTACTTCCTTACTTTCTTCGTCTTTTTTAGAATCACTGACATTTCCCACCTTAATTAAATAAACAATAAATTTCCATATTAAATAAATCCTAATTTTAAATAAATAAAAAAAATTAAAAAAATGTCTGTCTATATCGAGGCAGTCATATTTAACACGGATGTTAAAATTACCTCATCCTTTTCTAGAATGGTCTCATTTTCTGTTTTCTCTTGTTCTTCCTTTTCCTCTTTTATTGATTCTAGTTGTTTAGTAGATGAACTTTCATTGGCCTCACTCATTACATCTTCTTTACCATCATCTTCCCCAACTTCATCGTTCACTTCATAATTATCGGGATTTTGATCATCATCTTCATCGTGTTCTTCTGGATGTTCAATGATGTTTTCAATTTCATCACCATGTTCTTCATCTTCTTCTTGATCAGGTGGTTCGCTATTTTCCTGTTGAACTGAATCCCCTTGATCGATTGATTCTAAATTTTATTTATTTGTAAAATTTAAACAATAAAACTTTTAAACTAAAATTCGTATTACAAATTATTATTAATGTTAACAATTCTGCTATCTACATAAAAAGAGACAAGGTACTAAACATTTTTATTTGATTTTGCAAGACTATCTTTAGTGTAAATATACATGTTTAGGTATTATGATTATATAAAATCATGATAGTAAAGTATAAATCCTTCCTACCAAGCTTTCATTATTTTCATCTTATTACAAACTACACCCTCACTTTATAGAATTTAATAATAGAGCGAAAACTCGCGAACCGGTTTTAAAGAAATTCAAGAGAAAACAAAAAATATATCAAAATGGCGTCAATCAAATATAAAATGCGTCAATTGTTTGTGAATTCATACCATAAAATTTCCCGCTATATGATATAAAAACGTGCTTACCGTTGGCTTGAGTTGTTATTCCATCAGCACCTTCATCTTCCAAAGCTTTTTGTAGTCTTTCAACTAAGACTGCTTTCACGCCTTTTTGGTCCAAACCACGAGCCGCCAATTCAGCTCGCAATTCAACAACTTTTAATTTGGAGGGATCCATCTTTTTTTCTTGCTACTTACAAATTATTTATAAGCAATATTGGATGTAAACTTAAAATTTTTATTTCACAGGAATTATACTTATATTGTTAATCACAAATCTCACATTTATTAAAAGTTTTTTAATTGAAATTACTTTACTTCGATTAAATCAAAATAATAAGAATGATTTGTCACACGACGAAAATAGACGCACATGCAACATAAAGTAGTTCTATTTCAATCTAGTACAAAACGAAAATACAAAATGAAAACATAGTATTATTCAAGGTTTGATCATACTGTAAAGAATGTTTCGCCAGAGAGGTCACCCCAAACACAAGTATTTTAGTACAAATAACACCCTTCCAACAGTGTGTGCCAGAAACGTACATTTTACGATTATGCTTATTACCCCATTTCCATGCAGCATACCAACATTTTGCTACTGCAAAATGAAGATATCCCATTCGCGTTTTACTAACACAATTGTGCGAGTACGGCAAACGTACCGTGTCAAAAATTTATTTTTGTATGTGTTTTGAGCCTACTTACACATTTGCGCATCACTTTCAAACATATTTCGTCCGAAAAAAACACAATAACTATACACCCAATTGTGTTGGTTGTACTTCAAATCAAGCGAAATTTTTTATCAAAAACGCCATTACAAACTATGATTTTTTACTCGCACATTAGTGTGGTTTGGACTTTAATTAAGCCATTTTTTTATTTTCTGTTGTTGAAAAAGGGAAATAATAGCTGTGTTTCTTCAACACACGGAATGAGATAAAAAAAGGCTGGCTTTTTAATAAACTTTTGCTCATAAAATTTGTCTACGGTTGTCATATCGCACATCCTTTAAAAAAATGTTATAACACAAAAAACAGTTTTGTGATAAATGCATTTTAATTGCTATACTTGAATATTTATTTTATCAAGCTAATAATGAATAATCTCAGCATCATCACAGTAGCGTTAGCAATTAAAAAAAATTAAAATGCATTTATCTCAACACTGATTTTTTGTATTGACAGTTTTTAAGATGTGGGATATGTTTTCAGTAGTTTTGTATTTTTTTGTTTGCAATTTCTGCGTTGTTTACGATTAGATGGGGCTTTATTTTAATTTAATCGAATAAACGTATGTCTGGGGATTACAAATACACAATATTCGGTTTTATACACACATCACAATTTATAAATTATCAAATAATCAATACCAATACAAAACAGGCCATTTCTTATTAAAATCTTGTTTGTATATGTAAATCCAAAAAGAAATGAGAATTCCATACAAAACGAAAAAGAATTACATGGCTACAAAAAGACAATTTCATTATTTGCAATAAATAATTTGTATCGCTCAAGTTAAATTGAATAATACATTGCACGAAATAAATAAGGATATTTTGTTATTGAATCATTTAAAAAAATATTGTATTGAGAAAACTTTTCATTCAGTAATATTCCAATTAAACCAGCAACTTAATTTTACACCGTAACAACAAATAAAATAAAAACAAAAATACACGAGATTGTGTACTGCCGCTCTTGCATGCTTTTTTACTTTTTTAGTAAACCAAAATATGTTGAAGGGGATGGGTGTACGTCTTTGCGTATGACAACAATAAATTTTGTTTTTTATTTTTGTTCAAATAAAACTTGATTTTTCATTAATACGGTGTAATAAACAAAAACACATTTTAATCAATCAATACTAATGATGAGTCCAAAAGCGAAATTTAGTTGGTTGTACATAATAACTAAAAAAAAAAAATCCAATTTTATCGACAATTAGATTTTTTTTTTGTGGGCTTATGTAAAAGTTACAATAAAGAATAAAAATTACGATACAGTTTACCCGGCGTCTACACTATGCAAATTCACTGATATTTTCTATCATAATAATTTATGAATGTATGTGTGTTTTTCAATGTATTGATAAATTTTTTTGCATCAAATATCATGTCTGGGCAATTTTGCTATCATGATAATTATTTTGAAATGTCAATGTTTTTAATTGTCAAAATAGTTTTTTTTTTTTTGGGATTTATTTTATTTGTTTGGCTTGACCGTCACTATCCACATCACCAAAACACAAAAATTATAGTATAAAAAAATTTCAAAAATCAAAAAATAATAATGAACAGACAAACATTGCAAAAATTACTATAATCATCGCTATAATCATTTTCGGTTACTTCCTCAGATTGAAACCTCTTCTTGTTGTTTTTCTTAAGACAATCAGTTCGTCCAGGAATTTTAGTTCTTCAAATAAAAACCATTTTGAGCCCACTCCATCATAGGCACTGCCCGATTTTTTTTATCCTGCAGTCTTTTTTACGTACAACAACGTAAGTATTTCGTAGGTTACGTATTTTCTTTTTAATTTCTTCTACATCAATGTTCAGTTCTTCTGAAATTTTTGCAAGTGCAGAATTTTTCAAACCAGTTCTTCTAAACTTCTGGTCGAAATTTTAAACAAACGCTCATTTTTTCTATATAAATCGATTAAAACCGTACTTTCCGCCGAAAAGAGTGACATATTTATTAAATAATATAAATTAGAATGACATAAATAAAAAACAAAAATTAAAAATACGAACTTTTCCAGTTTTAATGAATTTATAAATGGGTATTGCCAATAAGTCTTTACTCTAAAATGAATATTTATAATGAGGAAACCTAACCTCCAAACTTGATATTTCGTAATAATTTCATAATAATTTATCGTGAAATAGCCTCCTAATAATTTGCTGATAGTGTCAAAATTTGTATAACATACTTACACATACAGTGACAAATTTGATATCATGATAGAAAATATCAGTGGATTTGCATAGTGTAGACGCCGGGTTATTATCGACGATATTGAAACTTAGGAAGGCAAAATATCACACATAATAATTTTGTATATTATGTGTATAGTAAAATATTCCTATGTGACTGACGACGAAATTTACATTGAATTTGTCGATTAATTAGATTTTTCGATTAATTGTTTAAATAAATCTGCAATAAACGTAATTTTTTAAAGCAACTTTTTTTAATTTTGATAATTACAGTTTAACTAAACACTTTTATGGTACCCTTTTTATGTTTCATTTTATGGTCGAAATATTTGAGGAAATAATCCGTCGAGATATATTGTTTAATTTATTGCACAAAATACAGTACAGAAAAAAAGGGTTTGTTTAGTTTAATGGCACACACTACATAGCAGGTTAGCCAAATAATATACGAAACACAAACGAATACAAATATAATTTGTATTGTAACATACAAAATATTATACCCTTTAATCTAAAATTCATTACACAAATAAAATGTGTGAAATTAAGTTCATTATTTTTCTTCGGTACTGTATGTTCGTGAAACAAAACCAAAACAAATAACTTGTATTATTTGTTGGCGAGAGCCAAGAGAAATTAAAAATCTTATACGCGCACGTGTCATTGAAAAATTGTGTTGTTGCTTTTATCAGTAAGTTGCTAAATGAAAAGTTACTCAATAGGGAAATATTTTTATTGGAAATGTTTCTCAAAATATCAATATTTATCGTGATCCTTCAGATAAATTAGGTTTGTAGATAATAAAGCAGATTTATTGGGACAAATGAAGATTTTTTTTTGTCCCATGTAATTTTTTACCTACTCGTATGGCACCCGCGTTTTTGTTTGGATTTACCTATACAAGCTCATGGAATTTTTTTTTATATAGAAAAAAGGCCTATTATGTAGTGGTATTGAAATAATTTATAGCCAAACACAGGTTGCAATAAAAGGGGTTTACAAATAAAATCAAAAAATTGGGGCGCAGAAAAAACCGATTTTGGTAAAGGTGAAAGAAACGAAAAAGCTACCAGATAAAAGTTATCCTAGTGTGGACATGCACGTCGATAGACTTTTTGAAGTCATGGAATCACGACAAAAGAAAGTGTCGTGAGGCTCATGGGGTAATACAATACCATGCTTGATGGGAACGCAGCAGTGGCGAGGCGACTCGACTGTCAAAAGGACAATGTTATACATTTTTAAACAATCAGCTTTATTTATAATAATTGCTCTGCAATGGAACCTATGGAATTAAAATCGGAAAAACCACAAAGTGCTTTACCATCGGCTTTACTAAAACGTTTGGCTAAGCGAGGAATAATCGAGAAAAACAAAGCGAAAAAATTGATTGAAACAGCAGAGAAACGAGAAAAAAACGATAAAGAAGAAATCATAGCCGAAGATTATGATGAAGTGGAAGAACCTAACCAGTATGATTTTGAATATATTCGAAAACCGGAAGAAAATTTGTGGAAAGAAAAAATGAAATCTAGAATGGCAGAGGGTGGTAATGCCGGCTATAAATGCTGCCCTAATAAATACAATATATTTCATAAATGTACCTTATTTTGCGTTAATAAATGGGGCGATGGTATTACCGAGCAATCTGAAGAATATTTAAAGCGTAAAAAACGGTTGTTACGAAGACATCCGTTGCCAAAGGATTGGATAGAAGTTTATGAATCTGGCTGTGGAATACATTATTATTGGAACAAAACAGATTTCACAGTTTCTTGGATGCCACCATCTCATCCGAAAGCGTATATTTCTAAAAGTGCTGGTGCATTGCGTCGCGAATTAGAAGAATCAGTTCCAGTCGATATGGATGATCTGCCTGACGGAGATGTTGATGAGAATCTTAAAATACCAGTCAACATGAATATAAATGCGGTTGTGGAACTCACACCGACGTTAATAAAAAAAGCTAAAGCAAGAGATTTGGATAAGACTTTGCTGCGTACAAAAAAAGAACGAAGACAAAAACGAGACGAAGCTGATAAACTTGATCCAATGGACCCAGCAGCTTATTCCGATATACCAAGAGGGACATGGGCTTCTGGTCTGAATAATGAAGAGCGACAAGCTTGTGCTGATGTTACAGCTTCTGGAGCATTATATCAAATGCGACCCTATCCGAATCCAGGTTCAATTTTGGCATCTAATAAGAAAATTAATGATGACAGTAATGATGAAAATAGCAATGATTAAATAAATCTAACGCGCATTCCCAATAGAATTCCTTTAACTGTTGCCTTGCAGAAAAGTATGAAAAAACCATAAAGTTAAATACTACAGAGTGAATGATAGCAGCTGTCAAGTGAGTCAAATTCGGAGGGTAAAAGAGAAAGCATATAAATCAACGGGTCGTATTTAGAATTTGCTCGATTGAAATTTAAAACTTCTCAAATTCACAATTATTTTTATTCGAATATAGTACGCATTAATTGTTTTTATTTTCGATAAAAAAATTATACTTATAATATTCCAAAATAAAAAATAATTATGAAAAGAAAAACACGAAGAATATGTACGTAGTAATAAGAGAAATGCGACACTGGTAATATAACATATGTTTACAAACACACACACAAAATGAAAAACCCCACACCGAAATCAAAATTGTTTACTTAATTTTCTCTGATTTATAAATTAAATAATGGATAAATTTATCACAAATCACTTTTTTCTTAACATAATTTACATTTTATTTTATATAAACACTTAGTAAACTTACTGATGGTAAGATACGCCTTTTTGAAATCTTTTAGGCGTATTTTTACAATTTTTGACAATACACTTTATTTCAATAACAAGTTTATAATTTTTTTTATCAAATAATGCACACCACACACTACTATATAAACCAACTAAATATTTTATAATATTTTTATTATTTTAATTAATAATTTTAAAATCACTAAATTAAGTCGTCACCATAGGTTGTCACTGCGCACATAAATAAACATCTGATTTGGGGTTTTTCGTTTTGAAATATGAGTAAGCCATATGCTTTTTTATATAACCATCCTTCACCAACGTGCCTCAAATGAAATAGCAAATATTATATGCTTCTTTATATGGGGGAAAAAACATTTCTACTCTGTGTAGTATAACTCTATTGAAAAAACTTGAGAAAAAAAATCTCGTTTTTTTTCATACTTTTCTGTAAGGAAAAAGTTAAAGGAATTCTATTGGGGATGTGTTGTAAAATATTCATAACAATTACTCTACGTTTTCATGGACGGTCATAATGCCCGGTTTACATGCGATCAACATTTTTCTCCTGCAAAATGAGAAAGATATAACATTGACTTTTTGCACATGAGAGACAAGAAAAGAAATATATCCCAACAAAATTTTGCAGATTTTTTATAGCCCTATTCCATGGAAATAATCTGCTGTCAGCAAAACCAAAAGCGAGAAAAAATATAAATATTGCTGGTTGTGTACGAAACAAAACATGTCAGTAAAATTTTACTGAGAGAGGAAGTGTGGAGTATTTTTTATGGCAGCATTTTTCACACATCTACAAAAAATGTATGTAAAGACAAGAAATTTTTCTCACTTTTTTTTTCGTGTTGAAATTTGTTAACGTTAGTGGTTTTTTGTGGTACATATATAAAAATTAAAACATAAAAGAAAATAGAATTGTACGAAAATGTTCAAATTAAAAATTTTATTGAAATTTTTAGATTATGCTAAAATGTAAAACCATAAAATTTTTCTATAAAATGAAATAAAAAATATTTTTGTTGTTTCTCACTTATGAAATTTTTTTTTGCGTATTAGCAAAAAAATTGCTGTCAGCAAATTTTATCCATGGAATTATAAAGCCTTTATTCCACAATGAAACATATTTTTTCAGTAAAAAAAGAGCGAGATAAAAATATTTCGCCACGTACCAAAACGAAACAAAAAAAATTTCAGTAAAATTTACTGGGGAAAATGTTGCCATAAAAAGTATGAAACTCAATACTTTTTATCAGCTATGCTACACACAATTTTGGTTTCTGGATTCAAACTACTGCGCGATAGATTTTAATTTTTAATTTAAACCCTTATTTTAAATTAAATCATTAAATTTTCTTGTCTTGTTTTATTCTGTTCTCCCGAAAATAAAATTTAAACAAAAATCTACAAAAAATGAAAATAAAAAAATTTAAGCACATTTTTGAGATGTAGATTTTTGTTTAAATTAGAAGAATAAAACAAGACAGAAAAATTTAATGATTTAATTTAAAATAAGGGTTTAAATTAAAAATTAAAACCTATTGCGCAGTAGTTTGAATCCAGAAACCAAAATTGTTTGTAGCATAGCTGTATGGCAACATTTGTGGTCTTTGTCTCTCTCTCTCTCTCTCTCTCTCTAGCTTCACATCCCATGAAGGGATTTTGCCGCCCGCACTATGGTCCTCCAGCCGTCTCGGTCCATCGCTCTCGACCTCCAGTTTCGACATCCTAGTGCCTGTAGATCTTGTTCGACGTCGTCACGCCAGCGCAGTCGGGGTCTTCCTCTACGACGCACACCGGCTGGTTGTTGATGGAACACTTTATTGGTCATCCGTTGTTGTGGGGACCTTGCAACGTGGCCAAGCCATCTCACTCGATTGGATTTGATGAATCCGATAATATCGCAATCTCCAAGTATTTGCTTTATCTCGTGGTTCATGCGAATCCGATATTCATTGTTCGCGACTTTAATTGGACCAAAGATGGAGCGAATGACCTTCCTTTCGAAAGTTGATAACAATCTACAATCATTAGTGGTCATGGTCCAGCTCTCGCTTCCGAAAGCCAGCACAGGTCTTATTAGTGCTTTATAAAGTGCGAGCTTGCACGACTGCGATAGATTTCTAGATCGCAATAATTTTGATTGGGCGTAGAAAACTCGATGTGCGGCAGCTATTCGGGCTTTTATTTCTGCCTGCATGTCATTTGATGATGTTATAACTGACCCGAGGTATTTGAAATTTTCAACGCGATCAAAATTGTGGTCGCCAATTCCGAGATTTGCCATGGGGATGTTCCTGGGTGTTGATACAAATTTGGTTTTGCTACTGTTCACCTTCAAACCAAGTCTTCTTGCGCAGCGATCGAGCGGCACGAAACTGTCTTTGATATCGCTTGGTCTTCGGCCAAGAAGCACGATATCATCTGCATATCCAAGAATTTGGCCTGATTTATTAAATATACAGCGCGAAGTTTCGATGTTGCTTTTCCTCACTACGTACTCAAGCGCCAAATTGAACAGCACAGGCGCGAGAGCATCTCCCTGTCGAACACCAGATGTTATTTCAAAGGAGTCTGACACAGTTCCTTCGATTACAATTCTACATACAGACCCAGACGTTGTTAATTTGCACAGAGAAACGAGTTTCTCTGGAATTCCTATGAGCGCGGCCCAAAGGTTATCGCGGTTTATACTGTCATATGCCTGACGGAAGTCTATATATAATTGATGTATGGTTATGTTGTACTCCCAACATTTTTCCAGGATCATCCTCATGGTGAAACTCTGGTCAGTGGTCGATCGGTTGGGACGGAAACCACACTGATAATCGCCAATGATGTTTTCGGCGAAAGGGATGAGTCTGGCAAGTACAACATTAGCCAACACTTTGTAAGCAGTGTTCAATAGAGCTATACCACGATAGTTTTCACATTTAAGACGGTCGCCTTTTTTATGCAACGGACATATGAGCGCGGTCTTCCAATTCTCCGGCAGCTCTTCTTGGTCCCAAATACAGACGATGAGATCGTGTACACTTGTTGCAAGAGTAGCGCCTCCGAGTTTTATTAATTCTGCGGGGATTCCATCGAGACCGGGTGCCTTGCCGTTTTTCAATCGACTAATAGCTGCGTCTACTTCCTCTACTGTGGGATATTCGACGAAGACCTCATCACCTGGAGGAGCTATTGCTCTAATGGGGGTCACGTCGTCATTCCGATTTAGTAGATTTTGAAAGTAGGTTTGCCATACTGAGAGAACATCAGCCACGTTTGTTCTCAATTCTCCATTCCCGTCTTTGATGGCTGTACTTCTTGGGTGGAAGTCTTTAGTGAGATTCCTGGCATTAGCAAAACAGTCCCTTGAATTTCCCACTTCCGCTTGGAAGCTGATGTTTTCGATGCATAATCTCATATGTTCGCGTTTCTTTTGACGAAGGTATTTAGTCGTGGCTTTCCTGGCGCGGAGATATTCTGCATGTGTGCTTCTAGTATTGCGAGCCAACCATTTTTCTCGAAGCTTTTGTTTATTTGCGACGATCAGGCGACATTGATCATCGAACCAATCATTGCGGGGTCTCGGAGGTCTTCTTCCGATAGTGTTTTGCGCCGCGGTGGTAATGGCTGACTGTATTGTGTGCCACTGCTCCTGGATGTTAGAAGGAGCTTCTTCGTTGTTGCTAGGCCGCTCTAGATAGTTAGTGACAGCTGATTGGTAACTCTGCAGTGACGCTTGGTCTTTTAGAGCATCCACATTCCATCGAACGGTTTTTTGTGCTTGTCTGTTGAACGTTGATGACAGTTTGCACTTATATTTAAATATGACAAGCATATGATCGCTGTCCATATCTGCACCCCTGTAGGATCTAACGTCAGATATACTGGTCGAGTGTCTCTTAGACACCATGACGTGATCAATTTGGTTTTCCGTTCTTCCATCATTCGATCTCCACGTTACTTTGTGGATTCTCTTATGCGGGAAAAACGTACTTGATACAACTAAGTTGTACATTAATGCCAGGTCGGTGACGCGTTGGCCGTTGTTGTTACTAGTTAGATGCAGACTGTTAGGACCGATGTGCGATGTATTTTCTGCACTCCTACCAATTTTTGCATTAAAGTCGCCCACGATGATTTTAATGTCGTGGTGCGGTATGTTATTGATGACTTCCTCCAGCTCGACAAAGAATAAATCTTTGATGTCATCCGATTTATCTTCGGTGGGTGCATGCACATTAACGATCGTGATGTTAAATTTCTTAGTGCGAAGTCTGACCGTGTACATCCGCATGTTGATCGGGCGGAAATCGATGATATGGTGCTTCACGCGCCGATGGATGAGGAAGCCAACTCCAAATTCTCCTCCGTTCTGATGGCCGCTGTAATGAAGAGTGTAACCATTGGTGGTGTCATGGATCCCACTCCCCGACCATCTAAGCTCTTGTAGTGCAAGTACGTCTAATGTGTAACTCTTTGCTTGGTTCGAAAGGTTCTGGAGATCTCCAGGTCTTAAGAGGCTAAGCACGTTCCATGTTCCCATTTTTAAAACGTTGTCCGTGTACAATTTCCGAGGTCGAGTTTGTAATGAATCCGATATGGTAATCCGAGGCCTTTGTTTAGGGTTCATAACTTAAATGGTTTTTATGAGGGAAGGTTGTTGGCCTGCCGCTCAACCCGCTTGTTACGTGTGTGGGTCACGTACTGGTGAGAATCTTAAGGCATCCAGTCCTACCATGAACACATTTATATAGCGAGCCGCTTGATACAAGACAGACGCCCGCTTCAGCCGCTCCTAACATGGAGAACAGACGCTGGTTTGGTATTGGTTTTAGGGCGCCAATAACCCGCCCTGACATGTAGTGTCCATGACTATAAACAGGATTTAGTCTGCTCGTCTCCACTACACCGCCTGATTCATTTAGCGTTACCCAGGGAGCACCGGCGAGGAGGTATGAATCTTGGACTTTGGTCTTTGTCACTCTAACGTAATTTTAATATGTATACTCTCCTCTTTTCGGTTTCTCAGTATTTTTTACTGAAAAAATATGTTTCATTGTGGAATAAAGGCTTAAAGCATTAGTCAATACACAGCAAAATGTTGCCATAAAAATAAAATGTTGCCATAAAATATATTCGATCCGAGTATTTTTATGGCAACATTTTTAAAATTAACAAGAAAAAAAATTATTTCGTATTTATAAATGTTGAGGATTCATAATAAAAACAAACGCCATAGATAAAAATGTAAATTTCGCATTTTAATTCATTACAAATAAATCAATAATGATCCTATAAAAAAAATTACGCCATTACTATATAGGTTTATTTCTTTCTGGCATATTGAATATTTTTATATAGCGGATTTTTTCTTATTTACCTGCAAAAATTTGTAGAAGAAAACAATTTTCTACATGTAAACCGGGCATTAATAACATGGCGAGCTAATCCCTATCGTTTCCATGCTAAATTTGTTTTGACAGTTCAATCGATGTTATGTTTTTCAGTTTTTTTTATATTTTAATCTGTTTTGTGAATATTTCAACACGTGTTTGTTTTAACAATATTTTTTCTATATAATAATACTATATTTTATAAAAAGATGAGATGTCGGGTATAAACAATAACATACTCCAGGTGGGTCAGAACTTAGATTCTAAATCCCACCCCGATCTATCGGGCTGCTCCACGGATTCTGGAGGGAGCAACGCGACATTGCAAAGGAAACTATCGGTAGGCAACCAGGCTGATCCTTTTCCTAGTACTACTGGAAGCACAGAACAAGCGACAAATGAATGGCCCTTTGGTAAAAGAAGTACGGCACTTCCTAGAACACCACCAACCACTCCACCGCCAGAGATCACCACACTGGGTGAACTTAACAATGAGAAGGAAAATACCTCTACTATGAAGCATAACCCAATAGCTATCAAACAAGCTTCTGAAGCCATGCCCAGTGCAAAATCAGGTATAATAAATAACGCGGAGTTAATAAATAAGTTTGAAAAAATGGAGAAATTAATTGCGCAGCTGAATAATGAAGTTGCCGTGCTAAAAAAAGAAAACCTTATGCTAAAGGAAACTGTAAATAAAAATAACAACGCAGGAAACTTAGCAATAATGAACAACCAATTTCAAGTACTCACAGATCAAGTCGAGTATCACACTGATGAAGATGAGCTTGAAAGGGAAACCAATTGGATACTACAGAAATCCAAGAGAGCAAATAAGAAACCAAGAAAAGAAACCAACCTAAGCAAGAGGAAAGCTGAATCATCACCAGAAGTTGAGCCAATTCAAACTCACACTAAAACTGTCATTGCAACTAATGCATTAAAAGTGCACGAGCCAGAAAAGAAGAAACAGGCCCCACCCCCGATCAATATTCTAGGAATTACAAACCACGGTAGTATTCAGAAACTGATGAAAGAAGTAGTACGTAATGACTACAAGATAATATCGCTCAGTAGTAATATTTGGAAAATAAATACAACAGAGCCTGAAGATTATAAAGCTCTAGCTAACAAATTAAATTCTGATGGTCACCAATGGTATACCTACGAGGATAAAAATGATCGACCAATTAAAGTAATGGCAAGAGGTCTTCATCCAACTTGTTCAAAAGATGAAATTATTGAGGACCTGCAAAACAAAGGTCTGAAAATAATCGATGCAGTCAACATCATCAGAAAAGAGAGACGAGAAAACAGAGAGGGAAATGTTGAAATCATGAGAAGAGGTCTCCCACTATTCATGCTAACCTTCAAAAACCAAGAAAAAATCGAAAATATCTATAATATTAAGGCTATCCTCAACCTCAGAGTTAAAATAGAAACACCGAGAAAGGTCACTCGACTAATACCTCAATGTAAAAACTGTCAAGATTATAATCATACACAAAAGTACTGCCATCGTGAAGCAAGATGTGTTAAATGTGCAGGAAAACACGCAGGAAACGACTGCACAGTTCCCTGAATTACAACACCGAAGTGTATCAACTGTAATGGCCAGCATCCAGCCAACTACAGAGGATGTGAAGTAGCAGTAGAGCTACAAAAAATGAGAGATAAATCACGCAAACCAGATACACCAAGAAATGTACAATCTACAAAAAAAACCACGGAGCTTAAATCGTCAACTCCTAATTTTAACATACAAAGAGAGCGACTAAATGAAAACGTTACTTATGCACAAATAGTTCGGCAATCAGAGCAGAAACAGTTAAAAGTGGATCTCGTTTTACAGGACATACTGAGAAATCTAGAGAACCTCAACAAAAGACTCATTTCACAGGAAATGAGTCTGCAGAACACACTAGAAGAAATGAAATCACAAACAAGTTTCAATAAAAAAGTAGAGGAAAACCTTGATCGAGTGTATCAAAATATAAATTATATAAAATCGAATTATAAACCAAAGAAATGAATAAAACATTGCGAATCGTAACCTGGAATGCGAATGGGCTATTGCACCACATTCAAGAACTAGATATATTTTTAAACATGCATAATATAGATATATGTCTCATATCAGAAACCCATTTCACCAAAACTTCATTCTGTAAAATAAAAGGATATAATTGCTACCATGCATTACATCCAGAGAACAAAGCTAGAGGTGGATCAGCTATCATCATAAAAGATTATAATATTAAACATAACGAAGAACTTAAAGTCGAGAAACTTTCCATGCAAGTCACAACAATCAAAATATGTACAATTAAACAATAGTAAAACTTGTAGTATATCAGCAATATACTGCCCTCCTAGATACAATCTCAAACAAGTAGATTATACTAATCTTCTAAAAACACTAGGAAGTGTCTTTTTAATTGGAGGGGACTATAATGCAAAAAACACCTATTGGGGATCACGGTTAACGACTGCTAAGGGAAAAGAACTGTTCGCAGCAGGAAAACAACTAAAATGCGAATTTCACTCAGGCGGTACACCAACCTATTGGCCTACGGATATCAGTAAGACTCCAGATCTTATAGACTTCTTTATTACAAGAGGGATTTCAGATAATTATATACATATAGAGAGCAGTGAAAGTCTATCATCAGATCATTCACCAGTTATTATGATACTTAGCCAAACAATAATTATGAAAGAAAGCAACCCGAAATTAACGAGCTTCAAAACCAATTGGGATCTCTTCAAAACACAATTAACAGAAAGAATTAGTCTGCAAAACCCAATACAGGGACCAGCCCAAATAGAAGACGAACTAGATAAACTCATCCATAATATCCAAAGTGCTGCGTGGGAAAGCACTCCAAATAATAGTAAGGAAATGAAGCGCAATATCAGCTATCCAGAGGAAGTGAGAGAACTTCTTAAAAATAAAAGAAAAGCACGGAAGAATTGGCAAAAAAATCGAAATTCGGAAAATAAGAGGGTATTTAACCATTTGTGTAACCAACTAAAATACCTCATAAAAGACATTAAAAATCAATCAGTTAATAAATACCTCAGCACTCTAACTGGGCTAAAAGATACTGATTATTCATTATGGAAAGCAACTAAGAATCTTAAAAGACCCAAACTTCAGGTTCCTCCAATTAAAAATAAAGAAAATTGGGCCCGAAATGCTAAACAGAAAGCCGATTTGTTTGCAAATCACCTTGAAGAAACATTCCAACCTTACCCCAAACAAACGGAAGAGGAAAATATCATCCCGATAAATAAACAGGATGAACTAAAAATTACACCTGTAACGTTGAAAGAACTAAAATGGGAAATCAAGAATAATCTTAATGCATATAAGGCTCCAGGATATGATCTTATAACGGGCCAGATAATAAAAGTGTTACCTGATAAAGCGTTGAGGAAGCTAGTGCATATAATTAATGCAGCATTTCGACTAATGTATGTACCAAGACAATGGAAAGTTGCGGAAGTAATTATGATACTTAAACCGAACAAACCTCCGAATGATAAAGCTTCATATAGGCCAATTTCGCTGCTACCAACGTTATCGAAACTATTTGAAAAGGTTCTTCTTAAAAGACTAAAACCAATTATCGAAGAAAGGAAACTTATCCCCTCACATCAGTTTGGATTTAGGGAAAACCATTCTACGATAGAACAAGTACATCGAATTACTGATGTAATCGAGAAATCACTAGAAAGCAAACAAATATGCTCAACCATATTCCTTGACGTAGCGCAAGCATTCGACAAAGTATGGCACCAGGGGTTAGAATTCAAACTTCATCGAGATCTTCCGGAGCAATTTTTTCAAATTTTAAAATCATACATATCAGAGAGGCACTTTCGAGTAAAGTATGAGAATGAATACTCCCAATTAAAAAGAATAACAGCAGGAGTACCACAAGGAAGTGTTCTTGGGCCAATCCTCTATCTCCTATATACTAGAGATATACCAACTATAGTAAATTACAGAAAGCTACTAACCAAATATGTAATTGGACAAAGAAATGGCGAATCAAATTAAATGAAGCAAAATCAATTCAAGTCAACTTTACAAATCTAAAAGTTGATCATATACCAATAATGATAAACTCGATAGTAGTACCGCATGCAAACACTGCTAAATATCTTGGCATGACCTTAGATGCTAAACTTAGATGGAAGGAACACATAAAAAAGAAGAGAGAAGAACTAAACATAAAATTTAGAAAAATGCATTGGCTCTTAGGGAGACAATCTGAACTTGCGATCCATAACAAACTGCTGCTGTACAAACAAATCCTGAAACCTGTATGGACATATGGTAGCCAACTCTGGGGTTGTGCCAAGAAAACAAATATCAAAATCATACAAACAGTTCAAAATAAAATCCTGCGATGTATAGTTAATGCACCGTGGTACATTCGAAACGACAACCTCCATCGAGATCTAAAGATCGAGCTTGTCGCGGATGAAATTAAGCATCATGCAACAAAACACCTACAATGTCTGCACCAGCATGAAAATCTGGACATACGCTATATGCTGACTACTACAACAACAAGAAGACTGCAAAGAACCAAACCACTGGACTTATCGCGACCAGGAGGTCAGTAGACTTACTGTGGCGAAAAATCTGAGGAGTTACATGAAACTGGGGATAATCACTTGATTACGCCGACTAATCAAAATACTTTATTATGCAATGTAAATTACTAAATGGGTGCAAGACTCAGTCGTAATATAAATAAATAAATAAAATTTTATTAATTAAAAAAAAAAAAAAAAAAAAAAAAAATATTTTATAATGATACTATAGATATATATTTTTTGAATATGTACTATAATTTTTCCTTTGACAGATAGAATCTCATTTAACCCAACTACTTTCATCGAGTTAACCAGTTTGTGACAAATGGTGCGTTAGCGCTACATCCCAGTAAACAAGCACACGTTTAAGTTAACCCATATTAGCCCAGCGATCTATTTGTAGATCAATACAAAAAATCTCTTAAAAAGAGAATTGGATAAATTATAACGGTATATTTTTACTGCAATGTTCTGTTTAAATAAAAATCCTTGCGAAAACATATTTAGTATAGGTTTTGCAATCGCAACCGTACACAGGTGAACTATTCAAATTACCATAATTTTACAGAACACATTTACAATTATATTTTGTTACATAATTTCAAGGGCTTTGAAGGTAAGTTGTTATTTTTTGCAGTTTTTTATTTTCTTGCATTTCAGTTACCTAACGGTTGTTTTTTATTTTTCCAAAAAAATTTTGTTTTTCAAATTCGTCATACGAAATACTTACTATATTTTATATTTTATTCAAAAAAAATTAATTTGGGCTAATATGGGTTAAGTGTAAGTAACGTGATTACTAAACGTTTACTTTTCGTTCCCAAATATTTATTTTTTAAGAACGATGTCCTAGGGTTGTTACGTGTAAGTAAACGTTTACACATAAACGTTTAATAGTTGTTAACTTTTTATGTTTAATTAACGTTAATTATACATCGTTTAAAGATTGTTAATTATTAAATGTTACCAATTTAACATTTTATTACCGGCAACTTTAAATATAAAAACTTTGAATCAAAATTGAGAATTAATAGGTAATATTAGTTTAAATAAAAACGAAATTTCAACGTATAGAACGTATTGTATTTGTTATTATTAAAATTGTATACCAATTAATACATTTTTTAAATAAAGTTCGGTTTTTTTATTAATATTTCATTGTAAATATGTGTAACGAATTCAAAAAAATATTGTGTAATTTAAAATATTTTGATGATTGGCTCTTCTTCTGTTGGTTAAATCTCCTCATTCGGGCGGTGTACATTAGCGTCCTTATTGATTTTATGTAATCTCTATTTAGTCCTTGATTACTTCTCCTTTTCTACCCTCTGAAATTAAGAAAATATATTCAAATATAATCAATTAGAAATCAAGAAATAATCAATAGAAAAAAATATATACATATGTATATATAAAATAATTTAATTTACCCATAATAATAATATTTCACTTTTTTAACAACTGAATTTGTAATTAAATGTTCTTATATAAGTTTATATGCAAAAAATATATATGTACACTTAAACTACTCTTATATACACTTTATTTATTGACAATTAATTAATTTTAAGTTGACTCAAATGGTGTGTCTCAAAATATCTATTAAAAATTATTTAAATGTCGTTAAAAAATGTTTTTGCTTCAACGTTATTCAACGGTTAATAGTGTTACGTTTCTATAACGTTAATCATTGATTTTTTTTACATTTTTATTAGATTAATTGGGTTACAACTAAAAAACGTAGACAAATAATGCAGATTAAACGTTAAAATATGGTTTACTGGATTACGTTTAAAATTATTTTGCTTTCAACGTTCCCATTTTTTTTTACTGGGATCAGACATGCCTTGTAATTTTTTTCTATTGACAAAAAACCAACGCACGTGATTTGCCAAAAATGGGTTAAGGAGGATTAAGAAATTTAACGAAAACTCTAAATCTGACTCGTTTCCATGATGAGATAATCCCGGTTAACTATGTCATGGAAACACCATAATTTACTACGTTTCCATGGACATGGATGAACCGAGTTAGTGCTTCGTTCATAACATCGGGGGTCGATTTTTTCCAAAATTCGACGAACGACGCATGACGTTTTCGTATACGTATAAGGAGTATAGTATACAATTTTATATTAGTGTGTGTAATTTTTCTGTGGTTATATTTGTTTGTTTTCTGCGAATGTAGGCATCAAAAATTATGAACCGGTACAAATCGGTTCAGTTTTTTGGTGCTTATGTCCTTTCGTCATCACACTTTTCTGTCATCGCCAAGTATTTGAGTGGTGAGTTAACACGTTCGCGGAAATGACTGCTATAACGGTCATACAGCTTTTTCGATTTCTAACACGTTTGCGCAAACAACATTAATTTTTTAAGGAATAATTCGACATTTATTTTTCAATTCTCACAATACTTTTCTTTCTGCGACGAAATATCATTACAATTATAAAAATTATCAAATGTGTTCTTGAGTAGTACACACATTTAAAAAGTGTGCCTCAAAGTGTTAAGAAAAACACATTTTAACCACACACAGTTTATTTTGTTTTTTCAATGCGATGTCGAATAAATGTTTTGTTTTCACAGAAACACAGAATTAGAAATTATTTTAGAACTAAAAATAAATAAATTTAATTTTATTTAAAGCATATTTATTTGCATTTACATATTTTACATGATAAATGGAATATATACTTGCGGTTATTTCTTCAACTTGTTGAATTTTGGACAAAATCGACCCCCGGGAAAATAGCATGGTATTGATACCATGGTATTGAAGTAAGAAATATTTCAACTCGGGTATGAAAAAAGTAGGCGGAGTTTTTATATTTTGGAGCGATTCCATTAGTGTAGAGCATGGTTATCAATACCATTTTATTTTTTCCCGATGTTATGAACAAAGTATAAGTTTCGTTGAGTTAATAACATGGCGAGCTAATCACTATCGTTTCCATGCTAATTTTGTTTTGACAGTTCAGGCGATGTTATGTTTTTCTCAGTCTTTTTATATTTTAATCTGTTTTGTGAATATTTTAACCCATGTTTGTTTTTTATAATGATACTATATGTCGATGGCTTAATTAACAAAGTCCCTAACCAGTGCCTTCTTAGTACTGGCCTGTGACAACATTCGTTTTTTGCTGATGACGTCAACGTAAGTCGACAACCGGATGTCAGCATAATTAAGTAAAAATAAAACACCTTGCCTCCTTATTACGACGGCAATCAATTTCACAAACTTAACAAATAAAAATCTAAATTATTATAAAATAAATTAATAAATTATGAACAATTTTAGTGTAACTGATTTTCTTAATTCATAAATTGAATTTTTCCGATCCATATTCAAAAAGTTTAGTTAGTATTTGAAGAAATGCTCCTATTTAGATAACGTAATACGAAGTTTAAGTGTATTTCACTACACAAAGATATAAATACAACCGTGAAGGCGGCCGCATGAAAACATTCTGCCGTGACATGACAATAGCTGCCAACATCTTAAGCTTAAAAAAGTTGAAAATATTTTATCTCGTCCATGACAAGTAATACCAACTTTTTTTTTTTTGCTCATTCTGTTTTTTTTTGCTCATAAAATTTGCTAATTTTTTGACGTGTCACAATTGACATTTTGTTGAACATTTTCAATTTTATGTGCGTTTTGTTCTGTGTATTGTGTGTAATATTCTGTTAAAATTAATTGATAATTCTTTATTTCAAGTAGTTTAAATCCAATTTTTTAATTAGTTTCGGCCATAATATATTTTTTTTTAAATTTTTCAACTAGTATCAGAAATGGTTTCTTTTCAATTTCTCAATTAGTATTTCCGGGTTAATTTTTTTTTTCAATTATTGTTATGGCTGAATTTCCTCAACAAGTGTTTCAATCGAGACAACACCAATTGTCTTTTTTAAGACAACAAAACCTGTCTTTATTCATCCTTCAAATATTCAAATATTCATCCTAAAAATAATATAAATGTATTTTATTAATTAAATTATAACACCATATTTTATAGGTACATAATTATTTTTGTAATTAACAGAAATATTTATTATGATTGTATAATATCTTACTTGTTTTAATGTCCAGCCAGATAATAGATAATAGAAACAATTAATAAAAAGAACAATCAATTTAGAAATTATATATAATTTAAATTTATTGAAATAAAGAATTAATTAATTTTAACAAAATAAACACACAGTACACAGAACAAAACGCACATAAAATTGAAAATGTTCAACAAAATGTCAATTGTGACACGTCAAAAAATTAGCAAATTTTATAAGCAAAAAAAACCAGAATGAGCAAAAAAAAAAAAAAAGTTGGTATTACTTGTCATGGACGAGATAAAATATTTTCAACTTTTTTAAGCTTAATATGTTGGCAGCTATTGTCATGTCACGGCAGAATGTTTTCATGCGGCCGCCTTGAGAGCAGAGAATATTTTGTGATCATTTTGTTTATATTTTGTCATTTCGGTTTCATTTCTATTTTATTTATATTTAGTAGTGTGTGTCACATAATTAATCGAAGCTGTACGATGCATTTTTTCTATATTTTACATAATATCCGTACTTCTTTTGCTATTTTTATTGAATCTACGTACCAATTACAACAATTTTGAATTTGATGGTATTACAAATCGACTTATGTTGGATAAAAACTGCAAAAAAACGCCAAAATCGAAAATAAAAGTGTACATGCATTACTAGAAAAATTAAAAAAGCATATCCTTCGGCTTCAACAGTTTGTTCGAAACTAAAACATTAAAACAACAAAATTACAAAACAACTGGAGAGAGAAATATTTTTATTGTTTTGTAATTTTGTATGGACGGACGAATGACGAAATTTATTTTGGTTTTATGAGAATGAGGCGGAGACAAAAACTAGAAAAAAACTGGAAAACAGAAATAAAAAATTAATAACCTTTTACTTCGATGTAATAACTACAACTAAATATATTTTGTAATATAATTTTCCTTTTTAAAATTTATCTGCCATCTAGTTGAATTGTCGACTTAGCGTGTCGTCATCAGTTGGTGTAAGCGGCCAGTAGTTTAGAAGGCATTGCCCTAACCCACAATTTTTAAAAAAATGACATTTTGATACCAAAATGAGCGTCACAAAAAACCACATCATTCTATGTTATCATTTTCAATCGAAAGAAACTTCAATTCGTTCTATGTTTAGTTAAAAAAAAAAAATAATTCTATTAAAATGTTGGTTATTCTAACCGTTTTTATCGATTGTCCAACAATTTGGAAAGTGTGGGTTAAGGCCTTTGTTAATTAAGCCATTTATATATTTTCTGAATACTATAATTTTTCCTTTGACAGATAGAATCTCATTTAACCCAATTACTTTCGTCGAGTTAAGGAGGATTAAGAAATTTAACGAAAACTCTAAATCCGACTCGTTTCCATGATGAGATAATCCCGGTTAACTCTGTCATGGAAACACCATAATTTATTGAGCTGTCCCACACGGGTTGTCAAAGAAGCAGTTTCATCTTCATTTCTTTCCCCGTTTTCCAATGATACCGGCATAGAATAAGAGATAAAAATGATAATTTTCTTGTATTAAAATAGCATTAGGCTAATCAAAATATATAATTGGGTACTAGTTGTATGCATACTACCTCAGTACGAGACCACTATATATTTTGGATTATCTGTCTTTTCTTGTTACACATTTTTGAAAACAAGAAAAAAACGTTCGTATTTTTTTTTACTCAACTACATAGTAAAAAAAATATTTATGAGTGAAGGAAACAATAACAAAACAACACTTTTATCATACTGTCGGCTTATTAAACCCGAGCTCTCATACGCACGATTTAGTTGTTTATGTGTGTATGTATAATGAATTTTTATAAAAAAACAAAATATATGTATTGTATATGTATAGAGAAAAATAGATTTTAAATAGCTAAATTTGTAATTTTTTTCTATTTGCTGCTGCCAGAATCTACTTAAATATAAGTCGTGCTAACTCCACACATATGAAATAAACAATATCTAAGTAAAGATGTATTGGATTTTTTTCCATGGAAATTTTTGTTAAATAACTAAGTATAAGTGTGTTGGTTCAGAAACAAAAAAAATGAACAAAAAAAAATCAAATTTACGTTGCATTGTTAGTATAACCAACACACTCTTTGTTAGTTTTTTTTAAATAGGTATCTGTCAACGAGAAGAGTAAGCAGGACTTATATTAAGGGGACATAGCACCTTCAAAATTGAAAAAAAAGTTTTTCAAAGATTTTTTTTGGAATAAAAAGAGATATCCCAATGAAACTTTCCATTGACATTTAATTTAACTGAAAGTATAGAAAAAAAAAAATTTTAAGTTTTTTTCAGCCTACTGTCATCTGCTACAAGGGTTTTCCAAAAACACTAGAAATTCGCGGCGTGCATCATAACTGCTCTCAGAAACGTCTAAAAAAAACGGGGTTTTATTCAGCATTAAATTGCCCTTGGAATGAACTAAAAGGAAAAAAATTGGTTGAAAAATAAAAAAAATGGCGGCATTTTTTCGAAAATGCAGCTTTTTGTCCCCCCCCCCAATTAGTTGTAACTCATAAAATTGAAAGCCGAATATTCCCTCCGTAGTTCATTCTGAGCAGAAATATATGTAGATCAACGTGTTAAAATTTTACAACGATTGAATAAGCAGTTTTTTCTCAATTTTGCACGCCAACTTGAAAAACGTCATTTCGAGATAATCGCGTTTAAATTATTGCGCTTTAAATAAGGCGCGCTTTGCAATAAATTTTTTTTTTTTTTTTTTTAAGAAATCTTTATTTCTGTATAATATTACAACTAATCATATAGATTATCTAGTAACTGTTTTATTATTTTAGTAGTCTATTCTTATGGAATGAGACCTATTGCTTCATCCCAGCTCTTCTAGTCCTTTGATTTAAGCGGCTCAAGGAACCACTAATTCTAAAGGCTTTGTTCTTTTTAGGCACTTTGGTCCATTGGCGCGATCCAGTAGGTTCCGCAGCTCCTCGTTGTCATGCTGCTGCAGTCGCAGTACATTACTCCTTGCAAATTTTTTTATTTCAACGCTGACGTATTCCATGTTTAGGTCTCGATGGAGATTGTCATTTCTAATGTACCAAGGAGCATTCACAATGCTACGTAGTACTTTGTTTTGAAATGTTTGAATGATCTTCACTGCAGTTTTTCTTGCGCAGCCCCAAAGCTGAATACCATACGTCCAGATAGGTTTTAAGATTTGTTTATATAACAGCAGTTTGTTGTGCGTTGTCAGTTCGGAGTTTCTTCCAATAAGCCAGTGTATTTTTCTGAACTTTAAATTCAGTTCTTGCCTTTTCATTTTAACATGCGCTTTCCACCTGAGTTTAGAGTCTAGCGTCATGCCGAGATACTTAGCATTATCTGAATATGGAATTGGTTGTGAATTCAGACTAATCGGAATATATTCTAATTTCCTATTTGTAAAGTTGATATGCGTTGATTTCGATTCGTTAAGTGTTATCCTCCATCGTTTTGTCCAGCTATCCACTATGTTAATAGCATTTTGTAGTTTCCTGGTGGCTTCAACGATACTAGCATCGGTGGTCATAACAGCTGTGTCATCAGCAAACGTTCCTATTCTAGCTTCTTCTATGTCTGGTAGATCATTCGTATACAGGAGGTATAATACGAGGCCTAGAACACTGCCTTGTGGAACCCCTGCCAATATTTTCTTCAGTTTAGAGTATTCTCCGTCCTGTCTCACCCGGAAGTAACGGTCGTTGATGTAAGACTTTAGCAATTGAAAATGTTGTTTTGGCAAATCTCGTTGGCGCTTAAATTCTAGACCGCGGTGCCAAACCTTATCAAATGCTTGGGCTACGTATAAGAATATTGCTGAACATACTTCCTTTTTTTCCAGCGCCTCCTCAATTGTATCAGTAATCCTATGTACCTGTTCTATCGTTGAGTGCCTTTCTCGAAACCCAAATTGATGTTCTGGTATAAGATTTCTGCTCTCTATAATTGGTTTTAATCTCTTGAGAAACAGTCTCTCGAAAATTTTTGATGTTGTTGTTAACAAAGAAATAGGCCTATACGACGTTTTGTCGTTTAGTGATTTATTGGGCTTTGGAATCATTATGATTTCCGCTACTTTCCACTGCCTTGGAACATAACATAGTCTAAAGATAGCATTGATTATGTGCTGTAGTTTCCTTAGGGCTTTCTCTGGTAAAGCTTTGATTATTCGCCCCGTTATCAAGTCGTATCCAGGGGCTTTTTTATCTTTGAGGTTTTTTACTTCTTGTTTGATTTCTTTCAGAGTAACTGGTAGCACAGATGCCTCGTCTACTTTGCTTATAGGTGTTAGATATTCATTATCCGCTTGTCCAGTTGGTGGTTTGAAGGTATTTTCTAGGTGTTCGGCAAACAGATCAGCTTTTTGCTTTTCGCTGCGAGCCCAGGTTCCATCAACCATTCTAATGGGTGGCACTTGCATTTTAGGCCTTTTTAAACCTTTGGTGGCTTTCCACAGGGAATAGTCTGTGTCAGGTTTACCTGTCAGGTTACTTAGGAAGCTTGCAACTGACTCATTCTTAATCTCCTTTATAAGTAGTTTAAGTTTGTTGCACAAGTTGTTTAGGATTGTTTTGTCTTCAGGGGCTCTGGTTCTCTGCCAAGTCTTACGAGCTCTTCTTTTTTCGTTAACCAACTCTCTCACTTCAACTGGATAGGTTATACTTTTTTGTAATATTTCTTGCTGGTCGGGAGTACTTTTCCAGGCCGCTTTTTGCACACTATCAATGAGGTTTTCTAGTTCTTCTTCTATCGTGTAAGCGTTCGATATCTGCACGTGTAGGTTGATGCTTTCTTCGACTAGCTGTCGAAAGTATTCCCAGTTGGTTTTGTTATTTGTTAACCGTGGAGGGCTTGCTTTCCTTATTACCGTGTCACTTATTGTCATTAGAACTGGAGAATGGTCTGACGATAGCCCTTCTTCATTTTCAACTGCTATGTAATTTTCGGAGATACCTCTTGATATATAGAAATCCAGAAGATCAGGAATTTTATTTGGGTCCGTAGGCCAGTAGGTTGGCTTTCTACTGGAGTGGAACTCACATTTTAATATCCTGCCTGCTTCAAATAGCTCCCTTCCTTTAGGATTAGTTCTATTTGATCCCCAGAATATGTGTTTCGCGTTAAAGTCGCCTCCAATAATAAAATTACTACCAAGCGATTTAAGAAGTTTGATGTAGTCTTCTTTTTTTGTGTTATATCTGGGTGGACAGTAGATTGCTGATATACTATAGCTCTTGTTATTTTTGGTTTCAATAGATACAGTAGCTACTTGCATAGCTTCCTCCTCTATTTTTAATTCTTCGTGGTGTTTTATATTGTCCTTAACGAAGATTGCTGTCCCGCCTCTAGCTCGTTCTGCTGGGTGTAGAGCTTGATAGCACTGATATCCACGTATTTTGACATACGACGTTCTGGTAAAATGACTTTCTGAAATTAGGCATATATCAATTTTTTTTGTGTTTAAAAATACTTCTAATTCTGAAATGCGTTGCGCTAGGCCATTTGCATTCCAGGTAGCAATTCTTAAATATTGTGTCATTATTTTTTCTTGTTAAGTTTGTATGGACTAGAATGAAGGTACTCAATAACTTCTCTAGTTTTACTTGACGCATCCGTTATTCTTTTATCTTGGCTCATCGATGTATTTTCTAGTTTTACTAGTCTCAGTTCTTGGTTTTTCAGTAGCTCGCCCATAGATTCTAGTTTTTGGTCCTGGCCAGCCAGATGTGAATTGATAGCGCTTAGCTTCTGAAGTATTTCTTGCAGAACATGGTTTTCCTGACTCGGAGCGTTCCTGATATTTTCATTCTGCTTAGCCATTTGTGCATATGTTATGCCTTCCTTAACTTTGCCGCTATTTAGGGGGATTCGTTTTGAGTAGGATTGCACCCTAGGTTGAGAACTCTGACTTGTTTGATTTCTCTTGTTGTCTCTCATTCTTTGCAGCTCTTTCGCTACCTCGCAGCCTCTGTAATTTGCTGGGTGATGATTACCACAGTGTATGCATTTTACTGGTTCGTTCTTACTTTTGTTGCATTCTTTTGTTAGATGTTTCCCAGCGCACTTTACGCATCTTGGTTCCCTATTGCAGTATTTGCGTGTGTGGTTATATGCCTGGCAGTTGTAGCACTGTGGTATTCTACTAGGGTTCTTTTTTAATGTCTCAATCTTAACTTTCATATTAAGGATTGCTTTGATTCCATATACCCTATCAATGCTCTCAGCGTTGTCAAATGTTAGCATGAAAAGGGGCAGACCAACTTTGGTTGTTTCTCGTTCACCGTTTGCTTTTATAGTGACCTTTCTCTTTAATATGTTCACAGCGTTTAGAATTTTGAATCCTTTCTGGCTAAGTTCCTCAATTATTTCTTCGTTTGGGCATGTATGATGCAGCCCTCTGGCCATGACTTTAATTGGTTGCTCAGCCTTGTTTTCATAGGTGAACCATTCGATGTTTTGAGCGGTGATTGCATTTGATAACATTCTGTAGGTTTCTGGGTCAAGTGCATTCACTTTCCAAACGTTATTATTTAGTGCAGTGACTTTATATTTATCGTTTGGAACTATCTTCACTATTTTTTTAATGGTTTCGTATTCACTAACATTAAGTATGTTAATGGGTGGAGGTGGTATCTCTTTATGTGTTGTTTGTTTTTCCTGCATTTCCCCTTGGATGATTACGTTTGATGTTTTAATTGGCTGCAGTGGTCTCTCTTTCGGTATCAGTGATACGTTCTTATGTACCTTCACTAGGTCCGTAGTTGACTGCTCAGATCGTTGGGGTTGTGGTTTTCTGACACTCTGTATTGATTGTTCCACTTCAGGCGAAGATTCTGCTTTTCTTTTTTTGTTTTGACGTTTAGTTTTAATTTGCTTTCGTATAAAACTCGTTTCATACGCCAATTCGTCTTCATCTGTTTCATAGATAGCTATAGTATTTTCTTTGGCTTGATTATCATTTTTGATTACAGCAATTTCTTCTTTAAGCTGTTGGACTTCTTTGAATAGCTGCTCATTGATTTTCATTAAGTTTTCTAACGATTTTTTTAATTCATCGTTTTCTCTCGTGACATCGTGGTTTCCGTTCTGACTGCATTCAGCATTATTGTTCTCCTGCTGAATAGCGGAATGCATTTGTATAGTTTGTGATCTACAAATACTTGTGCTTGGTATAAACGGGTTTAGCAATGGTTGGCTCACCCCAGAATCCGTTGAGCCTGCCTCGTGTGAGGGTGGATTGGCCAACTGTAAAGTTGACGTACCACCTGGGGTATACATTCCGTTTGGTTGTAAACTCATTGCTTTAATGGTTGGTTTATTGTTCGGGGTTCCTTCCCCTATCCAGATTTGGTCCGCGGATGGTATTTTATTTCCCACCTACCCTCCGGCAAGCCGGTTAAAGAGCATTCCCCTATCCGCCACCTGGGGACGCGCCACGATGGGAGTTTGGCATCTCCACACGGGATAAATGAAAGATGATAAGAAAATAGTTGCGATTCAATTTTTTTTGTGAATTTTCATTTATCTATAAGTATATATAAAAATGAATTCCTGTTTGTTTGTTCTGAATGGGCGTCTCAGCCGCTCAACCGATTGCCATGAAATGTTTACCATGTACAAGTTGCATATCCAGAACCAACCTTATGATATTTTGGAAGGGGCTGGGCGGGGTCTAGGGGCTGCGGTACAAATTTTTTCAAAAATTTTAATTTTCTTTAAATTTTTCCACGAAAATGACTTTATGGGGCTGGTTATATGAAATTACTGACATGTTCGAATTCGAAGGGCCCAGCACTGGATCAAAAATTAATTTTTACATGTATATTTGATTATTCCAAAATGACTTCTCAGTCGTTCAACCGATCGCCATGAAACCACGTTTACCATGCAAATATTGCATGGTGAGGATTAATCTTACGATATTGTGAAAGGGGGTGTGGATTCCGGGGTCTAGGGGCTGTGGTACAAATTTTTTCAAAAATTCAAATTTTTTTACGATAATGAGTTTTGGGAAGGTGTTATATGAAATAAAAGACATGTTCGAATTCGGGGAGTCCGCCCCTGGCTCAAAAATTCATTTTTACAGATACAATTATTTGATTGTTCTGAAATAACGCCTTATATATGTTGCATGTTCAGGACCAAGACCACGATACTTTTGAAGGGGCTGGACTCCGGGGTCAAGGGGCTGTGGTACAAATTTTTTCTCAAATTTCAATTTTTTTAAGATTTTTTGAAGGGAATGACATAAGGAAAGGGGTTATATGAAATTAGTGACATGCTCCAATCCGGAAGTCTGCCTTGGATCAAGAATTCATTTTTACATGTATGTATAGATACAATTATTTAAATGTTCCGAAATAGCGCCTTAGTCGAAAAAATTTAGACACCAAAAAGAAAATCTAGCTTGCGATTGTTATACACAAATCATACCTTTACTATAATTGATTTAATTATTATTCAAATTAATTTTATTAATTTAAATTTAAGACAATCTTTAGGTCCCAAAAATGACGGCGTTAATAAATTAAATAATGAAATTCAATCGGAACTACCAGGGCCACTAATGAAATACAAATCTACCAACACGGTTACTGATGTGAATCAATCCGTCAATTATTCAATAGTTTCTTAATTCTTTGGAGCCACCTGGTATTCCACCATACATACTATTTTTAAAAGAGAGTTCACCAATAATACTGCTCCCAAATTTAGATCCAAAGAAATTGTGCAACGGAACACGGCTTTGTGTGAAGAAATTGATGCCGAATGTGATTCAAGCAACGATTATTACCGGTAAAAGCAAAGGAGAAGCTGTGCTTATTCCGCGCATTCCTATGATTCCCACCGAAATTCAAGCGATTACAATTCCCATTACGCCTTTGCGACTACAATTCCCATTGCAATGACAATCAACAAAGCCCAGGGGCAATCATTGAAAATAGCTGGTGTTATTTTGGAAAATTCATGCTTTTCACATGACCAACTGTATGTTACTTGCTCCAGAGTGGGAATGCCAAAAATTTTATTTATTTATACACCAAATGGAAAAACTAAAAATATTGTTTATCAAAAGGCTTTATAATAAAAATTATTATCTAAAATATCTTTATATTTATTATTAACTTTGATCTGGTTGAAGGTTTGTAAAAATGGAGTATAATTATTTGGCAACTGGTAACAAATACCAAACCAAAATTAATTAACTATCCCCACAAACAGGATGTCCATTAATATCATCACAAAAGTTCGCCTGGATGCATTAACGGAGGCACCCGTTACTGAATACAGCTACTTATAATTTTCTTTTCATATGTGATTGCAACTACAGCGATGTAAAGAGAGAATTCTTGCATAACAATCAAGATATTTGAAATATATACCTCCCGTGCAACGCCGGGTAACTCAGGTAGTATTAGATGAAGCTTAAAAAGGCTATTCCACAATGAAACATATTTTTTCAGTAAAAAATACTGAGAAACCGAAAAGAGGAGAGTATACATATTAAAATTACATTAGAGTGACAAAGACAATAAATGTTGCCATAAAAAGTATTGTGTTTCATACTTTTTATGGCAACATTTTCCCCAGTAAATTTTACTGAGATTTTTGTTTGTTTCGTTTTGGCACGTGCTGAAATTATATTTTTATCTCGCTATTTTTTTACTGAAAAAATATGTTTCATTGTGGAAAAAAGGCTTAAATAAAATAAATTGTATTAATGTTTTTTAATAAATTTAATATTCTTCAGTTTAATTATACATTTATGTATTATATTTTTAATGTGTTAAGTGCCTATTCCATGGAAAAATTTTACTGACTGTATTTTTTTACTGCAAAAACGAAAACAAAAAAATATTTAAAATTCCATAAGAGTGACAAAGAAAACAAATATCTTTTATTTCATTTTTATTGCAAAATTTATGGTTTAATTTTGACAGTTATATTTTGACATAACCTAAAATTTTCATAAAAGTTGTAATTTCGTTTCGTTCGTTTCAAACAAAAAAAAATTGTAATCGCCATTAATTTTATAATTAATTTATAATTTTTATTAATATCACCATGGATTTGGAAGATTCCGAGTAACCGTCGCACTCATCCACATACCCGGTAATGTTTGTAATTTCTGCGGACGCTGAATATTCATCGTACTCTTCACCATAGCTGGCAAAAAAATTTTGTATCGGGGAATTGCCGCTGTCGTCCAGTTGCGATACTTGCTCAACCCGGATATTTTCCAATACGATAATCTTTTTACTCGGTGTAATTATATAAATAGATTAATACAAAATTCTCACGTATCTAATAATTTCGTCGACACACAATAAAATATTTTGATGCTACATCCACCAAATAAAATAATGCTCAATCAAACTTACCGTAATTTTCCATACTAATTTATTATTATGTAGTTTAATATAAAATTATTTGTATTTTATAACAAGTATTTAGATTTTTTTTGTATGTTTGAACACCTAAAAAGACGTTAAAAACACTAATATTCACTAATGTAAACAAAACTCGAATTTTAGATATCGAAATAAAAAAACAAACTGACATTTGACTATAAAAATGGTGAACGATTTATTTTGTGTGAGTGTGAAAAAAATTTCTTATCTTTACATACATTTTTTGTAGATGTGTTGACAATGCTGCCATAAAAAGTGCTAAAGTTTACATTTTTTTATAGCACGTTATGGCAGCACACTACCACAATGATAATTATTTTCTCAGTAAAATTTTACTGACAAAAATTTTTGTTTCGTACACAACCAGTAAATCTATATTTTTTTCTCGCTTTTATTTTTGCAGTCAGTAAAATTTTTCCATGGAATAGGCACTTTATTATATGGAAATAATATAGTGAAGAAAAAGTTTAATAAATTATAAAAAGGATTAACACTTTAATGGGCGCTCACAGAACATGTGTGTGATAGCCGGAACAACTGTTAGACGTGCGGCGCTTAAAGTGTTAACTGAGGAAATATAAATAAATTTGAAAAATAAAAATATTTTTATTCTCTGTCTGTTCCCCCTCTTCATATTTTTTTTATTATCGTGCCGATCGATGTCACGATGGAAAGAGATCAAGGTGGAATATTGCGCATGATATTGTGACGCCCCTTGTAGCAAATATAATATTGCCGATCTCATATAAATTTTTTCAAATTTTATTTTAAAAGGTGGAACCAATGCACAGTAACCTCACCATGCGGACACTTTTTTCATTAAAAAAGTTTAGCTAAGACAACAATTTTGCGGGACATCTATACGTTTCATGAACAAAATTTTACGAACTTTAAATTTTTTTATCGATCTTTATTTTCGATGATTTGCACATGCTGGATGCGCATGTTGAAGTATTTACATACAGACTTGAATAAAAACGTAAACAAGAAGTAAGATCAACTTTGAATTTTATCAATGGTTTTACTTTTCGTAAAATATTATTTTTTTGTTTTGTGTCCTTTTAAAACAAAATTATGTTTTGTGTCGTATATTCCCTATGTACCTTATCTGTGAAAATATTTTATGATACGAGAGACTCCATTAAAATAACTTCTTTTTTGTAAATAAGATTATTGTTTTAAATTTAATCAAAATAATTTTTTTTGAGTTGTATGCAACATTGTTATTCGTATTATTAAGCGATAATTTGTTAATCCGTGGATATTGACAGTAGGGATAATAAATATGTTTGTAGATTATAATTTTTTAATTTTAAAACTAAGGAAGCATACACGTGCCAATTTTATCTTGTCCTTACGAGTGTGTATTTTAAAATCGCATATGAACAAAATCGACCTTGAACTAGTTTTTGAACTAGACATTTCTGTTTTATAAACTTATTCTTATTCTTAGTCAAATACCGTCGATGACGTAAAAATAGTTCTAGGTATAAATAAAAAATTTTTATTATTTATTTATTCTTGGACCGATTGGTTTTGATACCGAAAAAATCTGACAATGATAAAATTTCATGAAAGGGCTCCAATTTAGAACTAGTCCCAGTTTCCCAGTTTTAGAACTAGTCCCAATTTAGGTATTTAGGAAGCAAGAATATTATTAAATTATAGAAGCCTATTATATTGTAAAATATTATTTCGTTAAATAAACAGCTTCAGATGATTATTTTTTTTAAAGCTGATGTTCGTTAGGAACTAGAAGAAACATAAGCTGTTTTGCTTTCGCAAAGCCGATTAGCTTTAATGTTAGAGGCCAATTTTGCTTTCAGCAATATTTGTTTTGAATTTCCAGTAATGGAAAATAATTGTTCATCATAGTGGGCTTTTTTGTCAGTAGTAATTGTAATCAGAATCGGTTTTATGAAAATCTTTTTTTTTTTTAGTTTTATGTAAAAGCCAGCTCTACTTTAATTACTACTGATAAATTCGCCAACTATGATGAACAAATATTTTCGTTACTGGAAATTCATAAACAAATATTGCTGAAACCAAAATTGGCCTCTAACATTAAAGCTAAGCGGCTTTGCGAAAGCAACGCAGCTATAGTTGATTATAGTTGATAAATTTGAATTTAGTTTGATTTCTCTATGTTACTTCATTTACTGTATGAAGTCCTAAACTGAATGAACTTAATGGTAAATATAAATGAACTTGGATTGAGTGTAAATAGCCTGAGCAAACAATATTTAAATGAATGAACTGAGAATACTGTATGGACTAAGGACTGGGTGGTGTATTATGAACTGAATTGATTTTACGAGTATTAGTGAATACAATTGATGATGTCCTAGCTGCCCAAATGAATGGGCAGAACGCTCTGAATGAACTTGATATTTAAAAATTATTCCCAATTAACAAAAACTAACCAAACTTGGCGTGTGTGTCCTTTTATATGAGGTGGAATCCTTTATCTACCTCCTATCAGTATCTTACATGAGCTGTGGAACCGCTGTTAAGCATAACCTCGCCGAACAGACATAACTTACTCGGTTTTTACAAACGCACGTACGTGCGAACGTGAGCACAACCTCAACAATAATTTCAATGTTCGGGAACGCATAATAGATGTTTAGGATCCCTTGTCTCTCTATGCTGAAGCACGGCTAGGAAAAGAAAGCAAGTTCTTCGTTTTTAACAACTCTACAGACCAGACGAAATAGGGTGTCCTCACAAGAGCTTCTTAGAGTAAAATTGATTTAGTTACACTCACCAATAACAGACGACGTCTTTATTACGTCCCGCCTATATTTTGCATCATCCTTTGCATAATCGCGTTTATTCCCAACGCGTTATTACTAGCATATGTGACGCGTTCTTTGAACGACAGTCTCAAACTATTCATTTCAGCTAGATCTGTTACTCTTGTCACTGGCAGACAGGTTAGGCGATAAGCAGACAGGCCTTCGGGTGGTTTTATCCGTTTCGGAATTAGTATTAAGTTTTTTAATTATCCAGATATTTGGGGAAACTGATTGTTGCAGGTATTAACACTATATCCGTGAACGAAAACCAATGTTCTAGAATATGAGGTGCCACTTTAAATGTTCAATAATAAATCGGATGAGGTGTCTTGTTATTCTTAACCCTGCAAGTAGTCATGAGTAGTTATTCTACAGTAATTGGCGGAATCACTTCCAAAATAGGTTTCAGTTCGCCGTTTTTTTGTTGTAGATATAAAGTTGTGACAATTCTTTCCTTGCTTTCACAGAGGGTTTAAGCGCTCTCCTAGCTTCACGCTTTCACCTAAAGCTGTGTTACCAGCAATAAGGAGAGGGCTTCTTAGCCAAGAGATGCAGGAGATTTTTAAGTTGCCCGTTGAATCCGTTTGTCTGTTTGTATCGATTCATACTTGAACAGAAACACGTACTCAACGAAAAGAACAGCTTAAAAAATAACATCATTTATTGGCACCGATACGTGGATGATAGCAAAATTATTTTCGGATTCAATGCGCAACTTAAAAATCTCCGTTGATGTTGATTGACCTAATATAAAATTGACATTGAAGACGAATTCAAGAGAACGAGAAAGAACACCAACTCAACTTCTTGAATGTCACAATAAAAAATGTCAACAGCAAACATTTTCAAGATATATAGAAAACCAACCGAAATCAAACACACAATACAACCCTCCACTTCAAACCATCCACCGAGGCATGAAAGATACGAACATATGATCAACCGCATCAATAACATACCAATGTACAAAAGTGAGTATACCGATGAAAATGAAATGAATACCATAAAACAGAGTTGTCATTCGGGACTTTACTGCACAACTGCAAATGCCGAAATTGAAACGGATTGTTACGGGCTAGGAAAAGAAAGCAAGTTCTTCGTTTTTAACAACTCTACAGACCAGACGAAATAGGGTGTCCTCACAAGAGCTTCTTAGAGTAAAATTGATTTAGTTACACTCACCAATAACAGACGACGTCTTTATTACGTCCCGCCTATATTTTGCATTATCCTTTGCATAATCGCGTTTATTCCCAACGCGTTATTACTAGCATATGTGACGCGTTCTTTGAACGACAGTCTCAAACTATTCATTTCAGCTAGATCTGTTACTCTTGTCACTGGCAGACAGGTTAGGCGATAAGCAGACAGGCCTTCGGGTGGTTTTATCCGTTTCGGAATTAGTATTAAGTTTTTTAATTATCCAGATATTTGGGGAAACTGATTGTTGCAGGTATTAACACTATATCCGTGAACGAAAACCAATGTTCTAGAATATGAGGTGCCACTTTAAATGTTCAATAATAAATCGGATGAGGTGTCTTGTTATTCTTAACCCTGCAAGTAGTCATGAGTAGTTATTCTACAGTAATTGGCGGAATCACTTCCAAAATAGGTTTCAGTTCGCCGTTTTTTTGTTGTAGATATAAAGTTGTGACAATTCTTTCCTTGCTTTCACAGAGGGTTTAAGCGCTCTCCTAGCTTCACGCTTTCACCTAAAGCTGTGTTACCAGCAATAAGGAGAGGGCTTCTTAGCCAAGAGATGCAGGAGATTTTTAAGTTGCCCGTTGAATCCGTTTGTCTGTTTGTATCGATTCATACTTGAACAGAAACACGTACTCAACGAAAAGAACAGCTTAAAAAATAACATCATTTATTGGCACCGATACGTGGATGATAGCAAAATTATTTTCGGATTCAATGCGCAACTTAAAAATCTCCGTTGATGTTGATTGACCTAATATAAAATTGACATTGAAGACGAATTCAAGAGAACGAGAAAGAACACCAACTCAACTTCTTGAATGTCACAATAAAAAATGTCAACAGCAAACATTTTCAAGATATATAGAAAACCAACCGAAATCAAACACACAATACAACCCTCCACTTCAAACCATCCACCGAGGCATGAAAGATACGAACATATGATCAACCGCATCAATAACATACCAATGTACAAAAGTGAGTATACCGATGAAAATGAAATGAATACCATAAAACAGAGTTGTCATTCGGGACTTTACTGCACAACTGCAAATGCCGAAATTGAAACGGATTGTTACGGGCACTTTCAAAACTTTTCATCAATTTACCACTCATTCATACATTCGATTTGTGATTTAGCAAACTCAACATTTCTTTTTTGTGCGAAATTATATATTTTTTTATATTATTAATTAAAAATTATTGATATTGAGTTATAAATGAATTATTAAAATTGAAATACGGAAGACACTTGAAAATTTTAATAGTATGTTATGTACTTTGCTTTGCTGACATTTAAAAAAAAAACAATTTTTTGTCTTTCTTTTCACCAATACTACTATAAAAGTCGGGTAAACTTTTTCATGTTCATTTACATAAAAACCGGGTAAATTTTTGTTATAATTTTGAATGAACTTAACATTAATCTGCAACCTGTTCTGAGGCCGAAGCACTCCAAACTCGCAATTCGCTTTTCACGTCCTTAGGCTAATTGGACCTATAAATTTTATCACCATCTGCACATTGCATAGCTCCATGCCATGTCTATACTCGGCCAATGAATAAATAGTTTATGGCGTGATCCCGATCCCAAAGGTCGTGTTAGCTTCTACTCCCGATATTGAAAGTGGATACGCACGTGATTTGTTTGTACAATGGGCTTCAAATTCTAACAACAGCATTATTCTAACGAATTGTACCTCGCCTGGGACTTTGGCTCGCGATTTAATAGAAAACGGTGGGAATGGGCGTAATATTATAAAATAAATTATTATAAAATAATATATGTATTTCATTTTTCATAAAAAAAGACAAAAGTGGAAAAAATTGATTTAATTCTGTCTTGTCCGTCTAGCCAATACAATTATTTATTACTCTACCCTTCACTCTTCAGCTTATTGTGGTAAGGGATTACAATTGGCGCGGTGCATCGGTGTGATCATTTTACGGTGGCTAGCATTTGTGCCAGCTGCTCGCAAATCGCTTAAATTATTGCTGTAATATTCATTCAAAAGTTAAATGGAGATAATTGAGTGATTTAAACAAACGATCTACTCACATGACCACAGCCGTCAAACGGTTATTTAAAATTAAGTTTTCAAGCACACCTAATTTACGTTTATGAGTACATATCCTGTTTTACTGTAATGCGATGTGGCACAGAATCGCATGAAGTGGTAAGTAATCGCATCGGCTGTCCCATTTCCGAATTTTATTCAATGTAATAAATCCGCAATTACACAACATTTTAGCACACAAGATATTTTGAAAATACGTCGCACAAAATTACAAATTGTTCTTACAAAGTTAATATGTACATCTATGAAAAATTAAAATTAATTCGAAATTGAATTGTGACGTTTACTTTTGTATATACCCAAGTATTTTTACTTTCAATTTTTCTGGCGATATTCGTACTTAAGTACTAAACTTAGTCTAGTATTTTTCTAAGTTTGAGTTGCAATTTATTAAAATAAAACGTATGAAGCGTGTCGCGAAATTTCGAAACTGGACGAAACTTATTATAAACATTTTATTGCATGTGTTGCGTATTGAGAAATATTTGGCGGGAACAATTGTGCTTGTGTTTGTAAAACTGCAATTTCAAATTTTGGTTGTAAAATTAAATGTTTTTAAAGAAATAATTTTGTTTTTGTAATATAAATTGATTTATTAAATTCATTATTTTAATTCATTATTGATTACTTTGCGGATATTAAATCGGTTTCGATAGAGTTCGTAAATTTTCCCATAGTAAAATCTAAAATGTTGAAAATAATATTATAATTATTAAATTTAACACGGAGTAACGTAAACCATACCTCACATTATCTTTATTGGCCGTTAAACGTAAACTTGCAGCTAAGCTCTTCGGTGAACAGCTCTGTAAAGTTTGCCCTAATTCACTTTTTTAGTTCGTGGCCATCTTGCTTCATAAATAATGATTTCTAACTATAAAATAGGAAAACAAAATATAATAGATTGTACCAAATTATCTCGAATGAATCTTTACATTACCAATTGTTTTACAGCCTCCCTACCCAGTAAACAAAAGCACGTTTAAGTTAAGTGTAAGTAACGTGATTACTAAACGTTTACTTTTCGTTACCAAACAATTTATTTTTTAAGAACGATGTCCTACGGCTGTTACGTGTAAGTAAACGTTTACCGATAACGTTTAATAATTGTTAATTTTTTATGTTTATGTAACAGTAATTATACTACGTTTAAATATTGTTAATTATTAACGTTTATTTATTGTTAAAAATTCAACGATTAATTACCAGTAACTTAAAATATAAAAACAACGTTGAATCAAAACTGAAAATTACTAAGTAATATTAATTTAAATAAAAACGTAATTTCAACGAATAGAGAAATTGTATTTCTTATAAAATATATTTATTATTTAATTGTAAATGAATTCAAATAAAGACAAAAATTATGGACACTATATATAAACTATTTTTGTTGTTTTTTTTTTTTTTGTTGTTTATACCTCCTCATTCGGGCGGTGTACATCTGTGCCCTTATCGATTTGATTTAATCATTGAGGTCTTTTATTAATTCTCCTTTCCAAGCCTCTGAAATGAAGAAAATATATTCAAATATTATCAATTAATTTTATTTAGTTATAGTCCTTACTAAATAACGCCATATTTAGGGATTTTAAATCGCCAGATCTTTTTCAATCGTGAGATTGTCCCAATTGTCTCAAAATCTTTATTAAATGTGATCTAAATATGTTGTTAAAAATTGTTTATGTTTCAACGTTGTTCGACGGTTAATTTGTTACGTTTGCGTAACGGTTATTATTATTGATTTTTTTAACGTTTATAAATGATTAAATGGGTTACGATTAAATAATCTTAAAAAATAATGCAGATTAAACGTTGAAATACGGTTTACTGGGTTACGTTTAAAATTATTTTGCTTTCAACGTTATCAATTCTTTTACTGGGTATCTTCAATTAAATTAATATCAAAGCCCAAGTATAACAAAACGTAAGTAAAAATTGAGCACAGTATTTTCCTTCGTTTTCATCCAAAATTAACGAAAGTTAATTACTTCACATTATAATGATAGTGTTTTTAGCGTATACGTATTATATACATATGCGTATACAAATGGCGTTATTTAGTTTATTGTGAGAACGCTAAGTTTATAGTAACTTTTAACGATGCGGATACATTTGTCAACTTTGATATTAATTTAATTGAAGATAGGAAGGCTGTAAAACAATTGGTAATGTAAAGATTCATTCGAGATAATTTGGTACAATCTGTTATATTTTGTTTTCCTATTTTGTATTTAGAAATCATTATTTATGAAGCAAGATGGCCACGAACTAAAAAAGTGTATTATTGCAAACTTTACAGAGCTGTTCACCGAAGAACTTAGCTGCAAGTTTACGTTTAACGGTAAATAAAGATAATGTGAGGTATGGTTTACGTTACTCCGTGTTAAATTTAATAATTATAATATTATTTTCAACATTTTAGATTGTACTATGGAAAAATTTACGAACTCTATCGAAACCGATTTAATATCCACAAATTACTTTTATTATATAAAAGACAAACAAGGAAAATTATTTAAAAAAAAAATCTAGTGTAAATATTAGAAATTAAAAAACTGAATAATTTAATCGAAATGTATATATATGTATGTCCAAAGTAATCAATAATGAGTTAAAATAATGAATTTAATAAATTATTTTATATTACAAAAACAAAAATATTTCTTTAAAAACATTTAATTTTACAACCAAAATTTGAAATTGCCGTTTAAACAAACACAAGCACAATTGTTCCCGCCAAATATTTCTCAATACGTATACACATGCAATAAAATGTTTATAATGAGTTTCGTCTAGTTTCGGATTTTCGCGACACGCTTCATACGTTTTATTTTAATAAATTGCAACTCAAACTTAGAAAAATACTAGACTAAGTTTAGTACTTAAGTACGAATATCGCCAGAAAAATTGAAAGTAAAAATACTTGGGAGTTGACAAATGTACCCGCATCGTTAAAAGTTACTATACCCAAGTATTTTTACTTACAATTTTTCTCACGATATTCGTACTTCCCAAGTATTTTTACTTTCAATTTTCCTGGCGATATTCGTACTTAAGTACTAAACTTAGTCTAGTATTTTTCTAAGTTTGAGTTGCAATTTATTAAAATAAAACGATGAAACGTGTCGCGATTATTCGAAACTGAACGAAACTCAATAAAGGAGAATTGTATACATGTATGTGTGAACAGAAAAGACAAAAAACAAAATGGCGGGAGCGAGGTTGTGCATGAATGTAAAATGCTATATTTGAAAATGTTAGAAGAAAAAGATGGCGGCATCCAAATGTGAGAGCAAAATAAAAATTTTTGTTTAAAATGAATATTTTTATTTTATTAAATTTGAGGTATAAAAATATACATACATATATACATATTATATACGAATCTAAATTATATTTTAGTTAATTTTTTAATTATTTTTTATTATTACACAATTTGAAATTATTCTTTGATTGTAATATTAAAAGTTTAAATAATTTTCCAAATAGGTACCATGATTATTGCACATCAAGTTTATTATTTTCGCATTTGTTTTCTACCTAAAAACTTAAAACTGAACTAGAAATTAATTAATTTATGAAAACAATATTTGAATACATATAAAATATATTTTGATGTAATTTTATTTAAATTAACGCACATCTTTAAATTTTTTTAACAAAATTTTATAAAATTACCAAACTCATGTCGTGAACATGAGAAATAAAAACAAACCATGTACATTACACGCTATACACATTCCTACGAAAGAAAAATTGCGGTAACACAGTATACAGTAGCGTAGTAACAACACAGTATACATATACGCTACAAACACTATCATTATAATGTGAAGTTTAACTTTCGTTAATTTTGGATGAAAACGAAGGAAAATACTATGCCCAATTTTTACTTTCGTTTTGTTATACTTGGGTTAAGTACTAAACTTAGTCTAGTATTTTTCTAAGTTTGAGTTGCAATTTATTAAAATAAAACGTATGAAGCGTGTCGCGAAAATCCGAAACTGGACGAAACTCATTATAAACATTTTATTGCATGTGTATACGTATTGAGAAATATTTGGCGGTAACAATTGTGCTTGTGTTTGTTTAAACGGCAATTTCAAATTTTGGTTGTAAAATTAAATGTTTTTAAAGAAATATTTTTGTTTTTGTAATATAAAATGATTTATTAAATTCATTATTTTAATTCATTATTGATTACTTTGGACATACATATATATACATTTCGATTAAATTATTCAGTTTTTTAATTTCTAATATTTACACTAGATTTTTTTTTTAAATAATTTTCCTTGTTTGTCTTTTATATAATAAAAGTAATTTGTGGATATTAAATCGGTTTCGATAGAGTTCGTAAATTTTTCCATAGTACAATCTAAAATGTTGAAAATAATATTATAATTATTAAATTTAACATGGAGTAACGTAAACCATACCTCACATTATCTTTATTGACCGTTAAACGTAATCTTGCAGCTAAGCTCTTTGGTGAACAGCTCTGCAAAGTTTGCTCTAATGCACTTTTTTAGTTCGTTCCCATCTTGCTTCATAAATAATGATTTCTAAATATAAAATAGGAAAACAAAATATAATAGATGGTACCAAATTATCTCGAATGAATCTTTACATTACCAATTGTTTTACAGCCTCCCTATCTTCAATTAAATTAATATCAAAGTTGACAAATGTATCCGCATCGTTAAAAGTTACTATAAACTTAGCGTTCTCACAATAAACTAATTAACGCCATTCGTATACGCATATGTATATAATACGTATACACTACAAACACTATAGGTAGGTATCCAGCTCGCGCTAAGATAAATTTTAACGCGGTCTCCACAAGTCTCCACTAAATTGCAGATAAATTGTAAGCTAAAAAGTTTGTGTAGAGATAAATTTTAACGTTTGTTTTATTTCTTCTACAACAAACAAAAATATAGTTCGATCGACTATTTAATAAGTATTTTGATAAACATTTAAAATTAAAAGTTAAAATTTTAGTTTTGGCTTCCTTTTTACACTTTCTAAATTTTCTGTATCCACTTTTTTGTAGTCAATCAAGTATTCTTCTTGATATTCGAAACATTCCTAATCTATAGAAAACTTTCATAATCTATAGAAAACTTTCATAATCTATAGAATTATTTAGTTCATCCATTAAAAAAAATAGTTTTCACGTTGTGCTGTCAAAATTTATCTCAATTTTATCGTTCCAGGCAGATAAATTGCTGCGAAAACGTTTGTAGAGTTTTCACTAGCGCAGTCTATATGTGAGTGAAATAACTACAAACTTTTAGCGTGAGCTGCGTACCGCATCTGCGAAATCGCGAGCTAAATATTTTTTTGTTATTTCGCTAGCTAAATTTTACGTCAAATTTATATGTAAAATTTATCTTAGCGCGAGCTGGATACCGACCTTATCATTATAAGGTATCCAGCTCGCGCTAAGATAAATTTTACATACAAATTTGACGTAAAATTTAGCTAGCGAAATAACAAAAAAATATTTAGCTCGCGATTTCGCAGATGCGGTACGCAGCTCACGCTAAAAGTTTGTAGTTATCTCACTCACATATAGACTGCGCTAGTGAAAACTCTACAAACGTTTTCGCAGCAATTTATCTGCCTGTGCCGACATGTTCTAACTATCACTTTTTTCGCTTCGATGCATTTTGGATGGAATAACGGTATTTTAGAAGTAATATTTTTGCAAAAAAAAATATTTTTATTTCTAAAATACCGTTATTCAATCGAAAATGCATCGAAGCGAAAAAAGTGATAGTTAGAACATGTCGGCACTGGAACGATAAAATTGAGATAAATTTTGACAGCACAACGTGAAAACTTTTTTTTAATGGATGAACTAATTAATTCTATAGATTATGAAAGTTTTCTATAGATTACGAATGTTTCGAATATCAAGAAGAATACTTGATTGACTACGAAATAGTGGATACAGAAAATTTAGAAAGTGTAAAAAGGAAGCCAAAACTAAAATTTTAACTTTTAATTTTAAATGTTTATAAATATACTTATTAAATAGTCGATTGAACTATATTTTTGTTTGTTGTAGGAAAAATGAAACAAACGCCAAAATTTATCTCTACATAAACTTTTTAGCTAACAATTTATCTGTAATTTAGTGGAGACTTGTGGAGACCGCGTTAAAATTTATCTTAGCGCGAGCTGCGGCCAAATTCCGGTTCGGTGGTAAATTTACCATTATGGTTTTTATTAGTCGAAAATATGCAATTGGTATAAAAACCCAGAAAAGCGATTCCTGTTAAATGACTGAGAAAATAAAACCCATAACTAATGTCAAAAAACACCATAAGAATTTTTTTCATGAGAATTGGTTGGTTTTGTATTTTCCAATTAAAAAAATATTATTTTGATAGCGGTAACATCAAGATTTATTTTATATTAAGTATATATTGAAACATAAGTGGATATAAAGATGCCAAATCACTTACAGCAGCCCTAATCCTACAAAATTTCTACAAAACATTAAATATTCCGACCACTTATCAAAAATTCCAGCTGGGCACGGATCATCCATTTCCTTGTGTAATTTGACAACGATAGTAATTCCCTTTACATGGAGATTCAATGGCATCGTTAATTTCGTGTATCGCTGAGATATTGGACCGCGCTTACTACATATCCCTTTTCGATGCACTGGTAGTCGTACGCTTTATAGGTGGTTCTCCAAAATCCATACGGTAAACCGGCGACGTGGTATTCAGTCAACTACTTCCTTTCGATTTTAGTTAGGATTTACGATTATAATTCACCCATAATTTACGGTAGCAGAATATTTTCGATTGTATTCGATACGGAACTTTTTACATTTTTTACTGAAAATAGAATTAAGTTAAAATTCAATTAATTTTGTAATTTATTTTGAATATTTCTTACAATAATTTTGTAGTATATTATATATACATATTTATATTTTATGTATTTTGATATGTTTGCTCATCGCAAGAAAAACAATTTCTGTCAAAAGCCCAATAAACGAAAAAACGTAATTTATTAAATGTTTCCCAGGTTAAAACCCATTTGTTGAACCGGAATCGAAAATTTTATGGTAATGGTAAATGACTGGTCGAAAAAAAAACCATTACCATTTCCCATTACCATTTATCATTAAACCGGAATTTGGGTGCTGGATACCTAGCTATAGCTAGGTATCCAGCTCGCGCTAAGATAAATTTTAACGCGGTCTCCACTAAATTGCAGATAAATTGTAAGCTAAAAAGTTTGTGTAGAGATAAATTTTGATGTTTATTTTATTTCTCCTACAACAAACAAAAATATAGTTCAATCGACTATTTAATAAGTATTTTTATAAACATTTAAAATTGAAAGTTAAAATTTTAGTTTTGGCTTCCTTTTTACACTTTCTAAATTTTCTGTATCCACTTTTTCGTAGTCAATCAAGTATTCTTCTTGATATTCGAAACATTCGCAATCTATAGAAAACCTTCATAATCTATAGAAAACTTTCATAATCTATAGAATTATTTAGTTCATCCAATAAAAAAATAGTTTTCACGTTGTGCTGTCAAAATTTATCTCAATTTTATCGTTCCAGGCAGATAAATTGCTGCGAAAACGTTTGTAGAGTTTTCACTAGCGCAGTCTATATGTGAGTGAGATAACTACAAACTTTTAGCGTGAGCTGCGTACCGCATCTGCGAAATCGCGAGCTAAATATTTTTTTGTTATTTCGCTAGCTAAATTTTACGTCAAATTTGTATGTAAAATTTATCTTAGCGCGAGCTGGATACCGACCTTATAATGTGTAGTTTAACTTTCGTTAATTTTGGATGAAAACGAAGGAAAATACTGTGCTCAATTTTTACTTTCGTTTTGTTATACTTGGGTATGTATGCTTAAAAATCTGACAAAAAATCGCGATTTTTTAAAGTTTCACTGGGCATCTTTTCCGGGTAAGATTTTTTCTGCTAATGAACGTGTAATGTCAAAATGTTACCCTGACAGCTCAACCAGTGTAAGTTTTTTACCCTGACAGCTGAATCCGGGTAAGTTTTTTTTTGCCTGACATTTCGAATGAAAAAGCTATAAATAATCGGTTGCGAAAAAATACGCAATCGTAAAACTATAGCAACGCAATAAAACTTCATACAAAACAATCGAAAGTGCCATTCTCATTACCTAGTATGTCTTTAAGTGACAGCAGAATTGGACGATTAAAGGCGGTGATACATGTACAGATTTTGCCTTTAAGGCATAAAAATTATGCGCGCTGATTGGTTAAAAGTTGGCCATCTTGAATCGCCTTACAGGCAAAAATTTTAAATTGAACATTTCTCAATTTTGTATAAGGCAATTTTTTTTGCCTTAAAGGCAAAATCGGTATCCTTAAGGCGGTGATACATGTACAGAATTTGCCTTTAAGGCATAAAAATTATGCGCGCTGATTGGTTAAAAGTCGGACATCTTGAATCGCCTTATAGGCAAAAATTTTAAATTGAACATTTTTCAATTTTGTATAAGGCAATTTTTTTTGCCTTAAAGGCAAAATCTGTACATGTATCACCGCCTTTATTGAATGAAATATTTGTTATTTATTTTATTATTCTGAGTTTGGTCAAATACATGCGTAAATACTATCTTTCCTTCCCTTGCGTCTTTTCTTTTATTGAGCCTTGCCACACTTTGATTCTTTCGTCGTCAACGATTTCAAAAAATCAATCGCGGTCCACATTTGATTTCTTTGCGAGTTTCTTTTTTTAAGAATGTTCGTAAAATTGTTTTTTTCGTATTGTAAAAAATGTTTATTATTTGCTGCGAAAACTGCTTTGGTTGAAAAAATATATTTTTTGCACTCGAAGCAAAAATTAAACTAAAATTAAGCCAAAACGATAAATAAACAAGGTGTCCTTGAAATATTTATCTTTGTTGCTGTGCTAGAATCAGTTGAATCAAAAAAAAAATATTGCTGAAAAAAGAATCAAAAATTTCACCGCCAAAAAATTAGTTTATTTATTGGTGAAGGGGGGAAGGAAACGAGGAAAGAATCACGACCAAAGAATCAAAGTGTGGAACCACGGATTCTAGTTTTAACATTTAGACCTTGTTTACAATTTCGTATTTTTTTTCCATACAAAATTTGTCAAAATTAGATCTGGAAACTCGTGATTCTTAAAGAAACCACCTTTGAACTCTGGCCTGTAGATTTAGATATAAATTGGCTTCATGTGCCAAAATTGAGGGTAGTATTATAGAGGACAGCGCCTTAACCGTTGTACTCTAAGGTAACCTCTGACCTGATCCCAAACCCATCAAACATGGTAATTTCCACATTTATCGTCGTCCAAGTTTTGTACTTACCTTTATATAATATGTTTACTTCAAAAATAGTACCTAAATAGAATTACATATCTTCAATAAGGAACACACTTTTAGCCATTTTATTTTCATTAAGTACTTGTAAATCTTGAGGCAGATTCAATCAATATTAGCTGTGTTTCTTAACGCTTGATCTGATCCGGTTCAGTTCATGTTTTATGAAACAACGCAAAAGCACTTACTAGATTTTAAATCAAAATTAGGATCACGTTTTCCATATAAAATTTGAACTAATTCGGATGAAACACGGCAATTATCAACATTGATTTATTTATCAAACGATGACCAAAAATGTCAAATAGTTATGATTAAATATTAAAAATTATATTATTTTTTATTTCTTCATAAATTAATTCAATTGTTTAAAATCAAACAAACATTATTTTAATTACATAATATTATAAAGTTGTAAATTATTTTTAATGTTATGAGTTTTTTATTCTTTGTAAGGTTGTAAAGTTGAAATCATTTGTATGTTTTTTGTATAGATTTTATTTTTATCATAATTTACAAACTGAATCTTTACAAGTTCTATTAATTTTATATTAATAAAATTATTTTTTTTTCACTTTTCTATGAATTATGTTTTAAATTAACTTAAAAAATATGTATTGTGTAGCACACAAAGAATTACATTATTTCTACAAAAAAAATTTGTTTAAAATAAAGCGAATAATTAAATTGCAAACTATAAAATATTAAAATAAAATAATGTGTACTAATAAACCGAATACTTGATAGCTCATTTGTTTATATATTACTTAAAGATCTACAACCATGAATGTGTTACAGTAGATACTCACTTGATACGTAGAGCGCATTCATATATGATTTATATATAAAAATATTATACTTAGATTGTACATTAATAGAGACATGGATCAAGTTTAGGCTAGAACAATCCTGTTTACTAGAGCTAAAGTTTTGTAGTTTACTGCTAATTAATAACTGCAATTGTTTTATTTTCAATTTCCAAGATTTTTACCTCTAAACAAATCTCATTGACCTGTAATTATAATACCCTTATTATGATTCTCACCTCACTGAGTGACTTCATACAAATCTAGTCACATTTGCATAGTAATTTTAGTTGAGATGAGAATCGCAATAGGGGTCTAAATATGTTTATAATACAATTTTGTACGTGATTGAGATAAGCTTACATATCAATAAAATTGAAATAATCGTTGACATTTTTTATAGAAAAATTATTTAACTTTAATATTGTAGGTATTTACATTAAATTTTCAAAAAGATAGTAGTAAATGATAAACACTAATTTAAAACACAAAATGGAATTGGGGTTTGCTAAAATGAAACAAAGTAGCCACATTTCTGAATACGATCCTTATTATTGTAATACACAATAAAATATATTTCATATACTTTAATAATAAAGTAAATCCAATTTATCTAAATATGTAATGACTCTAATGAGTAAAATAAAATCCAATAAAAACAAATCTATTTGTTTTTATGCAGACTATACTCAGTATTTTTTATTGTTACATTAAAAGTGTTTGTAACCATTGTTATTTTAAGATTAAATATAGTCGCCTTCAGAAATACAACTAAAAGTTCTCTTAAAATTAAATGATATTAAATTTATAGTTATTATCATTTCATGCCTGCAGTAAAATTTGTTTAGAATTCATTGCGTTTAATTATACATCTGAATAAAACACTTATGATTCCGGTTTACTGCATTTGAAATTTCATCTATATATACATATTTTTTGTTACTTGTCGTTTTTGTAATGTATCGTCAAGTTGGCTGATTTACTACTGCTGGTTTTGCTGAAAAATTACTTTAAAATGTAAAATAAACACGTTATTGTTTCAATATTTTATCTGTTTAACAAAAAATTAATAATACAAAACTTAGATAGTTCTATCTATATTATAGATAGATTCTGGATTCTTTAGATAATCTAAATTTTATTGTTTATGGGTTTTATATGAAGTTCCCCATACAAATCAACTTCAATAAAATTGCAAAAATATCAAACAAAATTAGATTTCCTTTCAAAAAAGGTAGTGATCTTCCAATTAAAATGCCTCCTTCTTAAGAATAAGAAATTTTAAATAAAGTATGACAGAAGCACACCACGCACAAACAACAAAGGAGGTATATATAGTGAAAATGGAATTTATCCATTTTTTCAGAATGGCGCTGGGATTTTACCACTATTATAATTATTTGATTTTAAAAAAACTTAATTTTTTAAAATTATATTAAATTTATTTACACTTTAAAATAACTTTATATACACATATAAATAACGTAAAGGTTATAAATAAAATATAAGTTGAATAAAAACTTCTTTAAGTGGCAATTTCTTATTTATTTATGGAAATTTCTTATTTATTTATCCTGTATACGGATTTTGTCTCGAATTTGTGAACGAAATCAGCTATGCTACACACAATTTTGGTTTCGGGATTCAAACTATTTATTGCGCAATAGATTTTAATTTTTAATTTTAAACCCTTATTTTAAATTAAATCATTAAATTTTTTGTCTTGTTTTATTCTTTTCTCTCGAAAATAAAATTTAAACAAAAATCTACATCTCAAAAATGTCCTTAATTTTTTTTATTTTCATTTCAATTTTTTTCATTTCGGATTCACAGACAAAAATTTTATTACGCAGCTGCGACGTAAAAATTTTGACCGTGAATCCGAAATGAAAAAAATTGAAATGAAAATAAAAAAATTTACGGACATTTTTGAGATGTAGATTTTTGTTTAAATTTTATTTTCGAGAGAACAGGATAAAACAAGACAAAAAAATTTAATGATTTAATTTAAAATAAGGGTTTAAAATTAAAAATTAAAATCTATTGCGCAATAGTTGGAATCCAGAAAACCAAATTATAGTGTAGCATGGCTGAATGAGTGTAACCGGAAAAAATAGTAGTAGAATTTTTGTTTGTGTTAGTTTCGTGCGTATGATTGTTTTACTGCATAAGCAAGCCACGTGTCATTCTTTTTTTGTTTATTCATATTAACCCTTTGAGTGCCAACATGATTTCGGCTAGTGTATTGAGGAGCACGACCGCGCTTTTTGGCACTCAAATAGTTAACCATTATAACGCCATATTTTTGTGTTGTCTTTCAATTTTTTTATAGTTAACATTTTATTTATAAAATTTATGGAATTTAAAATAAATTTATTTATAAAATTTTATTAAAACATATAAAATTAATTTATGATAAAAAAAATTAAATATAAAATAGATTAGCATGTTAAATAATGACACTCCACAGCTCGGGAGCAGACGTAATGTGCTGAGAAAAGGAAATAAGCTCCATAACAATTAAACCGATTCGCCCGTATCGCGTTATTTCGAAACTGTTCATCATACAAATGACACAAATACGAACAAAAGAAAAATACAAATACAAAGACATAATTGTGTATTATACAGAGTGTACGAATTCGATTTTTTTTGCTTCACTCATTTTAAATCAGGGGCCCTATTCCTGAATACGATACGAAAATGTATACGATACGAAAATTCAATACGATACGAAAATGCTTTGGTATTCCTGAATACGAACGTACGTAATTGTGTGGTGTGTGTCCTAGCTATAAGGGAAATTTATGTTAAATGGTTTTACCTGCAATAAAATTGTACAACTTGGACACTATTTTGAGTTTTGACGTTTTGGTTTATACTTGAAATGGATGCAATAATATTATTGTTGCATCCATTAAATAGAAGATTTTGTATTTTTGTGTGGCCGACAAAATTGTTAAGATCGAAAATAAAATTCAACCACCGAATAATTTCTTATGGTGTGATAGTGCCCCATTAATTAAATTAATTAAATTACATAATTAAATTAATTTGAATTAAATTAAGTCGATAGAACTCAATTAATATATTTTCGATTTTTCTATGGAGTCATTAACTAAATATTCATCGTACAAAAATTCGTTCATGAACGTACAAAAACTGTTCGAATTCGTATTGCGGAATAGGGGAAATTTTTGAACGTATCGTACATTTTCGTATTCGTATTAGAATTATAAGTATTCGTATTCAGGAATACCGATTATACGAATTCGTACATTTTCGATTCGTATTTAGGAATAGGGGTGCTGAATACGATACGAAAACGGAAGTACAAGATTCCTATTCAATTTTAAATAAGAATCGTACGAATCTGATTCAATTCAAATATGAATTTTGTATTTTCGTTTTCTTATCGTATTCAGCAATAGGGCAGCAGGAATACCGATTATACGAATTCGTACATTTTCGATTCGTATTCGTATTCAGGAATAGGGGTGCAGCTATGCTACACACAATTTTGCTTTCTGGATTCAAAGATTTTAATTTTTATTTTTAACCCTTATTTTAAATTAAATCATTAAATTTTTTTGTCTTGTTTTATTCTTTTCTCTCGAAAATAAAATTTAAACAAAAATCTACATCTCAAAAATGTCCTTAAATTTTTTTATTTTCATTTAATTTTTTTTTCATTTCGGATTTAAAATTTTTGTCCGTGAATCCAAAATGAAAAAAATTGAAATGAAAATAAAAAAATTTAAGGACATTTTTGAGATGTAGATTTTTGTTTAAATTTTATTTTCGAGAGAACAGAATAAAACAAGACAAAAAAATTTAATGATTTAATTTAAAATAAAAAATCTATTGCGCAGTAGTTTGAATCCAGAAACCAAAATTGTGTGTAGCATAGCTGAATGAGTAATTCACGAGACAAAATCGATATACTGGTTTCGAATACTATTACCAGAGAAAACCTAAAAGAGATATTTCATCCTATGTAAACGTAAAAATTGAAATTGCGATTTCATTTTCTGTAAATAGCTGCATACAATCAAACATATTTTGTTTTTTTGCGTATACGTATACGCAGTTTAACGAAAAATCACAGCTACAACGATGACATTGGAATTATCAGAAATATATTTTGTTTTCATTTTTTAGTTCAAATGAAAAATCTTATATGATTGTCTGTGCTATTACTAAACGATAAACTCAACACGAAAACAAATAAAATATATCAAACATGCTACACACGATTTTGGTTTCTGGTTTTAAACTAAGTCGCAATAGATTTTTATTTTTAATTTAAACCCTTATTTTAGATTAAAACACCAATTTTTTTTGTATTGTTTTATTCTGTTCTCTCGAAAATTAATTTTAAACAAAAATCTACATCTCAAAAATGTCCTTAAATTTTCTTTATTTTCATTTCTATTTTTTCATTTCGGATTCACGGACAAAATTTTTACGTCGCAGCTGCGACATAAAATTTTTGTCCTTGAATCCGAAATGAAAATACAAAAATTTAAGGGCATTTTTGAGATGTAGATTTTTGTTTAGAATTAATTTTCGAGAGAACAGAATAAAACAATACAAAAAAAAATTGGTGTTTTAGTATAAAATAAGGGTTTAAATTAAAAATAAAAATCTATTGCGACTTAATTTGAAACCAGAAACTAAATTATCGTGTAGCATAGGTGTATGAGCGATGGCACACCTATGATACAAGTTTTAATTGCGACTAAACATATTTTCTGTTCAACCACACAACTCAAACATAAATGAAATAAAAAATATTTCAAGGACATTTTTGACTCATTTTAGTTAAAATTTTATTTAAGAGAGAGCAGAACAAAACATAATAAAACTAGTTTGGTTTGAAAAAAATGCCAAAATACAAAAAACCCTCGTCTGGAATGGAGCTATGAGTTAATTTTGTACGGTGGACGAAATAGTTTGTAGGTACCGTTTGGATATATAAACGACGAATACTTTTGGATTAAATTAGTTGTAATAATAAAAGAAACTGAGGAAGGATGAATATCCGAAACCAGGGGCCCTATTTCTGAATACGATACGAAAATGTATTCGATACGAAAATGATATCCGTTACGAAAATACTTTGGTATTTCTGAATACGATCGTACGTAATTGTTTGGTGTGTGTCCTTGCTATAAGGGAAATTTATTTTAAATGGTTTTACCTATAATAAAATTATACAACTTGTGCCATTTTGCCTTGACGTTTCGTTCTTGTTTATATGAAATATGTTAGAAATGGATGATTTATTTATGATTATTGTTATTATTAATATTCTAGTTTTTTTATCTTAGGCAATATGTATCTCATTACATAAGATAATAAAATTTTCTTTAAATGCAATGCTGTGTATTTTTTGTGCGCCGTACTAACATTTTTGTTATAAACGAACACAATCAGTGAATCAACAAATAATTTCTTGTGTAGTGATAGTGGCACATCAGAAATGTTTGCAACTCCAACCTCCTACATATAAATTGGTATCATAGTGTTTGGTAAATTTGTGTTTAGAAATTTATTCTGTCAATTACGAATATTCCAGAGAAATTTTTATTATGTTCCGTCGGGATTTTAACAGTAATCTTTACCACCTTTCGGAAGGTGGTGGTGTAGAACACATTAAATACCACTTGGTAATTTCATACATTTTATGGAAAAAGAAAATATTATTAAGAATTTCTATAAAATTATTTTATATCGTCTTAATAAATGTAATTTAAAAATATAATATATGTGTAACTTATTTAGAAATAAATTTAATAAGCTTTGGTTTTTCTATGGAGTCGTTAACTAAACATACATCGAACAAAATTCCGTTCATGAACGTATAAAAATCGTTCGAATTCGTTTTGCCAGATAAGGGAAATTTACGAACGTATCAAGTAGGTACGAATTCGTCTTACAATTGCACGGACTCGTATTCAAAAATACCAATCATACGAATTCGTACAGTTTTTGTTCGTATTCGTATTCAGAAATAGGGGTCCAGGTTTTCCATAAATAAATAAGAAATTGCCACTTAAAGAAGTTTTTATTCAATTTACCTATATTTTATTTATAACCTTTACGTTATTTATAACCGCTCAGAATGAACTACGGAAGGAATAATCGGCTTTCAATTTTTTGAGTTACAACTAATTGAGAGGGACAAAAAAGCTGCATTTTCGAAAAAATGCCGCAATTTTGTTACTTTTCAACCAATTTTTTTCCTTTTAGTTCATTCCAAGGGCGATTTAATGCTGAATAAAATCCCGTTTCTTTTAGACATTTCTGAGAGAAGTTATGATGCACGCCGCGAATTTTCAGTGTTTTTGGAAAACCCTTGTAGCAGACGACAGTGGGCTAAAAAAAATTTTTTTGTATACTTTCAGTTAAATAAAATGTCAATGGAAAGTTTCAATATCTCTTTTTATTCCAAAAAAAAAAAATCTTTGAAAAACTTTTTTTTTTCATTTTTGAAGGTGCTATGTCCCCTTAAAGTGCAAGTTGTGTTTAATAAAATAAAAATTGTGTTTTATTCAAAGTGTAATTTTAAAAGATTATTGTGCACCGAAAACGAAAGAAAAATATAATATCGAAAACGATATACAAATAATTTTGATAGTGATTGCGGCTGTTTGAAATTAATAACACAAAATGGAAAATATAATTGACGATATAGTTATTCAAGAACTATTATCTTCCTCATCATCATTGCACATCCTCATCATCATTGCACTTTAAATATCACAAATATAATAAAATAGAAATGGCGCGACGTCTTTTTTGACAATTTCACATGACGTTAGTTTTCTATGTGTGAGTAAACGTCAACAAAAATCCAACAAATTGTGTTCTGTAGCAAAAAATAATTGATCCAAAAAGTGGGATCAAGATTATTTTGCCAGCGAAAACAATATAACAAATAATAATGCATAAAATTATTGAATTTATGAATCCTGGCCTAAAAATTAGATTAAATTGTGCTTAAAATTTGAATTGAGTTTAAAAACTTAAAATTAAAATACATACAAATATAATCATGTTTTATTCATAAAAGTTATAAATCAACATCGAGATTTTGTTATTACTTAAGAAAAGTTGTGCATGGCTTGTTGTCAAAAAAAGAAAGACAATTTACCTAGTCAGAATTCTTATTTTTGCTTTTAAGATTTTATTTCTGACTGGTTGGCTGGCCCTAAATGCAGTATATCTGGACACATTATGTCGGAAATCGTGCTTTCATATTTGGATAAGGTATTCGTGCACGATTTGCGTCATATTTTTCGTTTAATATGAGATGCACAAAAGCTAACTAAAATGGAATCGATGAATATCCCTTTCCCGTCAGAATTTTTTTTCTTCAATAAGTCCACCGTTCACAACTGTGTATGTAAATAATGACAGGTTGTAATGTCTTCCAGGTTTTAACGGATCTTAGTTAAATCGAAATTCTTTTTGAAAAAAGCATACTACATAATTTGATAACAAATTATTTGTTTTGGTAACATATTAATTATTTTATTATTATTTTAGTTATAGTGTTATTTTTCGTTCGTTACCACGAAAACGATTTAAGCGGTATGCACAAATGTGTATGTTTGTCCAAATTGCATACAAAAATAAATGTTTGACATGATTCTTTCGTACACGATTTTTACACGCACAATTATGATCGCGAGCCGGAAAAGGAATATATTACTTTTGTTTATGTTTCTTTTGGGTAGAAATAATGTATTGGTGATTTGTAGAGAACATCATAGAAACTTTAAATCAAACCTTTAAAAAAACAATAGCGCAATTTTTAGAGGTTTCTGCGAACGGTGGCGACAAGTAGATTTACATAAAAGTGTTTCACGTCAAAATACATAAACTTGTCTAACCCATTATTAAAATGTTATGCTCCTAACCATAGTAAAGTTAATCCAACTGTCATTTTGTTTAATTCTTGTTAAATAGATAAATAAAGAAAAATGCTTACCTGCCAATAGTTCATCCATTGTTGTGCATTTGCAGCATTACCTGAAGAGTTCGAAGTGCCATAATTTTTCCACTGCCCTGCATTATTAGATGGATTTTGTGCATTACCCCATTGATTGCTTCCCCAATTACCCCATCCATTATTTGCCCAACCGGTTTGCCCCCCATAACCTTGGTTTTGAAAATTGCCACCCCATCCTCCAAAATGATCGTCACCCCAATGTTGACCGCTTGAACTCCAATTATTACTCGACCCTCCGGTTCTATTTCTGTCGCCACTAACGCGTCGGGAATCCCGTTTCTTGTCGTCACGTGCACCAGAGCTTCGTCCACGACTACGATCCCTTGGGCGATAATCACGACGATCACGATCTCTTCCACTGCCTCTGCGGTCATCAAACCTAAATGAAGGAACTCTTAATAATGTAAAATAACAATAATGCATTTTTAATTATTTGATTTTACCGTCTGCTTGCACTCCAGTTTGATCCGTTTCCACCGCTCCATCCTCTGTCACGTCGATCATAACCACTACCACCACCTCTGCGATCATATCCTGACCCATTACCACCAGCATATCTATCATTTCTTCTTCTATCGACCCATCGATTACGGTCCCGTCTCATTGGATCTCGGCGTCGCTCGTCAAATCTCCTTCGTTTTGTAGGCGGTGGGAGAGCTTTACGTCCACTTTCGTTGAACTCATCAATTGCTTTCTGTGCTGCCTCCCCATCTAAATCAGTATACCTGATTTCAGTAAACCAACCATATTCTGTTGTTGGCATTGCAAAATTGGCTGTTGAAAATATTATTTATTTAATTTTTCTAATATAAATATTGGTATTTTTTCACAGTCTTTCCGTAGAAAACAGTTGTTTAAGAATTTTGTATTTAAATTATCTAGAATATAACACGGTTTTAAAGGTTTTAGGAAAATTTATAAAAAAGTCAATACAAATCATTTTTTACAAATGCTATAAATATATAGGTAAGGATTCAATTGCTTTGAAGGAGCAAAAAATGTAATGTAGATAAGTAAAAACAATTGTATTGATTTATCTTATAAGTTCCAAAAAACATAAAAAATTGTAGTTACATAAATAACGAAAAAATATAAATTAAGGTATATTTTTTCAAGTTTTTTTTTTGTTAAATAAGTAATAAAAAGTTTATACTAAAATAAAATCATAAACATTTTACAAGATTTTTGTTACATTTTTCAGTTTTGATTGGTTTTGATGATTTTAAATTTTATTTTATAAAACGCACCTTTCATCTCATTTAAAGCTGTATCCGGCACTTCTTTGCCCTCATTCTCGATTTTTTTATCATAGCGTTGTTTAAATTCCTCTTCTTCTGGTATAATAACAACGGCAATACGTTTGAATTCGCCAAATCCTCACATTTTACGTCTCTGTGCCGACGCGTATGCGTTTGTCTATTACATATGAATACAATATAACGTTTTAATACTGAATTTTAACGATGTTACTATGGCAATCTTAAAGAACTGCTCAGCTTGTTTAAGTGGTTTTATCTTGGTCACCAAGCAGCAAATGTTTCCGAATATTACACGAATATTTTTACGGGCGGATAAGTTACAAATTTTAAAAGATAGATAACGATAATGCTAAAAAAATTAATGAATCTATTTGATATTCTGTTGAAATTTTTAAAAATAGGACGAAAAAATTTTTTGTGCTTTTCCTCTTAAAAATGTAAAAAAAAAATACTTGTATTATGTGAAACCCACCGTTTGTAACACAAACTTCAACCTTGAGTGATCTTTCTTTAGAAAAATTAAGAATCGGTCATCCAACTTCACCAAATTGCACGTGCTGATTTCTTAGCCATTTTGCAACGCTTTCGATTTCGTTTGTTTAAGGGATGGTTTTTTGGCTTAACGGTTTAACGGCTTGTTTGTTTTTTTTTATAACAAAGATCAACAGAATAACAATAGATCATAATTTAAATAGCGGCCCTAAAAATAATACAAAAAATAATCAATTGATTTGCTCATTGTTTCATAATTTCTCATTGATGAAATCATCGGCTCGCACCTTTCCAAGATGATCAAAATAGTTACTTACTAACAATATCCAATAAAATTAATCATCAAATTGAGCTCAAGAAGTTTGACATTAGATTATTTACAGTTTCCAGTGATGCTCTTCGGTCCTTTACTACTCAGAACTTATCAACTATGTTTTAAACTTAATTATCCGATTACAAATTGTCTAACTGTCTTAAAATACATATCGTTTAAAATTGTCTCTTTTTTAATACGCACCTTAATATTTTTTTAAACATTAAAGACAAATTAAAAACTTGAAATGTTATTAGCACTCTGACGAAAATAATCGATTTTGTGATAATGGAATGTTAAAGGTTTATATACCTACCTATGGTCTACAAGAAGTAATAGCCACTGAAAATCCGAATTATAAAAACCAGAACAATAATAAAATACTTACTATGAGAAATGAATACTTAAATGATTGAGAGAATTTCAAAAGGGCCATAATGATACCATTATGAAACAGAGCAGTGTTCATTGAGATTTAGTATTTTAGACGAATATTTATAAATGGTAGACCCGTGATTCTCTTGTTCCCCGTTTAAAAAAAATTATCAAAATTAAAAATAAATAAAATACCTGATCAAGAATGAAATTCCTTCGCCGTCTGGTAGCAATATCTTGTAACACAATAAGTGTTCGATTACACCAATCAATCAAACGATCCCATTTACCCACATGACATTTTCGGCGTGCCTCTCCGTTTATCTTTAAATTTACGAAAAAATAAGTAAATTTAAATATGTATAAATATCAATAATATTTATTGTTTGTTACTATAATTTATTTTTGAAATAATAAATATTACCTTCATTCTATCTATGAGAGCGGTGTTTCCCAAAATATTGTAATGTTTGTCTGGATTTTCTTCTGCGTGTTTAGTTGCCCAATGAGTTTTTCCAGCACCTGGTAAACCAACCATCATAATAACTTCACAGTCTGATCGCGAAACAGGGCGCATTGGACCGGCAACTAGTTCTTCCTCATTTAATTTGTTAATGTAAATGTAACCCTCAAGCAACTCCAAAACAGCGGATGGTTCGGGCACTTCTTCCACTTTTTTAACATTTTCTTCTATTTCTGTTACTACAGCAGGTTCCTTCGAAGATACATCTTTCATCTCAACATCAACGGTTACATCATCTTTAAGTTCGGTGTTAGGTGACTCTGGTTCTGCTTTATTGCTATCTTGGACTTCTTCTGGTGTACTTTCTGGTTTGGCTTCATCTAGTTTTTCTTCTTTTTTCTCTTTAGATTGTTCTTCTTCTTTAAGCGGTTTTTCTTTTCTTTCAGAATCTGCGCGATCTGAGCGCTTAGAATCACGACGATCACGTTTATCACGCTTAGAATCCTTGGAATGTTTTGGTTTTTTTGGCTTTATCAATGGTAACATTCCATTTTCAACTTGTCCAAAGTTTACTCGAAACACAGTATTTTTGGAAATAATATGAGGAAATAAAGCTTCACCTTCTAGATCTGATTTTTCAAATTCAAATGCTTTTCCTTGGCTTTTCCCATTAACCGTAAATTCAATTTTGCAAGGTGAACTTTCTAATTCTAAATAAGCACCAACAACATCATCCAATTCATAGCGAACTCCATAATCAGAAAATTCGTTGTTCACTGCTTTCTTACCAGAAGATGCGTAAGCGAAAGAAAATAAATTTTCGCCCAATTGCAAATTTGATTTTAGAGTTGACCACCCTACTCTTAATTCATATAAATCTTTCTCATCCGGAAAGTTATTATAAAATTGATTGTGCCCAGTTAATTGAACCTCATACAAAACTCGACCATTTTTAACGCCGTATGTACCTCGCGCACCAGCCCAAACTAAGCTCAATGCTGCATCTGACAATGGTTTAGCATTTTCAAAATCAGGCTCAATTTCTAAATGAAGATCCGAATCATCTAAATGAAAAAATATAAAATAATTCCTCATTAGTATATCATATCTGTGAAACATAAACTATGCAGACTGTTAAAGCACATTTATTAGAAATACATATACAGTCGTATGCAGATAATTCTTCTATGAAATTTTTAAATTATACATGTTTTTTAAAAAAATCATCAATATCAAAAATTGAAACATGTTTTTTTTAATTGTCAGTCTCTTTTAGAATTCAAAACATTTATTACGTTGCTCACAGATCGAAATATCGTATTCAGTATTCAATTCATTTACGCCATCTGTGCAAATTACTAGGGCAATTTAAGCAATCTTGTTAAAATTATTCGTTGGAATTAATTGATTTTTACATAGATTTAATATTTGGTTATGTGGTGATTTAATATTTGGTAATTTGTTATCAAAAACGCCATTACATACTATGATTTTTTACTCACACGTTTGTGTGGTTTGGACTTTAATTGAGCCATTTTTTTTTTGTTGACTAAGGGATACATATGTCAAAATGTATGGAAAACCGAAAACATGCTCACAATTACTACGTATATATTAGGGCTTCAATCCGGATCTAATCAACTTAGAGTTAACTTTGGATTGAAACCGAATTATCTTTTTTAGCGTATATATTGGCAGATTATGTTGGGATCGATTCGAATCCGAGTTGAGATAAACGTCAAAAAAAAATTTCTAAATACATATTTCTATATTTATTTAAATTCAAACAAAAATAAAAATATTAACTGGAGTTAACTCGATTCTACAAATTTGGTGGATCGAATCGAGTTAACGCGAAGGTGACTCGATCCCGTATATATAGAAATTTTGATCCGGATTGAATTCTTAATATATACGAAGTAAATGTTAAGTTTAAGGCGCAAACGAACCGAAACAGTTGATCAAGGGCGGTATGTTGTACCATCACTTCGAATCGAAATTCGAAAAAAGTCGAATGGCGGTATGTTGTATCATTTTCGAAAAGCAAAAATGATACAACTTTCACTTTTTCGACTCGACTTTTTTCGAATTCGATTCGAAGTGATGGTACAACATACCGCCCCAAATTTCAATAAAAAATTAAACAATAACCTCAAATTATCTATTTTGGCGTTTATCGTTATCATTTTTTTGTCAATGTGTAAATCTTCACTCAATATTAAATCAATCGATTTATAAATATGTATGTAATTGAATTGAAACAATATTGTGAGAAATAAAAAAAATCGATTTATGAAATATCACAAAAACAACTAAAAACGAAACGAAAGCTATGTGAATTTATAAAAACTTATTGAAAACTAAACGAATCGTAACGAAAACTATGTGCCTCGCTCGAGCTTTACAACGCCTCCCCAATAGAACTCCTTATGACTTTTGCCTTACAGAAAAGTATGAAAAAAAAAATTCTGTAAGGAAAAAGTCATACAGCTATGCTACACACAATTTTGGTTTCTGGATTCAAACTACTGCGCAATAGATTTTAATTTTTAATTTAAACCCTTATTTTAAATTAAATCATTAAATTTTTTTGTCTTGTTTTATTCTGTTCTCTCGAAAATAAAATTTAAACAAAAATCTACATCTCAAAAATGTCCTTAAATTTTTTTTATTTTCATTTCGGATTCACGAACAAAAATTTTATGTCGCAGCTGCGACGTAAAAATTTTGTCCGTGAATCCGAAATGAAAAAATTTGAAATGAAAATAAAAAAATTTACGGACATTTTTGAGATGTAGAGTTTTGTTTAAATTTTATTTTCGAGAGAACAGAATAATACAAGACAAAAAAATTTAATGATTTAATTTAAAATAAGGGTTTAAATTAAAAATTAAAATCAATTGTGACTTAGTTTGAATCCAGAAACCAAATTATCGTGTAGCATGGCTGATAAGGAATTCTATTGGGGATGCGCGTTTACTTTAAAGGGCGGATAAAAGTTAAAAGAAGAACTCTAACCTTATATCCCTTTTTCTACAAAAAAACGTTAGCTTAATTAAAGTCCAAACCACACAAATGTGTGATGATAAAAAATTTCGCTTGATTTCAAGTACAACAAACACAATTGTGGGTATAGTTTAGTGTTTTTTTCGGACGAAAATGAACCCAAGCTATACGAGGGGCGGTATGTTGTACCATCACTTTGAATCGAAAAAAGTCGAAATTCGAAAAAAGTCGAATCGAAAAAATGAAATTTGTATAATTTTTGCTTTTCGAAAATGATACAACATATCGCCATTCGATTTTTTCGAATTTCGATTCGAAGTGATGGTACAACATACCGCCCCTGGCTTCAAATTAAGCCGCAATAAATTATTGTTAATTTAAACCATTATTTAATATTAAAAAACCAAATTTTTTTGTATTGTTTTATCCTGTTCTCTAGAAAACTGTCTCGAACACTCTCGAACCAGTCAGGAATAAAAACTTAAAAGAATGCGATAAATGGCATTTCAATGTTTTTACCCAGTCAAACTTAATTTTCATGTAAGAAACTCAACTATCACTTATAGCAAATTCTTTCGAAACAAAATTTTGATCTTAGATCAAAAAAATGATTGACAATACAATAAATTTGATCGAAATGTCATTGAAATACATCGCATTGCCAGTCATTTTTTTGATCTAAGATCAAAATTTTGTTTCGAAAGAATTTGCTATTAATAAAAAAAAGTGCGCGTAAAATCGCAAAAAAATAAAAACTTAAAAATTGTGTCGCAAAATCCGATTTTTATTAAATTAAAAGGCGGAAATTATTTAATTTGTATTAATTATTGTTAGAATTAATTACTAAATTATTATATAAATTTATTTGAATAGTTTTACGTACATCTTTCACTTATACAGTCGTGTGCAATATAATAGGTAATTCTATGAAATTTTTAAATAATATATTTTTTTTAGCAAAATCATCAATATCAAAAATTGAAACATGGGGCGGTATGTTGTACCATCACTTCGAATCGAAATTCGAAATAAGTCGAATGGCGGTATGTTGTATCATTTTCGAAAAGCAAAAATGATACTACTTTCACTTTTCGATTCGACTTTTTCCGATTCGAAGTGATGGTAGAACATACCGTCGTCCCAGTTGTTTATTTGTGACGAGAAGCCTATAAAATTTTGGTGATTGTAGCACTAACCGAAGTGATGCAATCGGCGTGTAACTTAAGCTCTTAAGTCTGACTGGTTGAGGCATTAAATTTTTTTTATTTTCATTTCGGATGCAAGGACAAAAATTTTATGTCGCAGCTGCGACATACAATTTTTGACCTTACATCCGAAATGAAAAAATAGAAATGAAAATAAAAAAATTTAAGGCCATTTTAGAGATGCAGATTTTTGTTTAAATTTTATTTTCGACCGAACAGAATAAAACAATACGAAAAAATTTAGTGTTTTAATATAAAATAAGGGTTTAAATTAACAATAATAACCTAGTGCGACTTGTTTGAAACCAGAAACTAAAATCTCATGTAGCTTGGCTCAATAAGTTTAAAAGGAATACACAAATGTGTAAGTTGGTTCAAAACATATACAAAAATAAATGTTTGACATGATTATTTTGCCTTACCCACACAATTGTGTGGGCAGGCAGGAAATGGGATATTTAGTAACGAAATAAAGTACAAAAAAAATAAAGTACAAAACGAATACAGAGCTACTTAGAACAATTTAAAAAATTATGTACTTACACCAGCTTAGAAGTACTGCTTTTTCATCAATTTGTGGTTCTTCTTCTTCCTTAGTAAAGTCGTCAGTATTTTTAGCAGGTTGATTACGCGCTGGTGATCTTCGATCTCCTCGGCGGGGTGGTGAACGGGATCGTCCACGCTTACGATTTTTTCTATCTGAGTAATCTGATTTTTTTGGATCTTTGTCTTTGTTGGGTGAATCTGTTACTTCCTTACTTTCTTCGTCTTTTTTAGAATCACTGACATTTCCCACCTTAATTAAATAAACAATAAATTTCCATATTAAATAAATCCTAATTTTAAATAAATAAAAAAAATTAAAAAAATGTCTGTCTATATCGAGGCAGTCATATTTAACACGGATGTTAAAATTACCTCATCCTTTTCTAGAATGGTCTCATTTATTGTAATTCTTGTTGTTTTATTTGACTGTAATTATTGATGTAACGTTTGAATATTGTAATATGGGATGTGTAGGTTTGATGTAATGTTAAATGTATGGGATTGCTTTATCTGATATTATAATATTGTGTTGAGTAATGCTGTAAATGTCGTTGCGGAGAATATTTTGTTTTACTACTGTCGGGTATATTTAGTATATTTGTGTGTATAATATAGTAATATTATTGTAATGATTTAATATAGTAAATAATTGTAAAATAGTATATTTTATGATAGAGTATATGACTCTTACCTGTATCTGAATTCTAGCGGGTGTATTGTTACTCTCTGGATTCTTGACAATGCACGTAAGAATACTTAAACACAAGATGGTTAATTTTTGATTTCACTAATTTAAATTTATAAAACTTTATTGAGTAGATATGTCTTAACACGATTTTCACTTAATATTTTACATACAGAATTATAACCACTTATAGGTTTAATTTATTAGCACACATGAATTGATTTGATTGATATATTTTACTTTGGATAGTCGCACACAAAATTTATTTAATTTATATAATATATTTTGGATATTCACGGACAAATTTATTTAATTGATATAAGACATTGAATTATCACAAATGAACTTATTTAATTTATATAATATGTTTTGAGTATTCACGGACAAATTTATTTAATTGATATAATATTTCGAATTATCACAAATGAACTTATTTAATTTATATAATATGTTTTGAATATTCACGGACAAATTTATTTAATTGATATAAGACTTTGAATTATCACAACTGAACTTATTTAATTTATATAATATACTTTGATTTATAATAAATGAACTTATTTAATTGATATGATATACTTTGATTTACAATAAATGAACTTATTTAATTGATATGATATACTTTGATTTATAATTCACGAACTGATCGAACTGATTGAACACTCACTGATTTTTTCTTTCGATTGATTTCGATTTTCTGTTTTTTCTGCTTTTATATTGTCGCTTATTTATTTTTTTTTGTTTTTGGAAAATGGTGTCGAGTGGAAATTTTCCATTCGTAAAATTATATGAAATTGCTTATTGGTAGTAAATTCAAAATATTGGGTCAAAATATTAACTTGATTTTTAGGTCGTAAAATTATTTATATAATATTTTAATTTCCGTGAAATTGCATTTTGTTTTTATGATTTAGGTTTTAATTAAATTTTGTAATTTTGTTGTTTGTTTTTTGTGCACGTGTTTTTGTTGCGTGTGAAAATGTTTTTAGATGATTGTGTGGGAAGGTTTTTTATGTTTATTCTTATATGATTCTACAACACCTTCCCTGTTTGAATGAGCTAAAATTTTGAGGTTGTTGAGAAAATTTTAGTTAATGTGATATATGTGTATATGGTTCGCTGTTCGTCGTGTTGGTCTGTTGATTTGGAGTTTGTCTTTTCCGTTTTCGGGGGTGTCATTGTTCTGTTCAATTGTTCTATCCAATTTTGGTGTTATGTGTTGACTTTTACTTCTTGTTAAGTTATTTCATGTTTCTGTTGTTGTTAAGGTTTTGGTTTAATTTGTGGTTCCATATGTTTTCGTCGTGTGTTGTAGGTTATTGCTCTCGTTTCTGTTATGTGTGAAAGTCTTACGTGATTGTGTCGTATTTCTTGTGGATCTTGTTCCGGTTTGCCTTCATGTCGCGTGTTGTTTTATATATTTTTGTTGTATAACCTGACCTACGGTATTACTGTTTATTTACATATATCATATTACGTTTTCTTTTTAGCCTTGAACGAATTTTATTTTGAATGAGTGCACTTTTGTATTGTATTATCTTTTTCTTTTTTCTTTTCTTTTGCAATTTCACGTTTTGTTTGTAAAAAAAAAATTTTTTGTGTGGTGTCATGTTATTATTGTTGAAGAAAAAAAAAATTTTGTATGTAAATTGTGTGAAAATTTTTAAATTATATAAAATTTTAATTGTATGGGTGTAATTATGGTGAGGCCATTTTTGTTTTTTCTTATATACTATTTTTATTTATGTGTGTTTTTCTCTTTTGTATGGTATGTTATTTTTACTATGAAAAATTTTTTTTTTTTGAATTAGTTTTTGTTTTGTGTGTAAATGAAATATGCGATTTTTATGTATGATGATTATGCTTTAGTATTTTAATTCATGTCTTTTCTTTAAAATTTATATGGTTAAAAGAGAGGTTTTTTTTTTTGTTATTTTCTAGTGTGCTTTATAGAAATTTTTATTGGTTTTATATTCTAATGTAACAAAAATTTGTTTATCTTCTTATGTTTTAGTCTCTAATTTTTAAATTTGTTATTAATTTTAGGTTTTTGTCTTTTTGAAGATTATGCTTATGCTAGGTTTATAATTAGTGTAAAGTTTTCTTTTTAACATTATTAACATTATGGTTAATTGCTTATCTAATGGTTTTGTGTTCATAGTTTGTTCTTCTTTGAGTGTTAGTTTGGTATTGGTTCATAGAAGAAAAAACTATTTGTTTTTGAGATGAGTTTAGAATTCGTCCATCTCTAGTCTTTCCATTTTGTTTTCGTTGCATGTTGGCTTATTTGTGTGTGTTTTAGTCTCGTGTATCCATGGCCTATTTGTTGTGTTGTGCGTCTGCACGGTAGTGGTAATTGTATTTATTGTATTGAGTGATTTCTTAGTCCTGGTCCTGTAAAATATTGTTAAGAGGTTATTATTGTTTCGTTCGTTTTAATGATTATTGTTGGGTTTTCTTGAGTCCGTGTTAATGGTGGGAGTTTCGAAGGGGTTTGTCATTATTTTTTTCTAATTTTGAAGTTTGTGTATTGATATGTGACGTTAGGGGTGTATGTTGATGGAAGATTATCTATGCTATTTTGGTACGGATTTTGAATACGGGGTATGGGATTGGTTTTTAAATTTTTGAGACTGAAAGGTGGGTTGTGCTTGTGAGTGTTAATTTTGTCTATTTCTGTTAATGTGATAGTGTCGTTTTGATTTGTTTGTAGTGGTTCTACGAAGTGTTTTTGATTTATACATAGGTCAGCTCCTGAATCGATTAATAAATGTACTTTGTGTTCGTTTATGATGGGTGAGATGGTATCACGGGTCAGTTTGTCGTTGGTTGCTAGATTTACTGTATATTGAGTATCTGGGTATAATAGCTGTTGTAGTATGTCTGATTCTGTTTCATCGAGATCTAGTATGTTATGTGTGCGTGATTTCGTTAGTTTAGTAACTGGTTTAGGTATGGTGGAAGTAACTTTGTTTTTTGACGGGTTTGGTATTTGTGTGGGGTTGTTGTTGCCCTTGTGTTTTGCTATTATTTGAGATAAGTCGTGTGTTTTTTGTAACAAGTTTTGTTTTAGTTCAGATGAGAGTTTTCGTGTGTTAGTTTCAAATGTATTCTGTATTTTTGAGATTGTTTGACATGTTAGTTTTTTGAATAGTGAGATTTTGTCGGTGAATTTGTATTGCTCTGGATTGGTTTTGTCAGTTCTGTTCTGAGTTTTATTTGTTTGTGAGTTTGTAATTGTTAAGTTTATGTTTTGCACCGGGATTGTAGCGGCGGCTTTTGTTTGTTGAGTGGTTGGTTGTGGAGTCGAGTTTTGCACCGAAATTGTAGCGGTGGCTTTTGGTTGATGATTAACTGTTTGTAAGCTTGAGTTGTGCGTCGGCATTGTAGCGATGGTTTGTAATTGTTGATTGTTTGTGTGTGAGTTTAAGTTGTGCGTCGGCGTTGGAGCGACGGTTTTTGATTGATGATTGATTGTTTGTGGATTAGAGTTGTGCGTCGGCGTTGTAGCGACGGCTTTTGATTGATGATTGATTGTTTGTGGATTGGAGTTGTGCGTCGGCGTTGTAGCGACGGCTTTTGTTTGATGATTGATTGTTTGTGGATTGGAGTTGTGCGTCGGCGTTGTAGCGACGGCTTTTGTTTGTTGGTTGATTGCTTGTATTTGATAATTTAAGTTATGAGCGCTGGGGCTCGTGTGTTCGTTGTTTGGATTTAGTGTATTTGTTCGTGGGTTAGTGTGATCGTTTGAGAGAAGATTTTTTAGATAGATTTCTGGGATAGTACCCATTTGGAGAGTGTGTCCGTGGTCGTTTTTTGATGCTATTGATTTTTTTAAATGTGTTTGTATTGGATCCGAGGTCAGTGGCTCTCCTATGGCTGATCGGATCCGTTGGAGTTTTCCGGCTGCGTTTGTTGTGTTAAATCATGTTGATTCTGTGGTTGTTGCGGGAATATCGTATTTATTCTCATTTTGTTGAATGTGTCAGTCAACGTGTTGGTATCAGGCGGTGTGTGATTGTTTTGATTGATCCGTTGATTTGGCTGTCTGTTGAAGAATTTATTGCGGCATTCTTCAAAGGTGTGTCCCGTTGTTATTTTACAGTGTGAGCAGTATTTTGGTACGAAATTGCTTCTGCGTTGGTTCGGTTGATATTGTTGAGGACCGTTTGCTGTTGTGAATTGATTTTGAGTTTGTTGTTGTTGGTTGTGATTGAATTTGGGCATGCTTTGTGTTGACGGCATTTGCTGGTTTGATGTTTTATCTTGATACTGTTGATATGCGTGTTGTGGTTGTGCTATTCTGTTAAATTGCTCTTGCGTAGGTGCATTATACTGTGTATTCGATGGTTGTCTAGCTGTGTTGTAGTTTCTCTGATAGTTTGTGTTGTGTGTGTAATATTGTTGCGACCTGTTCGTTCTTTCGTGGCTTAACCTCGTGCGGCATACATCCCAAGTGTGATTTATTTTTTGGCAATAGTTACAGATGATTGCTGGTTTTCCGTATGTATTCTGTTGTTGAATTATTGGTGTGAATGATGTGACTGTCTGTTTCGCTGTGTTCTGTGCTGTATTTGTTGTGCATGCTAACATCTTCTCGATGGCTTCTGTCTCGTTTATTATTTCGTCTACGTTATTGGCTCTGATTGTGGCTATTTTCTCCTTAAGTATAGTGTTGTTTAATCCTCTTTTGAATAATTGGACGGAGTTCGTGTTGAGGTGCTTTAGGTAGGTGTCGTCGATGTTGTTGGCAGTGTACTTGGTCCTATAGCCGTTCTTGTATTGCTCAAGAGCTTCGAGAAGCCTGTACCCGTAATTTCTGATGCTTTCGCCGTATGCCTGCTGTACATTGTTGAATCTTCTTTCTAATTCGTCTAGTGAGTGTAATTCCGTGTACATGTTTCCTAGTATTTCCTTAAGTTCTTTGTAATTTTGGACATTTCTGTGAGTGATCCTTATGTACGCGTCTCCTGTCAGTCTTAGTTTGATCAATCGGTCGAATATTTTTTGCTCTTGTTCTGTGTTGAGGGTTTCACAGATACTGTCGGCAGTGTCGAGGAATCTCGTTAAGTTGTGTGCTTGGTGTTTCGTGCCATCTCCGTTGAATTCTGGTACGAAGTTCGCAATACTTTGTTGAATCTTTTGTTGGTCCATTTTTGGATTATTTGTGAGTTTGTTTGTTGCTTCTGGTTTTGCGATTTGGAGCGTCTGTGGTGTTTGATCGTCCTCCTTAGCTTGATGCTTTGTTTTTGATTTTAATTTTTCGTTTCGGGGTTCTGTCACTTGGATTTCCTCTTTGTTGGCTGGTGCCGTCGTATTACTTGTGTTGATTTTCGTTTGAATTTGTTTTTGATTCGTGGGAGCACTTTTGTTGCTTGTTATTTTTTGCTGGGTATTCAAGTGATTTATGATGTTCGAGTATAGCTCGCTAGGTTCTGATTTTATTCTGAGCCTTTCGCTTGCTCGAGTTGGTGATCTTGGAGTTTTATTGGATTTATTGCTGAATGGTGCGATTCCACTCATTTAATTCATTTAATTTATAGTTTTTGTTGATCATTTGAGATCTTGATTTTGCTTTACGATTTTGGGGAAACAAGAGAATTTTTTCAACTGCAAATTTGGGTGAAAGGGTTTTACGACCTCGGGGGGACTTTTTACTTTATTTTGGTGAAGTGGTGTTCGACCAAAAGGTAGTGCGAAAGGGTGTGTAAGTTGGGAGATTGGTTTTTAGTGGATGAGTGTTCAACCTAAGAGATTTGTTTTTGTACGCGTGAATTTATTTTTACTTAAGATTATGTTGACACGGGTTCGTAAACTACAGCGCCAATATTGTAATTCTTGTTGTTTTATTTGACTGTAATTATTGATGTAACGTTTGAATATTGTAATATGGGATGTGTAGGTTTGATGTAATGTTAAATGTATGGGATTGCTTTATCTGATATTATAATATTGTGTTGAGTAATGCTGTAAATGTCGTTGCGGAGAATATTTTGTTTTACTACTGTCGGGTATATTTAGTATATTTGTGTGTATAATATAGTAATATTATTGTAATGATTTAATATAGTAAATAATTGTAAAATAGTATATTTTATGATAGAGTATATGACTCTTACCTGTATCTGAATTCTAGCGGGTGTATTGTTACTCTCTGGATTCTTGACAATGCACGTAAGAATACTTAAACACAAGATGGTTAATTTTTGATTTCACTAATTTAAATTTATAAAACTTTATTGAGTAGATATGTCTTAACACGATTTTCACTTAATATTTTACATACAGAATTATAACCACTTATAGGTTTAATTTATTAGCACACATGAATTGATTTGATTGATATATTTTACTTTGGATAGTCGCACACAAAATTTATTTAATTTATATAATATATTTTGGATATTCACGGACAAATTTATTTAATTGATATAAGACATTGAATTATCACAAATGAACTTATTTAATTTATATAATATGTTTTGAGTATTCACGGACAAATTTATTTAATTGATATAATATTTCGAATTATCACAAATGAACTTATTTAATTTATATAATATGTTTTGAATATTCACGGACAAATTTATTTAATTGATATAAGACTTTGAATTATCACAACTGAACTTATTTAATTTATATAATATACTTTGATTTATAATAAATGAACTTATTTAATTGATATGATATACTTTGATTTACAATAAATGAACTTATTTAATTGATATGATATACTTTGATTTATAATTCACGAACTGATCGAACTGATTGAACACTCACTGATTTTTTCTTTCGATTGATTTCGATTTTCTGTTTTTTCTGCTTTTATATTGTCGCTTATTTATTTTTTTTTGTTTTTGGAAAATGGTGTCGAGTGGAAATTTTCCATTCGTAAAATTATATGAAATTGCTTATTGGTAGTAAATTCAAAATATTGGGTCAAAATATTAACTTGATTTTTAGGTCGTAAAATTATTTATATAATATTTTAATTTCCGTGAAATTGCATTTTGTTTTTATGATTTAGGTTTTAATTAAATTTTGTAATTTTGTTGTTTGTTTTTTGTGCACGTGTTTTTGTTGCGTGTGAAAATGTTTTTAGATGATTGTGTGGGAAGGTTTTTTATGTTTATTCTTATATGATTCTACAACACCTTCCCTGTTTGAATGAGCTAAAATTTTGAGGTTGTTGAGAAAATTTTAGTTAATGTGATATATGTGTATATGGTTCGCTGTTCGTCGTGTTGGTCTGTTGATTTGGAGTTTGTCTTTTCCGTTTTCGGGGGTGTCATTGTTCTGTTCAATTGTTCTATCCAATTTTGGTGTTATGTGTTGACTTTTACTTCTTGTTAAGTTATTTCATGTTTCTGTTGTTGTTAAGGTTTTGGTTTAATTTGTGGTTCCATATGTTTTCGTCGTGTGTTGTAGGTTATTGCTCTCGTTTCTGTTATGTGTGAAAGTCTTACGTGATTGTGTCGTATTTCTTGTGGATCTTGTTCCGCTTTGCCTTCATGTCGCGTGCTGTTTTATATATTTTTGTTGTATAACCTGACCTACGGTATTACTGTTTATTTACATATATCATATTACGTTTTCTTTTTAGCCTTGAACGAATTTTATTTTGAATGAGTGCACTTTTGTATTGTATTATCTTTTTCTTTTTTCTTTTCTTTTGCAATTTCACGTTTTGTTTGTAAAAAAAAAATTTTTTGTGTGGTGTCATGTTATTATTGTTGAAGAAAAAAAAAATTTTGTATGTAAATTGTGTGAAAATTTTTAAATTATATAAAATTTTAATTGTAAGGGTGTAATTATGGTGAGGCCATTTTTGTTTTTTCTTATATACTATTTTTATTTATGTGTGTTTTTCTCTTTTGTATGGTATGTTATTTTTACTATGAAAAATTTTTTTTTTTTGAATTAGTTTTTGTTTTGTGTGTAAATGAAATATGCGATTTTTATGTATGATGATTATGCTTTAGTATTTTAATTCATGTCTTTTCTTTAAAATTTATATGGTTAAAAGAGAGGTTTTTTTTTTTTGTTATTTTCTAGTGTGCTTTATAGAAATTTTTATTGGTTTTATATTCTAATGTAACAAAAATTTGTTTATCTTCTTATGTTTTAGTCTCTAATTTTTAAATTTGTTATTAATTTTAGGTTTTTGTCTTTTTGAAGATTATGCTTATGCTAGGTTTATAATTAGTGTAAAGTTTTCTTTTTAACATTATTAACATTATGGTTAATTGCTTATCTAATGGTTTTGTGTTCATAGTTTGTTCTTCTTTGAGTGTTAGTTTGGTATTGGTTCATAGAAGAAAAAACTATTTGTTTTTGAGATGAGTTTAGAATTCGTCCATCTCTAGTCTTTCCATTTTGTTTTCGTTGCATGTTGGCTTATTGGTGTGTGTTTTAGTCTCGTGTATCCATGGCCTATTTGTTGTGTTGTGCGTCTGCACGGTAGTGGTAATTGTATTTATTGTATTGAGTGATTTCTTAGTCCTGGTCCTGTAAAATATTGTTAAGAGGTTATTATTGTTTCGTTCGTTTTAATGATTATTGTTGGGTTTTCTTGAGTCCGTGTTAATGGTGGGAGTTTCGAAGGGGTTTGTCATTATTTTTTTCTAATTTTGAAGTTTGTGTATTGATATGTGACGTTAGGGGTGTATGTTGATGGAAGATTATCTATGCTATTTTGGTACGGATTTTGAATACGGGGTATGGGATTGGTTTTTAAATTTTTGAGACTGAAAGGTGGGTTGTGCTTGTGAGTGTTAATTTTGTCTATTTCTGTTAATGTGATAGTGTCGTTTTGATTTGTTTGTAGTGGTTCTACGAAGTGTTTTTGATTTATACATAGGTCAGCTCCTGAATCGATTAATAAATGTACTTTGTGTTCGTTTATGATGGGTGAGATGGTATCACGGGTCAGTTTGTCGTTTGTTGCTAGATTTACTGTATATTGAGTATCTGGGTATAATAGCTGTTGTAGTATGTCTGATTCTGTTTCATCGAGATCTAGTATGTTATGTGTGCGTGATTTCGTTAGTTTAGTAACTGGTTTAGGTATGGTGGAAGTAACTTTGTTTTTTGACGGGTTTGGTATTTGTGTGGGGTTGTTGTTGCCCTTGTGTTTTGCTATTATTTGAGATAAGTCGTGTGTTTTTTGTAACAAGTTTTGTTTTAGTTCAGATGAGAGTTTTCGTGTGTTAGTTTCAAATGTATTCTGTATTTTTGAGATTGTTTGACATGTTAGTTTTTTGAATAGTGAGATTTTGTCGGTGAATTTGTATTGCTCTGGATTGGTTTTGTCAGTTCTGTTCTGAGTTTTATTTGTTTGTGAGTTTGTAATTGTTAAGTTTATGTTTTGCACCGGGATTGTAGCGGCGGCTTTTGTTTGTTGAGTGGTTGGTTGTGGAGTCGAGTTTTGCACCGAAATTGTAGCGGTGGCTTTTGGTTGATGATTAACTGTTTGTAAGCTTGAGTTGTGCGTCGGCATTGTAGCGATGGTTTGTAATTGTTGATTGTTTGTGTGTGAGTTTAAGTTGTGCGTCGGCGTTGGAGCGACGGTTTTTGATTGATGATTGATTGTTTGTGGATTAGAGTTGTGCGTCGGCGTTGTAGCGACGGCTTTTGATTGATGATTGATTGTTTGTGGATTGGAGTTGTGCGTCGGCGTTGTAGCGACGGCTTTTGTTTGATGATTGATTGTTTGTGGATTGGAGTTGTGCGTCGGCGTTGTAGCGACGGCTTTTGTTTGTTGGTTGATTGCTTGTATTTGATAATTTAAGTTATGAGCGCTGGGGCTCGTGTGTTCGTTGTTTGGATTTAGTGTATTTGTTCGTGGGTTAGTGTGATCGTTTGAGAGAAGATTTTTTAGATAGATTTCTGGGATAGTACCCATTTGGAGAGTGTGTCCGTGGTCGTTTTTTGATGCTATTGATTTTTTTAAATGTGTTTGTATTGGATCCGAGGTCAGTGGCTCTCCTATGGCTGATCGGATCCGTTGGAGTTTTCCGGCTGCGTTTGTTGTGTTAAATCATGTTGATTCTGTGGTTGTTGCGGGAATATCGTATTTATTCTCATTTTGTTGAATGTGTCAGTCAACGTGTTGGTATCAGGCGGTGTGTGATTGTTTTGATTGATCCGTTGATTTGGCTGTCTGTTGAAGAATTTATTGCGGCATTCTTCAAAGGTGTGTCCCGTTGTTATTTTACAGTGTGAGCAGTATTTTGGTACGAAATTGCTTCTGCGTTGGTTCGGTTGATATTGTTGAGGACCGTTTGCTGTTGTGAATTGATTTTGAGTTTGTTGTTGTTGGTTGTGATTGAATTTGGGCATGCTTTGTGTTGACGGCATTTGCTGGTTTGATGTTTTATCTTGATACTGTTGATATGCGTGTTGTGGTTGTGCTATTCTGTTAAATTGCTCTTGCGTAGGTGCATTATACTGTGTATTCGATGGTTGTCTAGCTGTGTTGTAGTTTCTCTGATAGTTTGTGTTGTGTGTGTAATATTGTTGCGACCTGTTCGTTCTTTCGTGGCTTAACCTCGTGCGGCATACATCCCAAGTGTGATTTATTTTTTGGCAATAGTTACAGATGATTGCTGGTTTTCCGTATGTATTCTGTTGTTGAATTATTGGTGTGAATGATGTGACTGTCTGTTTCGCTGTGTTCTGTGCTGTATTTGTTGTGCATGCTAACATCTTCTCGATGGCTTCTGTCTCGTTTATTATTTCGTCTACGTTATTGGCTCTGATTGTGGCTATTTTCTCCTTAAGTATAGTGTTGTTTAATCCTCTTTTGAATAATTGGACGGAGTTCGTGTTGAGGTGCTTTAGGTAGGTGTCGTCGATGTTGTTGGCAGTGTACTTGGTCCTATAGCCGTTCTTGTATTGCTCAAGAGCTTCGAGAAGCCTGTACCCGTAATTTCTGATGCTTTCGCCGTATGCCTGCTGTACATTGTTGAATCTTCTTTCTAATTCGTCTAGTGAGTGTAATTCCGTGTACATGTTTCCTAGTATTTCCTTAAGTTCTTTGTAATTTTGGACATTTCTGTGAGTGATCCTTATGTACGCGTCTCCTGTCAGTCTTAGTTTGATCAATCGGTCGAATATTTTTTGCTCTTGTTCTGTGTTGAGGGTTTCATAGATACTGTCGGCAGTGTCGAGGAATCTCGTTAAGTTGTGTGCTTGGTGTTTCGTGCCATCTCCGTTGAATTCTGGTACGAAGTTCGCAATACTTTGTTGAATCTTTTGTTGGTCCATTTTTGGATTATTTGTGAGTTTGTTTGTTGCTTCTGGTTTTGCGATTTGGAGCGTCTGTGGTGTTTGATCGTCCTCCTTAGCTTGATGCTTTGTTTTTGATTTTAATTTTTCGTTTCGGGGTTCTGTCACTTGGATTTCCTCTTTGTTGGCTGGTGCCGTCGTATTACTTGTGTTGATTTTCGTTTGAATTTGTTTTTGATTCGTGGGAGCACTTTTGTTGCTTGTTATTTTTTGCTGGGTATTCAAGTGATTTATGATGTTCGAGTATAGCTCGCTAGGTTCTGATTTTATTCTGAGCCTTTCGCTTGCTCGAGTTGGTGATCTTGGAGTTTTATTGGATTTATTGCTGAATGGTGCGATTCCACTCATTTAATTAATTTAATTTATAGTTTTTGTTGATCATTTGAGATCTTGATTTTGCTTTACGATTTTGGGGAAACAAGAGAATTTTTTCAACTGCAAATTTGGGTGAAAGGGTTTTACGACCTCGGGGGGACTTTTTACTTTATTTTGGTGAAGTGGTGTTCGACCAAAAGGTAGTGCGAAAGGGTGTGTAAGTTGGGAGATTGGTTTTTTAGTGGATGAGTGTTCAACCTAAGAGATTTGTTTTTGTACGCGTGAATTTATTTTTACTTAAGATTATGTTGACACGGGTTCGTAAACTACAGCGCCAATATTGTAATTCTTGTTGTTTTATTTGACTGTAATTATTGATGTAACGTTTGAATATTGTAATATGGGATGTGTAGGTTTGATGTAATGTTAAATGTATGGGATTGCTTTATCTGATATTATAATATTGTGTTGAGTAATGCTGTAAATGTCGTTGCGGAGAATATTTTGTTTTACTACTGTCGGGTATATTTAGTATATTTGTGTGTATAATATAGTAATATTATTGTAATGATTTAATATAGTAAATAATTGTAAAATAGTATATTTTATGATAGAGTATATGACTCTTACCTGTATCTGAATTCTAGCGGGTGTATTGTTACTCTCTGGATTCTTGACAATGCACGTAAGAATACTTAAACACAAGATGGTTAATTTTTGATTTCACTAATTTAAATTTATAAAACTTTATTGAGTAGATATGTCTTAACACGATTTTCACTTAATATTTTACATACAGAATTATAACCACTTATAGGTTTAATTTATTAGCACACATGAATTGATTTGATTGATATATTTTACTTTGGATAGTCGCACACAAAATTTATTTAATTTATATAATATATTTTGGATATTCACGGACAAATTTATTTAATTGATATAAGACATTGAATTATCACAAATGAACTTATTTAATTTATATAATATGTTTTGAGTATTCACGGACAAATTTATTTAATTGATATAATATTTCGAATTATCACAAATGAACTTATTTAATTTATATAATATGTTTTGAATATTCACGGACAAATTTATTTAATTGATATAAGACTTTGAATTATCACAACTGAACTTATTTAATTTATATAATATACTTTGATTTATAATAAATGAACTTATTTAATTGATATGATATACTTTGATTTACAATAAATGAACTTATTTAATTGATATGATATACTTTGATTTATAATTCACGAACTGATCGAACTGATTGAACACTCACTGATTTTTTCTTTCGATTGATTTCGATTTTCTGTTTTTTCTGCTTTTATATTGTCGCTTATTTATTTTTTTTTGTTTTTGGAAAATGGTGTCGAGTGGAAATTTTCCATTCGTAAAATTATATGAAATTGCTTATTGGTAGTAAATTCAAAATATTGGGTCAAAATATTAACTTGATTTTTAGGTCGTAAAATTATTTATATAATATTTTAATTTCCGTGAAATTGCATTTTGTTTTTATGATTTAGGTTTTAATTAAATTTTGTAATTTTGTTGTTTGTTTTTTGTGCACGTGTTTTTGTTGCGTGTGAAAATGTTTTTAGATGATTGTGTGGGAAGGTTTTTTATGTTTATTCTTATATGATTCTACAACACATTTTCTGTTTTCTCTTGTTCTTCCTTTTCCTCTTTTATTGATTCTAGTTGTTTAGTAGATGAACTTTCATTGGCCTCACTCATTACATCTTCTTTACCATCATCTTCCCCAACTTCATCGTTCACTTCATAATTATCGGGATTTTGATCATCATCTTCATCGTGTTCTTCTGGATGTTCAATGATGTTTTCAATTTCATCACCATGTTCTTCATCTTCTTCTTGATCAGGTGGTTCGCTACTTTCCTGTTGAACTGAATCCCCTTGATCGATTGATTCTAAATTTTATTTATTTGTAAAATTTAAACAATAAAACTTTTAAACTAAAATTCGTATTACAAATTATTATTAATGTTAACAATTCTGCTATCTACATAAAAAGAGACAAGGTACTAAACATTTTTATTTGATTTTGCAAGACTATCTTTAGTGTAAATATACATGTTTAGGTATTATGATTATATAAAATCATGATAGTAAAGTATAAATCCTTCCTACCAAGCTTTCATTATTTTCATCTTATTACAAACTACACCCTCACTTTATAGAATTTAATAATAGAGCGAAAACTCGCGAACCGGTTTTATTAAAAGAAATTCAAGAGAAAACAAATGATTACTTTTAAGTATTTAGAAGTACATAAAGGGGTCAGGTTGACCCCTTTATGTACTTCTAAATACTTAAAAGTAATCATTACTTATGAATTATCTCTGTTTTATACAAACTTAATTTTCTATTGCAAAGGACTTATTATGCCTTTTAAGAGCGTTTTTTACCGTAAAAGTCGAAAATTTTATAACACGCTCCCTTAAAACTCGTTTCCTACTAGCATGCTAAACGAATACTTTATTTAATGACAATCTAATCGCACTAAGTTGATGCAATTGAACAAAAATTTCAGATTTACCTTTTAGACCTAGTTTTTTTCGTATCTAGAATATTTTTTTGATAAACTTTATTAAGGGTGTTTGTTTTATATATTTCAAAAAACTTATCCAAAAATATTAAGAAATTTTCAGCGAACAACTTAGATGTACCATACATATCCATGGAATATATACACCCTCTTCCATTATTTGACAGATTCATATAATACTGATCACCTTCATCTATTTCAGCTATCAACCAAGAATGCTTTACTTCACTATTTTTTATATTATGCTTCATACAATTATTCTTAAATGAATGTTGCTTCAACACCATGTATTCAATTTGGTCATCGTCATCCGATTCAGTAGGTCCACATATAATTAATCCCTCACCATACACAGATCCATATTTATTTAGAAAACTTGTATACACCTTTGGCAATGAATTTAGCTTTAAGCTATTTTTATTTCTATTTATTTTTTTTATTGCTTTCTCTATATTAGGATTAGATATAGCCGATCCAATAGCAAATAAACCTCTTCTATTTTCCAAGAATGCATCTACTTTTTGAGCCATAAGTGCTACTTCATCACCTACACTATCACGTTCCACAGATCTATCATGGGATCCCCTACTAGACTCTGCTTGACTACTTGTTTCACTTCCCCTATCCATTTGATAGTCATAATATGATGAACATCCTAATTGTGTTAAAAACACAAATGATAAAGCGCATATATTTTTTATATTTAACATAGGATTGATTTTTATTGATTTCATGATATATAACTAACTACTTAGTCTATCCCGAAGTATTATTTATTACATTGATTATCAGTTACAATATACGTGTTTTTTTCGCCGTGTATACGTGTTTATACGTGTTTTTATAATATACGTGTTTTTTTCGCGTCAATCAAATATAAAATGCGTCAATTGTTTGTGAATTCATACCATAAAATTTCCCGCTATATGATATAAAAACGTGCTTACCGTTGGCTTGAGTTGTTATTCCATCAGCACCTTCATCTTCCAAAGCTTTTTGTAGTCTTTCAACTAAGACTGCTTTCACGCCTTTTTGGTCCAAACCACGAGCCGCCAGTTCAGCTCGCAATTCAACAACTTTTAATTTGGAGGGATCCATCTTTTTTTCTTGCTACTTACAAATTATTTATAAGCAATATTGGATGTAAACTTAAAATTTTTATTTCACAGGAATTATACTTATATTGTTAATCACAAATCTCACATTTATTAAAAGTTTTTTAATTGAAATTACTTTACTTCGATTAAATCAAAATAATAAGAATGATTTGTCACACGACGAAAATAGACGCACATGCAACAATAGAGTTATACTACACAGAGTAGAAATGTTTTTTCCCCCATATAAAGAAGCATATAATATTTGCTATTTCATTTGAGGCACGTTGGTGAAGGATGGTTATATAAAAAAGCATATGGCTTACTCATATTTCAAAACGAAAAACCCCAAATCAGATGTTTATTTATGTGCGCAGTGACAACCTATGATGACGACTTAATTTAGTGATTTTAAAATTATTAATTAAAATAATAAAAATATTATAAAATATTTAGTTGGTTTATATAGTAGTGTGTGGTGTGCATTATTTGATAAAAAAAATTATAAACTTGTTATTGAAATGAAGTGTATTGTCAAAAATTGTAAAAATACGCCTAAAAGATTTCAAAAAGGCGTATCTTACCATCAGTAAGTTTACTAAGTGTTTATATAAAATAAAATGTAAATTATGTTAAGAAAAAAGTGATTTGTGATAAATTTATCCATTATTTAATTTATAAATCAGAGAAAATTAAGTAAACAATTTTGATTTCGGTGTGGGGTTTTTCATTTTGTGTGTGTGTTTGTAAACATATGTTATATTACCAGTGTCGCATTTCTCTTATTACTACGTACATATTCTACGTGTTTTTCTATTCATAATTATTTTTTATTTTGGAATATTATAAGTATAATTTTTTTATCGAAAATAAAAACAATTAATGCGTACTATATTCGAATAAAAATAATTGGGAATTTGAGAAGTTTTAAATTTCAATCGAGCAAATTCTAAATACGACCCGTTGATTTATATGCTTTCTCTTTTACCCTCCGAATTTGACTCACTTGACAGCTGCTATCATTCACTCTGTAGTATTTAACTTTATGCATGCAACATAAAGTAGTTCTATTTCAATCTAGTACAAAACGAAAATACAAAATGAAAACATAGTATTATTCAAGGTTTGATCATACTGTAAAGAATGTTTCGCCAGAGAGGTCACCCCAAACACAAGTATTTTAGTACAAATAACACCCTTCCAACAGTGTGTGCCAGAAACGTACATTTTACGATTATGCTTATTACCCCATTTCCATGCGGCATACCAACATTTTGCTACTGCAAAATGAAGATATCCCATTCGCGTTTTACTAACACAATTGTGCGAGTACGGCAAACGTACCGTGTTAAAAATTTATTTTTGTATGTGTTTTGAGCCTACTTACACATTTGCGCATCACTTTCAAACATATTTCGTCCGAAAAAAACACAATAACTATACATCCAATTGTGTTGGTTGTACTTCAAATCAAGCGAAATTTTTTATCAAAAACGCCATTACAAACTATGATATTTTACTCGCACATTAGTGTGGTTTGGACTTTAATTAAGCCATTTTTTTATTTTCTGTTGTTGAAAAAGGGAAATAATAGCTGTGTTTCTTCAACACACGGAATGAGATAAAAAAAGGCTGGCTTTTTAATAAACTTTTGCTCATAAAATTTGTCTACGGTTGTCATATCGCACATCCTTTAAAAAAATGTTATAACACAAAAAACAGTTTTGTGATAAATGCATTTTAATGCCCGGTTTACATGAGAAAAATGTTTTCTTCTACAAATTTTTGTAGGTAAATAAGAAAGAATCCGCTATATAAAAATATTCAATATGCCAGAAAGAAAGAAATATATATAGTAATGGCGTAATTTTTTTTATAGGATCATTATTAATTAATTTTTCTGAATTAAAAAACGAAATTTACATTTTTATCTATGGCGTCTGTTTTTATAATGAATTCTCAACATTTATAAATACGAAATAATTTTTTTCTTGTTAATTTTAAAACTGTTGCCATAAAAATACTCGGATCGAATATATTTTATGGCAACATTTTCATTTTTATTGTGATTTTTGCTCAAAAATTCTTGTGCAAAATTTTGTTGGGATATATTGCTTTTCTTTTCTCTCTTGTGCAAAGAGTCAATGTTTTCTTATTCATTTTGCAGAAGAAAAATGTTGGTCGTATGTAAACCGGGCTTAAATTGCTATACTTGAATATTTATTTTATCAAGCTAATAATGAATAATCTCAGCATCATCACAGTAGCGTTAGCAATTAAAACAAATTAAAATGCATTTATCTCAACACTGATTTTTTGTATTGACAGTTTTTAAGATGTGGGATATGTTTTCAGTAGTTTTGTATTTTTTTGTTTGCAATTTCTGCTTTGTTTACGATTAGATGGGGCTTTATTTTAATTTAATCGAATAAACGTATGTCTGGGGATTACAAATACACAATATTCGGTTTTATACACACATCACAATTTATAAATTATCAAATAATTTATAGCCAAACACAGGTTGCAATAAAAGGGGTTTACAAATAAAATCAAAAAATTGGGGCGCAGAAAAAACCGATTTTGGTAAAGGTGAAAGAAACGAAAAAGCTACCAGATAAAAGTTATCCTAGTGTGGACATGCACGTCGATAGACTTTTTGAAGTCATGGAATCACGACAAAAGAAAGTGTCGTGAGGCTCATGGGGTAATACAATAATATGCTTGATGGGAACGCAGCAGTGGCGAGGCGACTCGACTGTCAAAAGGACAATGTTAATACATTTTTAAACAATCAGCTTTATTTATAATAATTGCTCTGCAATGGAACCTATGGAATTAAAATCGGAAAAACCACAAAGTGCTTTACCATCGGCTTTACTAAAACGTTTGGCTAAGCGAGGAATAATCGAGAAAAACAAAGCGAAAAAATTGATTGAAACAGCAGAGAAACGAGAAAAAAATGATAAAGAAGAAATCATAGCCGAAGATTATGATGAAGTGGAAGAACCTAACCAGTATGATTTTGAATATATTCGAAAACCGGAAGAAAATTTGTGGAAAGAAAAAATGAAATCTAGAATGGCAGAGGGTGGTAATGCCGGCTATAAATGCTGCCCTAATAAATACAATATATTTCATAAATGTACCTTATTTTGCGTTAATAAATGGGGCGATGGTATTACCGAGCAATCTGAAGAATATTTAAAGCGTAAAAAACGGTTGTTACGAAGACATCCGTTGCCAAAGGATTGGATAGAAGTTTATGAATCTGGCTGTGGAATACATTATTATTGGAACAAAACAGATGACACAGTTTCTTGGATGCCACCATCTCATCCGAAAGCGCATATTTCTAAAAGTGCTGGTGCATTGCGTCGCGAATTAGAAGAATCAGTTCCAGTCGATATGGATGATCTGCCTGACGGAGATGTTGATGAGAATCTTAAAATACCAGTCAACATGAATATAAATGCGGTTGTGGAACTCACACCGACGTTAATAAAAAAAGCTAAAGCAAGAGATTTGGATAAGACTTTGCTGCGTACAAAAAAAGAACGAAGACAAAAACGAGACGAAGCTGATAAACTTGATCCAATGGACCCAGCAGCTTATTCCGATATACCAAGAGGGACATGGGCTTCTGGTCTGAATAATGAAGAGCGACAAGCTTGTGCTGATGTTACAGCTTCTGGAGCATTATATCAAATGCGACCCTATCCGAATCCAGGTTCAATTTTGGCATCTAATAAGAAAATTAATGATGACAGTAATGATGAAAATAGCAATGATTAAATAAATCTAACGCGCATCCCCAATAGAATTCCTTTAACTGTTGCCTTGCAGAAAAGTATGAAAAAACTTGAGAAAAAAAAATCTCGTTTTTTTTCATACTCTTCTGTAAGGAAAAAGTTAAAGGAATTCTATTGGGGATGTGTTGTAAAATATTCATAACAATTACTCTTACGTTTCCATGGACGGTCATAATGCCCGGTTTAGATGCGATCAACATTTTTCTCCTGCAAAATGAGAAAGATATAACATTGACTTTTTGCACATGAGAGACAAGAAAAGAAATATATCCCAACAAAATTTTGCAGATTTTTTATAGCCCTATTCCATGGAAATAATCTGCTGTCAGCAAAACCAAAAGCGAGAAAAAAATATAAATATTGCTGGTTGTGTACGAAACAAAACATGTCAGTAAAATTTTACTGAGAGAGGAAGTGTGGAGTATTTTTTATGGCAGCATTTTTCACACATCTACAAAAAATGTATGTAAAGACAAGAAATTTTTCTCACTTTTTTTTTTCGTGTTGAAATTTGTTAACGTTAGTGGTTTTTTGTGGTACATATATAAAAATTAAAACATATAAAAGAAAATAGAATTGTACGAAAATGTTCAAATTAAAAATTTTATTGAAATTTTTAGATTATGCTAAAATGTAAAACCATAAAATTTTTCTATAAAATGAAATAAAAAATATTTTGTTGTTTCTCACTTATGAAAATTTTTTTTGCGTATTAGCAAAAAAATTGCTGTCAGCAAATTTTATCCATGGAATTATAAAGCCTTTATTCCACAATGAAACATATTTTTTCAGTAAAAAAAGAGCGAGATAAAAATATAATTTCGCCACGTACCAAAACGAAACAAAAAAAATTTCAGTAAAATTTACTGGGGAAAATGTTGCCATAAAAATTATGAAACTCAATACTTTTTATCAGCTATGCTACACACAATTTTGGTTTCTGGATTCAAACTACTGCGCAATAGATTTTAATTTTTAATTTAAACCCTTATTTTAAATTAAATCATTAAATTTTTTTGTCTTGTTTTATTCTGTTCTCTCGAAAATAAAATTTAAACAAAAATCTACGAAAAATGAAAATAAAAAAATTTAAGGACATTTTTGAGATGTAGATTTTTGTTTAAATTTTATTTTCGAGAGAAAAGAATAAAACAAGACAAAAAAATTTAATGATTTAATTTAAAATAAGGGTTTAAATTAAAAATTAAAATCTATTGCGCAGTAGTTTGAATCCAGAAACCAAAATTGTTTGTAGCATAGCTGTATGGCAACATTTGTGGTCTTTGTCACTCTAACGTAATTTTAATATGTATACTCTCCTCTTCGGTTTCTCAGTATTTTTTACTGAAAAAATATGTTTCATTGTGGAATAAAGGCTTAAAGCATTAGTCAATACACAGCAAAATGTTGCCATAAAAATAAAATGTTTCCATAAAATATATTCGATCCGAGTATTTTTATGGCAACATTTTTAAAATTAACAAGAAAAAAAATTATTTCGTATTTATAAATGTTGAGGATTCATAATAAAAACAAACGCCATAGATAAAAATGTAAATTTCGCATTTTAATTCATTACAAATAAATCAATAATGATCCTATAAAAAAAATTACGCCATTACTATATAGGTTTATTTCTTTCTGGCATATTGAATATTTTTATATAGCGGATTTTTTCTTATTTACCTGCAAAAATTTGTAGAAGCTAATCCCTATCGTTTCCATGCTAAATTTGTTTTGACAGTTCAATCGATGTTATGTTTTTCAGTTTTTTTATATTTTAATCTGTTTTGTGAATATTTCAACACGTGTTTGTTTTAACTATATTTTTACTATATAATAATACTATATTTTATAATGATACTATACATATATATTTTTTGAATATGTACTATAATTTTTCCTTTGACAGATAGAATCTCATTTAACCCAACTACTTTCGTCGAGTTAACCAGTTTGTGACAAATGGTGCGTTAGCGCTACATCCCAGTAAACAAGCACACGTTTAAGTTAACCCATATTAGCCCAGCGATCTATTTGTAGATCAATACAAAAAATCTCTTAAAAAGAGAATTGGATAAATTATAACGGTATATTTTTACTGCAATGTTCTGTTTAAATAAAACTCCTTGCGAAAACATATTTAGTATAGGTTTTGCAATCGCAACCGTACACAGGTGAACTATTCAAATTACCATAATTTTACAGAACACATTTACAATTATATTTTGTTACATAATTTCAAGGGCTTTGAAGGTAAGTTGTTATTTTTTGCAGTTTTTTATTTTCTTGCATTTCAGTTACCTAACGGTTGTTTTTTATTTTTCCAAAAAAATTTTGTTTTTCAAATTCGTCATACGAAATACTTACTATATTTTATTCAAAAAAAATTAATTTGGGCTAATATGGGTTAAGTGTAAGTAACGTGATTACTAAACGTTTACTTTTCGTTCCCAAATAATTTATTTTTTAAGAACGATGTCCTAGGGTTGTTACGTGTAAGTAAACGTTTACACATAAACGTTTAATAGTTGTTAACTTTTTATGTTTAATTAACGTTAATTATACATCGTTTAAAGATTGTTAATTATTAAATGTTACCAATTTAACATTTTATTACCGGTAACTTTAAATATAAAAACTTTGAATCAAAATTGAGAATTAATAGGTAATATTAGTTTAAATAAAAACGAAATTTCAACGTATAGAACGTATTGTATTTGTTATTATTAAAATTGTATACCAATTAATACATTTTTTAAATAAAGTTCGGTTTTTTTATTAATATTTCATTGTAAATATGTGTAACGAATTCAAAAAAATATTGTGTAATTTAAAATATTTTGATGATTGGCTCTTCTTCTGTTGGTTAAATCTCCTCATTCGGGCGGTGTACATTAGCGTCCTTATTGATTTTATGTAATCTCTATTTAGTCCTTGATTGCTTCTCCTTTTCTACCCTCTGAAATTAAGAAAATATATTCAAATATAATCAATTAGAAATCAAGAAATAATCAATAGAAAAAAATATATACATATGTATATATAAAATAATTTAATTTACCCATAATAATAATATTTCACTTTTTTAACAACTGAATTTGTAATTAAATGTTCTTATATAAGTTTATATGCAAAAAATATATATGTAAACTTAAACTACTCTTATATACACTTTATTTATTGACAATTAATTAATTTTAAGTTGACTCAAATGGTGTGTCTCAAAATGTCTATTAAAAATTATTTAAATGTCGTTAAAAAATGTTTTTGCTTCAACGTTATTCAACGGTTAATAGTGTTACGTTTCTATAACGTTAATTATTGATTTATTTTACATTTTTATTAGATTAATTGGGTTACAACTAAAAAACGTAGACAAATAATGCAGATTAAACGTTAAAATATAGTTTACTGGATTACGTTTAAAATTATTTTGCTTTCAACGTTCCCAATTTTTTTTACTGGGATCAGACATGCCTTGTAATTTTTTTCTATTGACAAAAAACCAACGCACGTGATTTGCCAAAAATGGGTTAAGGAGGATTAAGAAATTTAACGAAAACTCTAAATCTGACTCGTTTCCATGATGAGATAATCCCGGTTAACTATGTCATGGAAACACCATAATTTACTACGTTTCCATGGACATGGATGAACCGAGTTAGTGCTTCGTTCATAACATCGGGGGTCGATTTTTTCCAAAATTCGACGAACGACGCATGACGTTTTCGTATACGTATAAGGAGTATAGTATACAATTTTATATTAGTGTGTGTAATTTTTCTGTGGTTATATTTGTTTGTTTTCTGCGAATGTAGGCATCAAAAATTATGAACCGGTACAAATCGGTTCAGTTTTTTGGTGCTTATGTCCTTTCGTCATCACACTTTTCTGTCATCGCCAAGTATTTGAGTGGTGAGTTAACACGTTCGCGGAAATGACTGCTATAACGGTCATACAGCTTTTTCGATTTCTAACACGTTTGCGCAAACAACATTAATTTTTTAAGGAATAATTCGACATTTATTTTTCAATTCTCACAATACTTTTCTTTCTGCGACGAAATATCATTACAATTATAAAAATTATCAAATGTGTTCTTGAGTAGTACACACATTTAAAAAGTGTGCCTCAAAGTGTTAAGAAAAACACATTTTAACCACACACAGTTTATTTTGTTTTTTCAATGCGATGTCGAATAAATGTTTTGTTTTCACAGAAACACAGAATTAGAAATTATTTTAGAACTAAAAATAAATAAATTTAATTTTATTTAAAGCATATTTATTTGCATTTACATATTTTACATGATAAATGGAAATGATATCTAGAAATGTCATATACAAAAGAATTAAATGGCGCGCATTCGTACTAACACAAACACACGTACCACTACTATATACTTGCGGTTATTTCTTCAACTTGTTGAATTTTGGACAAAATCGACCCCCGGGAAAATAGCATGGTATTGATACCATGGTATTGAAGTAAGAAATATTTCAACTCGGGTATGAAAAAAGTAGGCGGAGTTTTTATATTTTGGAGCGATTCCATTAGTGTAGAGCATGGTTATCAATACCATTTTATTTTTTCCCGATGTTATGAACAAAGCATAAGTTTCGTTGAGTTAATAACATGGCGAGCTAATCACTATCGTTTCCATGCTAATTTTGTTTTGACGTTCAGGCGATGTTATGTTTTTCTCAGTCTTTTTATATTTTAATCTGTTTTGTGAATATTTTAACCCATGTTTGTTTTTTATAATGATACTATATGTCGATGGCTTAATTAACAAAGTCCCTAACCAGTGCCTTCTATAGTACTGGCCTGTGACAACATTCGTTTTTTGCTGATGACGTCAACGTAAGTCGACAACCGGATGTCAGCATAATTAAGTAAAAATAAAACACCTTGCCTCCTTATTACGACGGCAATCAATTTCACAAACTTAACAAATAAAAATCTAAATTATTATAAAATAAATTAATAAATTATGAACAATTTTAGTGTAACTGATTTTCTTAATTCATAAATTGAATTTTTCCGATCCATATTCAAAAAGTTTAGTTAGCATTTGAGGAAATGCTCCTATTTAGATAACGTAATACGAAGTTTAAGTGTATTTCACTACACAAAGATATAAATACAACCGTGAGAGCAGAGAATATTTTGTGATCATTTTGTTTATATTTTGTCATTTCGGTTTCATTTCTATTTTATTTATATTTAGTAGTGTGTGTCACATAATTAATCAAAGCTGTACGATGCATTTTTTCTATATTTTACATAATATCCGTACTTCTTTTGCTATTTTTATTGAATCTACGTACCAATTACAACAATTTTGAATTTGATGGTATTACAAATCGACTTATGTTGGATAAAAACTGCAAAAAACGCCAAAATCGAAAATAAAAGTGTACATGCATTACTAGAAAAATTAAAAAAGCATATCCTTCGGCTTCAACAGTTTGTTCGAAACTAAAACATTAAAACAACAAAATTACAAAACAACTGGAGAGAGAAATATTTTTATTGTTTTGTAATTTTGTATGGACGGACGAATGACGAAATTTATTTGGGTTTTATGAGAATGAGGCGGAGACAAAAACTAGAAAAAAACTGGAAAACAGAAATAAAAAATTAATAACCTTTTACTTCGATGTAATAACTACAACTAAATATATTTTGTAATATAATTTTCCTTTTTAAAATTTATCTGCCATCTAGTTGAATTGTCGACTTAGCGTGTCGTCATCAGTTGGTGTAAGCGGCCAGTAGCTTAGAAGGCATTGCCCTAACCCAATATTTTTTCAAAAATGACATTTTGATACCAAAATGAGCGTCACAAAAAACCACATCATCCCAAGTATAACAAAACGAAAGTAAAAATTGAGCATAGTATTTTCCTTCGTTTTCATCCAAAATTAACGAAAGTTAAACTTCACATTATAATGATAGTGTTTGTAGCGTATATGTATACTGTGTTGTTACTACTGTATACTGTGTTACCGCAATTTTTCTTTCGTAGGAATGTGTATAGCGTGTAATGTACATGGTTTGTTTTTATTTTTCATGTTCACGACATGAGTTTGGTAATTTTATAAAATTTTGTTAAAAAAATTTAAAGATGTGCGTTAATTTAAATAAAATTACATCAAAATATATTTTATATCTATTCAAATATTGTTTTCATAAATTAATTAATTTCTAGTTCAGTTTTAAGTTTTTAGGTAGAAAACAAATGCGAAAATAATAAACTTGATGTGCAATAATCATAGTACCTATTTGGAAAATTATTTAAACTTTTAATATTACAATCAAAGAATAATTTCAAATTGTGTAATAATAAAAAATAATTAAAAAATTAACTAAAATATAATTTAGATTCGTATATAATATGTATATATGTATGTATATTTTTATACCGCAAATTTAATAAAATAAAAATATTCATTTTAAACCTAAATTTTTATTTTGCTCTCACATTTGGATGCCGCCATCTTTTTCTTCTAACATTTTCAAATATAGCATTTTACATTCATGCACAACCTCGCTCCCGCCATTTTGTTTTTTGTCTTTTCTGTTCACACATACATGTATACAATTCTCCTTTATTGAGTTTCGTTCAGTTTCGTATAATCGCGACACGTTTCATACGTTTTATTTTAATAAATTGCAACTCAAACTTAGAAAAATACTAGACTAAGTTTAGTACTTAAGTACGAATATCGCCAGGAAAATTGAAAGTAAAAATACTTGGGATTCTATCCCAAGTATTTTTACTTTCAATTTTTCTGGCGATATTCGTACTTTAGTACTAAACTTAGTCTAGTATTTTTCTAAGTTTGAGTTGCAATTTATTAAAATAAAACGTATGAAACGTGTCGCGATTATTCGAAACTGAACGAAACTCAATAAAGGAGAATTGTATACATGTATGTGTGAACAGAAAAGACAAAAAACAAAATGGCGGGAGCGAGGTTGTGCATGAATGTAAAATGCTATATTTGAAAATGTTAGAAGAAAAAGATGGCGGCATCCAAATGTGAGAGCAAAATAAAAATTTAGGTTTAAAATGAATATTTTTATTTTATTAAATTTGCGGTATAAAAATATACATACATATATACATATTATATACGAATCTAAATTATATTTTAGTTAATTTTTTAATTATTTTTTATTATTACACAATTTGAAATTATTCTTTGATTGTAATATTAAAAGCTTAAATAATTTTCCAAATAGGTACTATGATTATTGCACATCAACTTTATTATTTTCGCATTTGTTTTCTACCTAAAAACTTAAAACTGAACTAGAAATTAATTAATTTATGAAAACAATATTTGAATAGATATAAAATATATTTTGATGTAATTTTATTTAAATTAACGCACATCTTTAAATTTTTTTAACAAAATTTTATAAAATTACCAAACTCATGTCGTGAACATGAAAAATAAAAACAAACCATGTACATTACACGCTATACACATTCCTACGAAAGAAAAATTGCGGTAACACAGTATACAGTAGTAACAACACAGTATACATATACGCTACAAACACTATCATTATAATGTGAAGTTTAACTTTCGTTAATTTTGGATGAAAACGAAGGAAAATACTATGCTCAATTTTTACTTTCGTTTTGTTATACTTGGGGTGTTATCATTTTCAATCGAAAGAAACTTCAATTCGTTCTATGTTTAGTTAAAAAAAAAAATAATTCTATTAAAATGTTGGTTATTCTAACCGTTTTTATCGATTGTCCAACAATTTGGAAAGTGTGGGTTAAGGCCTTTGTTAATTAAGCCATCGATATATTTTCTGAATACTATAATTTTTCCTTTGACAGATAGAATCTCATTTAACCCAATTACTTTCGTCGAGTTAAGGAGGATTAAGAAATTTAACGAAAACTCTAAATCCGACTCGTTTCCATGATGAGATAATCCCGGTTAACTCTGTCATGAAAACACCATAATTTATTGAGCTGTCCCACACGGGTTGTCAAAGAAGCAGTTTCATCTTCATTTCTTTCCCCGTTTTCCAATGATACCGGCATAGAATAAGAGATAAAAATGATAATTTTCTTGTATTAAAATAGCATTAGGCTAATCAAAATATATAATTGGGTACTAGTTGTATGCATACTACCTCAGTACGAGACCACTATATATTTTGGATTATCTATCTTTTCTTGTTACACATTTTTGAAAACAAGAAAAAAACGTTCGTATTTGTTTTACTCAACTACATAGTAAAAAAAATATTTATGAGTGAAGGAAACAATAACAAAACAACACTTTTATCATACTGTCGGCTTATTAAACCCGAGCTCTCATACGCACGATTTAGTTGTTTATGTGTGTATGTATAATGAATTTTTATAAAAAAACAAAATATATGTATTGTATATGTATAGAGAAAAATAGATTTTAAATAGCTAAATTTGTAATTTTTTTCTATTTGCTGCTGCCAGAATCTACTTAAATATAAGTCGTGCTAACTCCACACATATGAAATAAACAATATCTAAGTAAAGATGTATTGGATTTTTTTCCATGGAAATTTTTGTTAAATAACTAAGTATAATTGTGTTGGTGCAGAAACAAAAAAAATGAACAAAAAAAAATCAAATTTACGTTGCATTGTTAGTGTAACCAACACACTCTTTGTTAGTTTTTTTTAAATAGGTATCTGTCAACGAGAAGAGTAAGCAGGACTTATATTAAGGGGACATAGCACCTTCAAAATTGAAAAAAAAGTTTTTCAAAGATTTTTTTTTGGAATAAAAAGAGATATCCTAATGAAACTTTCCATTGACATTTAATTTAACTGAAAGTATAGAAAAAAAAAAAATTTTAAGTTTTTTTCAGCCTACTGTCATCTGCTACAAGGGTTTTCCAAAAACGCTAGAAATTCGCGGCGTGCATCATAACTGCTCTCAGAAACGTCTAAAAAAAACGGGGTTTTATTCAGCATTAAATTGCCCTTGGAATGAACTAAAAGGAAAAAATTGGTTGAAAAATAAAAAAAATGGCGGCATTTTTTCGAAAATGCAGCTTTTTGTCCCCCCCCCCCCAATTAGTTGTAACTCATAAAATTAAAAGCCGAATATTCCTTCCGTAGTTCATTCTGAGCCGAAATATATGTAGATCAACGTGTTAAAATTTTACAACGATTGAATAAGCAGTTTTTTCTCAATTTTGCACGCCAACTTGAAAAACGTTATTTCGAGATAATCGCGTTTAAATTATTGCGCTTTAAATAAGGCGCGCTTTGCAATAAATTTTTTTTTTTTTTTTTTAAGAAATCTTTATTTCTGTATAATATTACAACTAATCATATAGATTATCTAGTAACTGTTTTATTATTTTAGTAGTCTATTCTTATGGAATGAGACCTATTGCTTCATCCCAGCTCTTCTAGTCCTTTGATTTAAGCGGCTCAAGGAACCACTAATTCTAAAGGCTTTGTTCTTTTTAGGCACTTTGGTCCATTGGCGCGATCCAGTAGGTTCCGCAGCTCCTCGTTGTCATGCTGCTGCAGTCGCAGTACATTACTCCTTGCAAATTTTTTTATTTCAACGCTGACGTATTCCATGTTTAGGTCTCGATGGAGATTGTCATTTCTAATGTACCAAGGAGCATTCACAATGCTACGTAGTACTTTGTTTTGAAATGTTTGAATGATCTTCACTGCAGTTTTTCTTGCGCAGCCCCAAAGCTGAATACCATACGTCCAGATAGGTTTTAAGATTTGTTTATATAACAGCAGTTTGTTGTGCGTTGTCAGTTCGGAGTTTCTTCCAATAAGCCAGTGCATTTTTCTGAATTTTAAATTCAGTTCTTGCCTTTTCTTTTTAACATGCGCTTTCCACCTGAGTTTAGAGTCTAGCGTCATGCCGAGATACTTAGCATTATCTGAATATGGAATTGGTTGTGAATTCAGACTAATCGGAATATATTCTAATTTCCTATTTGTAAAGTTGATATGCGTTGATTTCGATTCGTTAAGTGTTATCCTCCATCGTTTTGTCCAGCTATCCACTATGTTAATAGCATTTTGTAGTTTCCTGGTGGCTTCAACGATACTAGCATCGGTGGTCATAACAGCTGTGTCATCAGCAAACGTTCCTATTCTAGCTTCTTCTATGTCTGGTAGATCATTCGTATACAGGAGGTATAATACGGGGCCTAGAACACTGCCTTGTGGAACCCCTGCCAATATTTTCTTCAGTTTAGAGTATTCTCCGTCCTGTCTCACCCGGAAGTAACGGTCGTTGATGTAAGACTTTAGCAATTGAAAATGTTGTTTTGGCAAATCTCGTTGGAGCTTAAATTCTAGACCGCGGTGCCAAACCTTATCAAATGCTTAGGCTACGTATAAGAATATTGCTGAACATACTTCCTTTTTTTCCAGCGCCTCCTCAATTGTATCAGTAATCCTATGTACCTGTTCTATCGTTGAGTGCCTTTCTCGAAACCCAAATTGATGTTCTGGTATAAGATTTCTGCTCTCTATAATTGGTTTTAATCTCTTGCCTATACTTATACGGAGTAAACATACAAGTAAAAATGTAGTTCCAATTAATACATGTAATCCATGGAATCCTGTGGCTACAAAAAATGTGGAGCCATAAACTGAATCAGCAATAGTAAAAGGAGCTTCTATATATTCATATGCTTGTAAAATAGTAAAATAAATTCCTAAAATAACTGTAAATAAGAGTCCTTGAGTTGTTTGAGAGTGGTTATACTCTCAGTGGTTATACTCTTATATACTATATCTTTTGTTAGATGTTTCCCAGCGCACTTTACGCATCTCGGTTCCCTATTGCAGTATTTGCGTGTGTGGTTATATGCATGGCAGTTGTAGCACTGTGGTATTCTACTAGGGTTCTTTTTTAATGTCTCAATCTTAACTTTCATAGGATTGCTTTGATTCCATATACCCTATCAATGCTCTCAGCGTTGTTAAATGTTAGCATGAAAGGAGCAGACCAACTTTGGTTGTTTCTCGTTCACCGTTTGCTTTTATAATGACCTTTCCCTTTAATATGTTCACAGCGTTTAGAATTTTGAATCCTTTCTGGCTAAGTTCCTCAATAATTTCTTCGTTTGGGCATGTATGATGTAGCCCTCTGGTCATGACTTTAATTGGTTGCTCAGCCTTGTTTTCATAGGGGAACCATTTGATGTTTTGAGCGGTGATTGCATTTGATAACATTCTGTAGGTTTCTGGGTCAAGTGCATTCACTTTCCAAACGTTATTATTCAGTGCAGTGACTTTATATTTATCGTTTGGAACTAACTTCATTATTTTTTTAATTGTTTCGTATTCACTAACATTAAGTATGTTAATGGGTGGAGGTCGTATCTCTTTATGTGAAGGTTGATTTTCCTGCATTTCCCCTTGGATGATTACGTTTGATGTTTTAATTGGTTGCAGTGGTCTCTCTTTCGGTATCAGTGATACGTTCTTATGCACCTTCACTAGGTCCGTAGTTGACTGTTCAGGTCGTTGGGGTTGTGGTTTTCTGACACTCTGTATTGATTGTTCCACTTCAAGTGAAGATTCTGCTTTTCTTTTTTTGTTTTGACGTTTAGTTTTAATTTGCCTTCGTATAAAACTCGTTTCATATGCTAATTCGTCTTCATCTGTTTCATAGATAGCTATAGTATTTTCCTTGGCTTGATTATCATTTTTGATTACAGCAATTTCTTCTTTAAGCTGTTGCACTTCTTTGAATAGCTGTTCATTGATTTTCATTAAATTTTCTAACGATTTTTTTAACTCATCGTTTTCTCTAGTGACATCGTGGTTTCCGTTCTGACTGCATTCAGCATTATCGTTCTCCTGCTGAATAGCGGGATGCATTTGTGTAGTTGGTGATCTACAAATACTTGTGCTTGGTACAAACGGGTTTAGCAATGGTTGGCTCACCCCAGAATCCGTTGAGCCTGCTTCGTGTGAGGGTGGATTGGCCAACTGTAAAGTTGACGTACCACCTGGGGTATACATTCCGCTTGGTTGTAAACTCATTGCTTTAATGGTTGGTTTATTGTTCGGGGTTCCTTCCCCTATCCAGATTTGGTCCGCGGATGGTATTTTATTTCCCACCTACCCTCCGGCATGCCGGTTAAAGAGCATTCCCCTATCCACCACCTGAGGACGCGCCACGATGGGAGTTCGGAATCTTCACACGGGTCGCAATATATATATTTTAGTTTTTACTTTTCGTACTTCGTTTCCCATTTTATCTGTATGCGAACCATAATTTACAGGAATAAATGTATCAAAATGTTAACAATTTTCTTTAAAACAAATATAAAGTAGACGTTACATCGTTTCTTATTTTTAATGCAATTTTCATTGCTAATTTTTCCTTTTCCACATACCTACATACCTACAATATTTATTAATTGTTGATAATCAATATAGTTAAACACGTGCGAAGATAAATGAGCTTCTATTATTTTTGTGTGTACATTGCTCATATGCAGAAATACTTTAGTCGTGGGTATTTGATTTATTATGTAGATTTAAATGATAATTAAAAGATGTAAGTTAGCTAATTAGCTTAGAGAAAATGAGGAATTTTCAATGTAACCTATGCTAAAATGAATACCATTGTCACAAGATATGATTTAATAAAGTAGAAAATAATACGAATAAGGACTTTCATAAATTCCACTGAGCCGTTTATTTTGAAAGTGGCATAATTGACTTTTTCCAAAAATCAAGTTAATAATTGCAAAATTAGTTACAATTTAACGGTATCTCTTCATTTAAAAAAAAATTTCATTCAATATGACAGTCATATTGATTGGAAAATTTTTTAAAATCCAGAGATACTGGTAAATTGTAAATAATTTTAGCATTAACTTGGTTTTTGGAAAAAGTCAATTATGTCACTTTCAAAATAAACGGCTCATATATTGGCAAGTTGTTTTGATTGTTTTCTTAGCCTTTGTTTGACCGAAACGAACTTGAATTATGTTTTGCGTTAATTGGTCCATGTACTTCTAAGAAAATTATTAAAAAACTTATCAAAAAGACAAAACGTAATTATACAATGTAATTTTTAAAGATAATCACTTACAGATGTATTTTTCAAATCGAAATAACGAGGGATTAGAACTCACATTGTATGCGTGTACATAATTGTTTTTAATGTTCATTCGCTTTTCATTTCAAAGTCCAACTAATGCGCTAGGATATCTTTCTAATTCATAACTATTGTATTACGGGTGAAATGTAAAGAAAATATAAATAGCAGACATTTTTTCGAGATCATATTCTTCAATGTTAAGTTTGGCCTTCAGTTGTAAAAACTTAATATACTTAATAATGGATCAACGTATGATTTAGTTAAATTAGGGTCCATCCGAAACCCCTTTTATATACAGGCTGTTGTGAGCGTGGACCGACAATATTTTTTGGCGTATTGGAGGGGGACAATGTGGAAGTTTTCATCCCATGGAAGTGATGTTTGAGATATAATATTTTTAATTTTTTTTAAATTACCCGAAATCCCACCTTTAAAAGGTCATTACTTTTTGTTTGTAGTCGTAAAGGCACGAAATAACTTTTATTGTATTCTGCAATGTGATTTTATTCTAAATAAATCATTATTTAATATAATTAGGGTAGGAAAAACGGCGCGTGGACTTCAAAATCCTAAAAATTGTGTAAAAGTATAAAAAATAACACCTTCTAAATTCATTTTTTTTTATTAAAACTACAGGTTATTTTTAAATTAACTTTGATTTAAAAAATTCTCTAGTTAATGTCCTTTTCAGTGATACACTACATGTTATAGAAATCATTCATTTTATGGTCAAAATAAGAGACACTATTTTGTCAGGGTTATATGTGTTTTAATGGTTTAAATGCCACATAAAAGTTAAAAAGTAAAAAAAAAATTCGTGGTTTTTTTTAATTTAAAATTTTAACAATAACTTGGTTGCTTATTTCATGTGTAATTATGAACGTATATAGCAAATTTAAATATGAAAATATGTAAAATAAATACTATTCAAATGCATATTAGTTAATTATGCCCAGTTTACATCTTAATCATTACGATTTTTCTAAAAATTTGTACATGACAAATTTCTGTTTACAAACAAATATTTTTGTCAGCCAACTGTTTTCCATATAAAATTTTTATCAGCTCTTGAAGCAGATAAAAAATTTGACATTTTTATTCACCACAATTTTAAACTGTTTATGCGGTATTTAAACCAATTGAAACACACTCTAGGGTTAAAAAATACCTTTTAAGTTAAATTTTTAATTTTTTTTTGTTGTGTTTGTCTTCACTGTTGCTGGCACGTTACCTAACCTTAGTAACGAAGAGTATGCTGACGTATTGTTGACGTTTTGCAAATTGCAATGCGTGTGAAGTGGGAAGGATTTATCAAGAGTAATATCCTGAACGACGTTTACTGCACCACGAAACCTTATCAACAACATATCGACGTCTAAGGGAGACCGGCAGGTTTAATTTTCTCGAGCCTCACATAATCAACGAACGGTGAGAAAACACTTGGATGATTCATTCCAAACTCATGGATGGGTATAGGTGGCCCTATTCCTTCACCTGCACGGTCGTCAGACCTCCCATCCTTGGATTTATTCGTCTGGAGACGTGCTAAGGAGTTGGGGTACGCAACGAAGGTACCCTCAATAGAAATTTTAATTGAAATCATTTGCCCAAAAAGAGGAGATAAGAGAAATATACTTACTTGCATACGGAGCGGAGGAGGTCATTTTGAACAAAACTTAATAAATGAAGTTGATTAAAAATGTAACTTAAAAGGTATTTTCTTAAACCTGACCCCGGCAAAATAGTGAGGTAGAAACTCGATCGGCTATCAAGCAAGCAATTTGCTAGTCGAAATTCTGGACTCAGTCAATTTTACCAAGGAAATTTGAATTTCAAATTAAGTTTTTCAACATTTTTTTGTTTATAATTCCACAGTAAAACAACACAAACATTTGCTGTTCATTTTTTAAAGCCGCAAAATTTACTGTGCAATCGCAAAACAAATAAAAAAATTTTGAAAACATAATTTATTTTGACCACAAAATAAATGAGTTCTATGACACATAGCATACCATTGGAAAGGCATAAACTAAAGATATTTTTAAAACAAAGCTCATTTCAAAATAACCTTCAGTTGTTTTTTTTTTATGAATTTAGAAGATAGACATTTTTTATACTTTTACACATTTTTTAAGATTTGGAAGCCCATGAGTTATTTTTCTTAAACCAATTGTATTAAATAATGATTTATTTAGAATCACATTGCAGAATACAATAAAAGTTATTTCGTGCCTTTACGACTACAAACAAAAAAGTTATGACAATTTAAAGGCTACTTAAAAATATTGTAACTAGTTACCGGGACATCAGTTTTATGGAATGAAAGCTTCCAAATGACCCCTCCAGTCTGTTAATAAAATTTGTTGGTCCACGCGCCAAACACCCTGTATAAGTTAATCATTTTGGAATGGACCTAGTGTTGTATTAAAAAAGAGATTTTTACAACATTTTATGTTGATGTTAGATCAACTGGAGAACGTTTGGGTTCAGATTTGGAAGACCTAATATTAATTTTAGGGATTAGATTAGAATTTCAATGTGATGAAAATGATTTGATTGGACTAATTAATGTTGTAATAGGAATTGTGTTTAATCGGTTTTGTGTTTAAGATCGATTTTGCGTGGATTAAATATTTTATGATTGTGTTATATGTTTGATAATTGTTCATGTTAAAAAGTGCACCTCAATGGGTGGATTTATTGTTAGTTTGAGAAAGATTTGATAAAGTATGATTTTACACGAGTTTGTATACTGTGGGGTTACCCACTTCTTCCACAAACCCCCTCGCTTTGCCGTGCGAGGTTAAGAAACCATAAGTTACCAAATCGGTGCCCGTATATTAGTTGTAGAAATACTTACCATTTTTATTCAGCTAGCTGATGGACTTCTCGTTGTTGTATTTTTGAAATAAACGCCCACGATTAATTGTAGTTTTTAGTTTTTTAGTTTTTATTGATTGAATAAATTAATTGAACTGGTTGAATTTATAATTAAATTTGTTTAAAGTTTCTGATATATTAAGTGACTGATTTAAATTAGGTTGAACTAAACCTGGACTATATTGAGTTATAAAAATGGACTATTGTAAAACCGGGCTATGCTAATACCGTAGAGGTTCGTCGACTGACGAAACCTCTAGGGGTTTACGACCCTATTTTACTGAACGCGACGGTTTAACTATCTTGTCGAACTGTATTATTTTAACTCTTTTTTTGGTTCTTATATATTAAATATTTGTTAGTATTCCACCAACAATTCATTTTTTGAAAACTCGACAAAAATAACACGCGCAAAATTATTAATTTTTGAATTTGCAAAATTGGAAAATATATTTGATAAAATTAAAAATAATCAAAAATCGTAGGTCGATAAACGATATTTCCTTTGAATGCGAAAATGTGTACGATTTTGTTATTGTTTCTTTATATTGATTATTAACTTACAATTAAAATGATGAGTATGTTTATTATGTATGTTGTATATACTACTTGTATTGCTGTTGTTATTTTGTTTTGGTGTTACAGATATGGAAAATGTATGTATGACGTATACATATATAACTAATGTTTTGTTTTGTTTTTATATTTTTGTGTATCGCGCCGATCGCGCTTACTATGCGTTTTTTGTATGAATGATAAAACGTATATTATATCTGTTCTGATATAATATGCGATGTCGTTTATATTATCGTAACGATCTTGTATTTTATTTATGATGATTATTTGATTAATTAATTCGAGATTTGGTAATACGATAGATGAGGTTGTTGTGAATATCACAACACTAGTTTCATACCTACTTAGATGTCTTATAGTTACTTAATAACTTAAGATATTAGTTCAATGAAATATTATTTAAAACAGCTAGCTTGTGCTAGCGACATAATTGTTTTTAGCATTTGTTATAACTCTCTCTCTCTCTCTCTGGCTTTCACATCCCATGAAGGGATTTCGCCGCCCGCACAATGGTCCTCCATCCATCCCGATCCATTGCTCTCGTCCTCCAGTTTCGACATCCTAATGCTTGCAGATCTTGTTCAATGTCGTCACGCCAGCGTAGTCGGGGTCTTCCTCTACGACGTACTCCGGCTGTTTGTTGGTGAAACACTTTATTTATCATCCGTTGTTGTGGGTAACTTTGTTACTTTGTAACGTGGCCGAGCCATCTTGTAACGTTGTCCTTAAGACCGTTACGTAGATTAAGGTTTATCGAGAACAGGGACTGCATGACGGCATCGATTTTGCGCGGCTACGCTCAGGGCTGTCGTGGGTGTTTTTGCAGTTTGTTCTTGATCAAGGTTAACCGTCTAAAAATCATAATCATAATAATAAAATTGCATAATAATAGAAATTAAGGCAATACACGATATTGCACTAAAACTATCCATTAACTGGTTCCACCGTTGCACTTGCTATGTCCCATTACAAAAAAAAACTTAGTCAAACATTATCCACCCAATACAAAAATCAGAAAAAAAAATAACAAAAGATAAAGAAAGTAATAAAAATTTCAGGAATATTTGAATTGATATTTAAATTAAATATTTATTTGGTATTATATAAGTTTTTATATTTAAAGAAAACAAAGAAAAAAAAACTAATATAAAAATATAGATATATAGGAATAATTTCACTCTCCGATAATGATCAATGTATGAAAATAACAGAAAACATATAAAAAAAAATTCAAAAAATGACTTACCCAAGGCCACCAAGGTTCCACCGTTGAAAGCGCTTTCGACTGTGTCCCGATAGTCCGGTACCTAAAAGTTTTCTTTAAAAAAAGAAATTAACGCGACCAACGGTTATTATTTCCATACACGATATGTAGAAGAACAAAATATAAAAAAAAATGACTAACTATATACAAAAAAAATAATAATTTTAACAAGATTGAAAAAACGAAAGATCACAATTTTACAATTATTCGTAATGATAGTTGTACGAGTAATTATCACAAAAAAAAAATATTGCTTAGATTATCGAAATAACCACGAAAATAAATTATTTAACGGATAATCCGTCTTCACTACTCGTCACACAACAAAAAAAATATAGATCTATCTATACAATATATCTAAATATACAGGTAGCTGATTAAAACCGTCATATATCGTGTACGATTATTCAAGGCCACCGATAACCGCCTCCGATTCGATGTGCACTGGAACCCAAATATAATTAAACGGCTTTTTAATTAATATGTTGATTTGCGAATCTAAAATATGTAATCTGTTATCCGCGTTTTGTGCATACTCCACCATAAAGGTACGCCAAATACGTTACTGGAGGCAGTAATTTCTTCGATGGTTTCTTAGTAACAGAAATTTTGTTGCCCAATAAATCTAACGTAAGGTCGCAAGATGAAAGAATTTATTCTAAATGTGATAGGAAAATAACCGAAATAAGATAGGAATTAATATCAACTGGATTATATTACACGTACCTTGTATTAAATAATCCGCACAATTACGTTTTTTTTTTTTGTAAATGTTAACCCATCAACGCCCTTGATATGATAGGATCAATAATCTGTTTCTTTTTTATTAAATTTTTATATATATTCATATATATAATGAGCACTTAATATTTAGGCACAAAAAGAAATATTTTTTTGTTAAAATAAAATTTATGAGACTTTATATAATGGAGGCACTTATTATGATTTATGCACACTGTATATACTAAAATTTTCACTGTACACAATAAGTTTAGGCTTGAATTGTTTGCTACTGAATGATCAGACAATTAATTTTCTAAAAAAAAAAATGTAATCGGTAAGCGCATTCGTATGCGTACCGAGACAGTACGGTCATTTTACGAATGTTTATCCTGTACAGATGGACACATATACAAAGTAGATCATACAATATCAAAACGATTGTTTGTATATTTAATAATCAGATTTAATGAAGAACCGGGTTATACGTATTGTCAGTCAACCTGTTTATGTTACATACAAGAACTAGCGTATACAACAAGTTGTATGCACAACCGCATGGCATGAAAGACATAAAAAATAACATAATAATGTCTGTTTGTAAATTGTTGGTTTGGTAGCGAGATGGACGACATATCGTTACAATCTCACTCGATTGGATTTAATGAATCCGATGATATCGGTGCCTCCGAGGAGTTGCTTTATTTCGTGATTCATACGAATCCGATATTCGTTGTTCGCAACTTTAATTGGACCAAAAATTGAACGGATGACCTTCCTTTCGAATGTAGATAACAATCTACAATCGTTAGAGGTCATGGTCCAGCTCTCGCTTCCGAAAGTCAGCACTGGTCTTATTAGTGCTTTATAAAGTGCGAGCTTGCACGACTGCGATAGATGTTTCGATCGCAGTAATCTTGATTGGACGTAGAAAACTCGTTGTCCGGCAGCGATTCGAGCTTTTATTTCTGCCTGCATTTCATTCAATGATGTTATAACTGACCCGAGGTATTTAAAGTTTTCGACACCATCAAAATTGTGGTCGCCAATTCCGAGATTTGCCATAGAGATGTTCCTGGGTGTTGTTAGATATTTAGTTTTACTGCTGTTCACCTCCAAACCAAGTCTTCTTGCGCAGCGATCGAGCGGTATGAAACTGTCTTTGATATCGCTAGGTCTTCGGCCAAGAAGCACGATATCATCTGCATATCCAAGAATTTGGCCGGATTTATTAAATATACAGCGCGAAGTTTCGATGTTGCTTTTTCTCACTATACGTACTCAAGCGCCAAATTGAACAGCAAAAGCGCGAGTGCATCACCTTGTCGAACGCCAGATGTTATTTCAAAGGAGTCTGACACAGTTCCTTCAATTACGATTCTACATACAGACCCAGACGTTGTTAATTTACACAGTGAAACGAGTTTCTCTGGGATTCCTAGGCATATGAGCGCGGCCCATAGGTTGTCGCGGTTTATACTGTCATATGCCTGTCGGAAGTCTATATATAGTTGATGTATACTCCCAACATTTTTCCAAGATCATCCTCATGGTAAAACACTGGTCCGTGGTTGATCGGTTGGGTCGAAAACCACATCGATAGTCGCCAATGATGTTTTCGGCGAAACGGATGAGTCTGGCAAGTACAACATTAGCCAACACTTTGTAAGCAGCGTTCAATAGAGCTATGCCACGATAGTTTTCACATTTAAGACGGTCGCCTTTTTTATGCAGCGGACATATGAGCGCGGTCTTCCAATTCTCAGGCAGCTCTTCTTGGTCCCAAATACAGACGACGAGGTCGTAAAGACTTGTTGCGAGAGTAGCGCCTCCGAGTTTAATCACTTCTGCGGGGATTCCATCGAGACCGGGTGCCTTTCCGTTTTTCAATCGACTAATGGCTGCGTCTACTTCCTCCACTGTGGGATATTCGACAAAGGCCTCTTCACTTGGAGGAGCTATTGCTCTAATGGGGGTCATGTCGTCATTCCGATTTAGCAGATTTTGAAAGTAGGTTTGCCATACTGAGAGAACATCAGCCACGTTTGTTCTCAACGGTCCATTCCCGTCTTTGATGGCTGTACTTCTTGGGTGGAATTCTTTAGTGAGATTCCTGGCGTTGGCAAAACAGTCCCTTGAGTTTCCTATTTCCGCTTGGAAGCTGTTGTTTTCGATGCATATTCTCATATGTTCGCGCTTTTTTTCGAAGGTATTTAGTCGTGGCTTTCCTAGCGCGGAGATATTCTGCTAGAGTGCTTCTAGTGTTGCGAGCCAGCCATTTTTCACGAAGCGTTCGTTTTTTTTCGACGACCCTACGGCATTGGTCATCGAACCAATCATTGCGGGCTCTCGGAGGTTTTTTCCCGATGGTATTTTGCGCCGCGGTGGTTATGGCTGACTGTATAGCGTGTCACTGCTCCTAGATGTTAGAGGGAGCTTCTTCGTTGTTGCTGGGCCGCTCTAAATAGTTAGTGACAGCTAATTGGTAACTCTGCAGTGACGCTTGGTCTTTTAGAGCATTGATATTCCATCGAACGGTCTTTTGTGCTTGTCTGTTAAACGTAGATGACAGTTTGCACTTATATTTAAATATGACAAACATATGATCGCTGTCCATGTCTGCACCTCTGTAAGATCTAACGTCAGATATGCTGGTGGAGTGTCTCTTAAACACCATGACGTGATCGATTTGATTTTCCGTTCTCCCATCATTCGATCTCCACGTTACTTTATGGATTCTCTTATGTGGGAAAAACGTACTTGATACAACTAAGTTGTACGTTATTGCCAGGTCGGTGACTCGTTGGCCGTTGGTATTACTAGTTAGGTGCAGGCTGTTAGGACCGATGTGCGATGTATTTTTTGCACTCCTACCGATTTTTGCATTAAAGTCGCCCACGATGATTTTAATGTCGTGGTGCGGTATGTTATTGATGGCTTCCTCAAGTTCGACAAAGAAAAGATCTTTGATGTCATCTGATTTATCTTCGGTGGGTGCATGCACATTAACGATCGTGATGTTAAATTTCTTAGTGCGAAGTCTGACCGTGCATATCCGCATGTTGATAGGGCGGAAATCGATGATATGATGCTTCACGCGCCGATGGATGAGGAAGCCAACTCCAAATTCTCCTCCGTTCTGATGGCCGCTGTAATGAAGAGTGTAACCATTGGTGGTGTCATGGATCCCACTCCCAGACCATCTAAACTCTTGTAGTGCAAGTACGTCTAATGTGTAACTCTTTGGTTGGTTCGATAGGTGTTGGAGATCTCCAGGTCTTAAGAGGCTAAGCACGTTCCATGTTCCCATTTTTAAAGCGTTGTCCGTGTACAATTTGTTACGACTGTGTGGTCGCAACCACGATTTTATGTTTTGTATTTGCCTCTGGTTAGTGTCTCTACTTTCTATGATTGCTCAATGTTGGTATTTTATATTCACCTCGGTTGTTGTCTTCGCTTTCGTAGTTGTTCAGGTCACTTGAGTCTTCAGTTCGGCGATCCTACGCCCAAGTTACTTGCGGGTGGCCAATTGAGACCGCTCAGATTACGGATTGTTTAATTAACGGGTGGCCAGTTGAGGCCACTTTGTTTGCGTGTGGTTGTTTGGTTTTTTATTTTATCGGTCTCTCAAGGCCGCAACGGTGTAGGCGAGCCAACGCCCAATATACGGGAGTCTAGTGGAGGCCACATATTTTTGGTTTCTTTTACAACGGATCCGGCGGCCAGTTGAGGCCAGCCGTTTGGGTAGTGCGGAGTTTCCATCAGAATCCGGCAACGGGGTAGTCAACAAGGGACCCCGCAACGCATCTAACGGGTAGCCAACCGGCTATTTGTTTTATTTGTATCGGGGAGAGGCCCCGCAACGGTCCGGGTGGGGCAAGGCCACCTGTGGCATGACGGCCGCGCTAGGCCGCAATTAATTGTATTATCGGGGAGAGGCCCCGCAACACCAACGGCACCAAGGCCGCAACAATTCGTTTTGTAAATTTTTTTTAAATTTTTTTTATTATTTTAATTTTTTTGATTATTTTCTTAAATTTTTTTTATTATTCGAATTTAAAAATTTATTTTGTAATCGAGCGCCGGGTGTGCGCTCGGTGCGCCTTGCTTTCGCTCTCTCTCTCGTTCTCTCCTGATGCGGTTGGAAAGGGGAGTTTTTTCTCTTTGTTTTTGTGCTGTTTAAGAAAAATGAATTATTAAATTTCTTCGGTGTGGTATGATGGGAGCGGAGACTCCCTCTGTGTCGGTGTAGTGTTTGCGGTCCCTTGGTGCCTGCATCCAATTTCGTAACCAGGGTTTAGCCCTGTTTGAATTCGAATGAATGCGCGCACCAAGGCACCTCTACCGTTATGATTATTTTTATTATTTATTTTGATTATTCGGTTCGTTTCTCAAGTTCCGGCCGACGAATTTCGGTCGAACTCGGGTATTATTATTATTTGCGTTCCCTCCCAACTTTCTGTATTAATCACGGTGTAAGCCAGAAGCACATGCAAGCCTCAAATCCCACGACCTTAGCACTTCTCCCTGAGATCGTAGCCGGCAAAAATCACCGTGGAGGCCTCTGCATGGGCTTAGTGAAATCTGCAGGTTGGCAGTAGCCAGCCTGTAACAAATTTCCGAGGTCGAGTTTGTAATGAATCCGATATGGTTATCTGAGGCCTTTGTTCAGGGTTCATAACTTGATAGTTTTTATGAGGGGAGGTTGTTGGCCTTCCGCTCAACCCGCTTGTTACGTGTGTGGGTCACGTACTGGTGAGAATCTTGAGGCATCCAGTCCTACCTTGAACACATTTATATAGCGAGCCGCTCGATACAAGACAGACGCCCGCTTCAGCCACTCCTAACCTGGAACACAGACGCTGGTTTGGTATTGGTTTTAAGGCGCCAATGGCTCGCCCTGACATGTAGTGTCCATGGCTATAAACAGGATGTAGCTGCTCGTCTCCACTACACCGCCTGATTCATTTAGAGTTACCCAGAGAGCACCGCGAGGAGGTATGAATCTCGGACTTCGCCCCCCCCCCCCCCAATTTGTTATAACTACATAATATAAATTTCGAGTTTTTGACTTCGAGAGTACTGAAAATAGACCAATATACGGAACAATACCATTACAATCGAAAAACCAAAATAAAAATATAAATTTCATTAAATTATCTTCCTCAACTATTTATCTACTATTTCGAATATAACAATATAATCGAATGATCAATATTTTATTAAATAATAAGTAAAATAAAATCAATATAACGCAAAGTTCGTCAGGATTAGTATCAACTAATTCACCCCGAACAAAAATTGTAATATTGTAAATGCAAACAAAAATTAAAGTATCTATTGTATGTAAGTTGCGAAAACTTTTTCGTTTGTTGCCAAGTGAAAGTGAACAACACAAGAAAGGCATTAGGAAATCTGACATTGGCCCCTTAGCACGCGCTTCATATAGAGCATGATTTATCTATTCTAATTACACCTTCTTATCGGCGATATTATAAATTGCGGCATACTTTCGTTAATTTAGGTTTATCTTCTCATTGCTTGTACATTACTGCAAAATAAGATTTATTGTTCAAACAGTTGGACTTACATTGTTAATTTGTGGAAAAAATCCTTATTCTTACAAATCGTTTATATATTTAGAAAATCTCGTGACCATGGTGGTTTATGAATTTAAATGTTGTTAAAATGGACAACTTATGCAGTTTGCCTTGACTAAATAAATACTGAAACTTCTGTTATCGTTCAGCACACGACTGACATAATTCAATTTAGGTGGTTACTTTTCGATTACATTTCATTAGACTAGAATTGTCATAATTTTATTATCCCCCCGATTCTAACATACAGTCACAGGCGTATTTTCAGTCTAAAGCTATAACCAGCGAGTCTGTAACAAATTTAAGTAACAAAGCGACATCTGAAAAATGTATGTGTATTGACATTGCTGACCAGCGAAACTCAAAGTGCTTTTCGTTCAGTTTCGTTAAATTTGAATTGTCATTTAGCAATCTGTAACAAGAGCGAAAATTATCGCCCAAACTGAAGGAAACGTCAAAATTGTATATTTGAAATTGCGGTATGTTGATATGTGTTACATTTTTCTAATTTATGTGTACAAATATTTATTTATATTTTAATAATTTAAATAATATTTTATGTACATTTTTCATTAGCTCTTTTCAGCTCAATAGATTCAGATTGTTCGCCAACATTTGTGGCCGCACAAGGTCCATCAGCATGTTGAAAACCTTACATGACATGCGAGGTGGATAAAAAATTGCTGTTGACAATTCTTAATTTCTAAAATCGTTACCTAAAATATGTTATGTACATATACCTCTAAATACTCGTAGTTACATACATAGTAATCTACATACATGTTACATAAATAGTAATCTGTCTCTTATGCGATTTATTTTTCGTATCACACAAGACCGTTATTTTATTTGTTGCCCCTCGTCCTTTAAATAGGGTAAGAAGCTGTTGATTTTTTTCAAATAGATACATTTTTGACGAAAATCGTGGTGTGGTTAATTTGTAATTTTGCAGATTGTCATTTAAAAATACAATTGACAATAATAATCGTGTTACAGATTCGCTGGTCAGACTGTCAAAATTCTGTAATAAAACGTTCTCGTTAAATTCTGTAAGGTTTCGTTACTGACTCTTACAGACTCGCTGGTTACAGCTTTAGAGAAAACTTTTGTCTTAACGAAGACTAGATACTTTAAATTCGTATTCTGCACTTAGTCTTATCTGTCAGTAGTCTTCAAAAATTGTCTTCGTTAATATCAGCGAAATAGGTGGTCTTAGGAATCATAATTTTGACTTTTAAACAAAAACAATAATTATATGTATGTATTTGACCAAAAACCGGAAAAATTATTCAAAACAAAATATTATGTACTCTCTCAGCATGTATATAACATAAATATGAGTTTTTTTTAACAATTTCGAATTGAACTGTCGCTTTTCGATTGTTTTTTTGTTACCATATATTTTTGTTTCGTCGTGTATGGAATTCTCATTTCTTTTTGTATTTACATATACCAACAAAATTATTACAAGAAATGGCATGTTACAAAACCAACAACAATTAAAAGCCCTGAACCAAAACCAACAACAATTAAAAGCCCTGAACAAAGTCTGAAGCGCATATACCAATATACAACAAACTACAGAAGATTGTGTTGGTTACACTAATAATCCAGAATCTACTTAAATAACTATAAGTCCTGCTAACTGAAACATATGAAATAAACAATAACTAAATAAAGATGTATTGGAAATTTTTTTTCCATAGAATTTTTTTTTTAAATAACTAGGTATAAATGTGTTGGTGCAGAAACAAAAAAATGAACAAAAAAATATTCAAATTTACGTTGTATTGTTAGTGTAACCAACACACTCTTTGTTAGTTTTTTTTAAATAGGTATTTGTCAATGAGACGAGTAAGCAGGACTTATATTTAAGTAGATTCTGAATAATCCCATGTTAATTTTTTTCTTTCGCACCACTACTTATTAAACTAGTGCGCACACCCAACCCTACCGGAAAATGTTCATCAAGCCTCAAACACAGTAAAGCAAAAACCCTCACAAACATACGAATTACATAAATTTTTGATTTAGTATTGAAAAATCTTCAAATTTTATTTGATTGTATGTGACTGAATTTTTTGTAAGTCAAGCAATTGATGACAACATAAGTGAACTTCTCGATGAAATTCTGGTCAAAAGATATGTTGCGATTATTTTTCTCTCCATGAGAAATTAAAATTATGTATTGGGCGTTCTACTGAATCAACTAATGAACTTGTTAATAAAAGTCATTAGTGGAGAGGCTATTATTACTTTTCTAATGGTAAAATCCAGTTTCACTGAGAGAAACCATTTAATTTTTTAACTTGTATAAACATGTTACTCTAGTAAAAATTGTAGAAGTGATTAAACACACAATTTTAATTTACTTGGGCAATTCTTTAGTTTAATTATGGGATGCTATTTTAATAACATAAGAAAATAAAAATAATTCAATATGTGTACCTGAACTAAAAGTGACTTACAAAGTGAAGACGTGTTTTATTTTATAGTTAAAACATAAAATATTAATCACAAATAATAAAGAACCATTCAAAATGCCCCTTAATAGATTATAGCACCCTACTTACATGAATTTCCATAAGAATTGCCTTATTACTATCTCAATGACTTCTTTACAAAAATCTTCGATGAATTCATCGATGCGTTATACAGCAAATTACTTATGAACATCCTTCATTAGATCACGTAAAACTTCATTAAATATATAAATGACTTTAGTCCCGGGCACAGAATAAAGCTCATCTGAGACTTCATTGAATGAATCATGATGAACTCATCGATGAGTTCATCGATTCCCTTCCAGTAGGGAAGGTACACATATGTTCTAATACAACTATCTATAGTGTAGTTTTTTCTGTATTTGTTGCATTAGCATGGCTTTATATTGTTGTTGGTTTTGCCTGTTATTGAAGTGGTATTGTTAGCTATTTAAAATCTATTTTTCTCTACCATACACAATACATATATTTTGTTTTTTATAAAAAATCATTGTACATACACACATAAACAACTACATAAGCCGACAGTATGATAATCGTGTTGTTTTGTTATTGTTTCCTTCATTCATAAATATTTTTCTTACTATGTAGTTGAGTAAAAAAAATACGAACGTTTCCCTACTGGAAGGTAATCGATGAACTCATCGATGAGTTCATCATGACTCATTCAATGAAGTCTTAGATGAGCTTTATTCTGTGCCCGGGACTAAAGTCATTTATATATTTAATGAAGTTTTACGTGATCCAACGCATGATGTTCATAAGGATGTTGCTGTATAACAACGCATCGATGAATTCATCTACGATTTTTGTAAAGAAGTCATTGAAATAGTAATAAGGCAGTTTTACTGAAATTCGCGTAAGTAGTGTGCTATAATCTATTAAGGGGCATTTGATTGGTTCATTGTGATTAATATTTTATGTGTTAACTATAAAATAAAACACGTCCTCACTTTTGTAAGTCACTTTAGTTCAGGTACACATATTTAATTGGTTTTATTTTCCTATGTTATTGAATAATTACGTACTTGAATGGTTATGTACTTAATTATACTGCCTTTATTAAACTCCACTATAAAACATTATATACTATAAAAAATGCTGACATAGTGTCTACATTAGTATAATGAACAAATTTAAATTCAGTACTGTACACCGGAAACACCGTAGAAAATGCTCTGTCTAACCTAAATGAATTAACCTAATAAAAATCATTTGCTGAGTCGGCATTTCCCATGACAGTGACTTGTACATATAGTTCTATTAATTATATCTAGAGTAATATTACATTAATGCACAATCAGCTTTCTATCTAGGTCGACCCTAGTTGTTCAGTTGAACATGCTGCGCGCGCCAATGAAGATCGCAGAAGCGGTTGTGGTGGGACGCTTGGTGCTGATCGATATGGTTGACTTCGTTTCCAGCGAATGACTGCAATCACCATGATAACGATAACGGTCCCAAATGTTAAATGAGTCATCGTGTAATGGTGTATGTGATGACTATTGATGGTTTCCTGATTTTTTTGAAGTTCTATTTGTTCTTCGAGCTCGTGGGTGTTTATTGTCGTTAAAGGTGCTGTGGTAGTAGACATCGTCCTTTGCTGTCCCTGATGTTGATGGCTGATGTTGCGTAAAAACGGCTCTATTTGACTCATACTGGCTGTTGCCAGGAATGATAGGTGGATCTTAGTTACTTCTCTTTCGATGGAGGAGATTTGCAATGTTTCATCCTTAATGATACATCCCGGGCTCATCCTTCCAGTACCTTGAAGATTGAGTGGCGTGAGATGTGAATCACAAATCAAGTCAAATGTAACCTTTGATGAATTTGATTTGGTGACATAAATCCATTGGTTTGATTTATGTAACGGTATCCAATGATTGGTAGGAGTAAGACTTTGCACGATGCAACTGGAATGCAGGTTTTGTTTTCGTAATAGCAGGTTGATCTCACATTGAGACACAGTTGAATGTTTTGTGTAAATGGGTGAGATGTGGCACACATACAATCCCTCGGATATAGGTAAGCACTGATTAAAAGCGTCTTTGTTGATTGGTGCATAATGTTCCCGGTGATGATCAACCAACAGGTATTCGGATGATGGTATTATCGAAGTGTGAAGATTTGTTGTAGGTGTGGGTACCGATATGAGTGCAAACAATTGGTAGAAATGTATCTTTACCAACGGGATGCGAGCGCGTATAATGATGTTATTGCTGGTAATTCGAGATTCGGTTTTTAATATTTGATACAGCTTCAATAGATCCCCTTGCTTCCTGCCCGGCAAACACATCACTGGGGACAGATGTTCCCTGATCTGATTAGCTTCGTCTTGAAGGCGTAATGGACTCAATAGAGATCGATGAAGGGTATTGTGCTGGGTGTTGAGCATTACTTCGAGAATATTCTGTTGTGTGTCTTGCATTAATTTCAATATTAACATCATCTGAAGAATGCCAGTTACTATAATATCTTTCTGATTCATCTTTGTATTGTATTCCTGAAGATGTTTCAAGTCCAAATCCACTTGATACTGATGTTCTTCTAGCTTGTTCAGATGAGTGATCGTGTAATTATTATTTTGCTTAAATAAACGTATGGTGTTATCTATAATCGACGTTTGGTTCTTTGCCAATTGTAGGAGATGTTGCTCATTCTGCTCGATTAAATCAAAGTGCTGTTCGTAATGTTCCGCTTCTCGTTGAGACAAGATGCCAAATGTGTCACTTAAGAGGATCCCAATTGTGTCTCCAACTCCTCGCTTGCGATGCCTTTTCGATTTGGTTTCAAGTAGTTTGTTCTTCTTTGATGTTGTCAAACTGCAGTTGGAGTTGCTTGACAATGATATCGCAATGTATCGATTGTATGTTGTTACATGCTCTTGAAAGTAACTGGAGGCTTTTCTCTGCTTTTGCGACTTCATCCCAGTAACTCTTCAAGTTGTAGCGTATGATGAGATTCCAATGTGCAGCAAGTAACTGAACCTCTCCTACATTATCGAAATATATGCCTTCGCGCATCTTCTAACTCATGTATCTGCAACTTGGTTGGGTGAGTGTTAACAAATAACGTATTAGTTAAAAGGGATAATACGGTGAGTATCGTTACTGCGGCCTTTGGTACGCGGCATGATCTTCGTAAAGTTGGCTTGCTTTCATCTTCATTTGATGGGCTCTCACTTTCATCTTCATTTGATGGGCTCTCACTTTCATCTTCGACGCCTGGCAGAGGACACAATTTTGCAGTAGGACGTCTAACTTCTCCTTTGAGAGTAGAAACCGTAGCTGCTCTTACGAGATCATCTTTACCAGGGTGAATTTCCTTGATTCGGCCCCTTGCCCACATCAAAGGAGGTAAGTTATCTTCTTTTATCAGTACTAAGTCCCCCACATTTATGTTTGGGTGTTTGATCTTCCACTTAGTGCGGTGTTGAAGCTGGGATAAATATTCTTGGTGCCACTTTTTCCAGAACTGTTGGTGGCTTTGATTTACTAACTCCCATCTGGTTAATATGCCGGGGTTTTTATCTACTACATCGTTCTCCGGTGGAGCCAGTAAAGCATCACCAGTTAAAAAATGACCGGAAGTTAGAAGATCCACATTATCTGCATCGTTGGATATAGGACACAGAGGACGTGAATTGAGACATGCTTCGATCATGCATAGCGTGGTGGATAATTCCTCATATGTGAACGTTTGATTTCCAACGACTCGGCATAGATGATGTTTCAATGATTTCACTGCCGCTTCCCATAATCCTCCGAAATGTGGACCGCTTGGAGGTATAAAATGCCACGTAATGCTCTGCGTTGAAAAATGATCCTGGATAATCTTCTCCCACTGCCGTTGGTTTTGGATTAGAAGTTTGTTTGCCTTCACGAAGTTCGTACCGTTATCACTGTATATGTGGGCGATATTCCCTCGGCGCGATGTAAATCTTTTGAATGCTGCCAGGAAGGTGTTTGCAGTTAAATCCGAGACCACTTCGAGATGAACTGCCTTTGTTGAAAGACATACAAAGACAGCAATGTATCCCTTGTAGGCCTTATTTCCTCTGCCTTTTGCTATTCGTATATTCAATGGACCGGCATAATCGACACCCGTGTGTGTGAATGGCCGCGACGGGGTTACTCGACCTCTTGGTAGATTGCCCATGAGTTGTTCCGTCCGTTTACTTTGAAATCGGAAACAGACAATGCATTTTTGAATGTGATTCCTTACTCCTTGAGCTCCCCTGATTATCCAAAACGTTTTCCGGATAAACGCCAACGTTAATGCATTAGTGCCATGAAGCGTAGATGCATGTGCCCACTTGATAACTAGGCTGGTCAGGTGTGATTTAGCTGGTAGGATTAGCGGGTGTTTCTCTCCGAATGGTAGGTCCGAATTTTTTAGTCTACCTCCTACTCTTATAAAGCCGTCGATGTCTATAAACGGAGTCAGGGAGGCGATGGTGCTCTTCTTCTTAATTGACTGTTGATCTCTTAATGCTGATATTTCGTATGCAAAGAAAACACTTTGAACTGCTCTTACGATTGTGGTTAACGCTGTCCGTAGCTCTATTGCTCGTATTTCTCCGACACACGTTGGTTTCTTCCTGATCTTGGATATGAATCGGAGAAGATGGGCAATAACTCGTAGGAGTTTTAAATAATCTGATTTGTGGTCGATCAGCTTGATTATGGTGTTCTCAGATGTCGCGTCCTTATTGAGTACGTGGAAAACAGTTGTGGCCCGTTTCAGATCGATACTCGTGTCAAACTTATTCGTGGTTTCATTTACTACCGGTTCCATTATTATTTCAGGTCCGGTCCACCATTGTTCCAGAGTACTTAATTTTGATAATGAAATGCCACGGGATGCATGGTCCGCTGGGTTTTGTGTTGAGGTGATGTGCTTCCATTCCCCGATTTTAGTGTTGTTTTGAATTTCTGATACCCGATTCGAGACAAATGTTTTCCATTTGGTGGCTGGCTTTTGTAGCCAAGCCAACACAATGAAAGAGTCCGTCCATGCATAAATATTTGCCGGTTGCAGTTCTAGAGTTTGAACCACTTGGCTAGTTAAACGTGACAGAAGAAGTGCTCCGCAAAGTTCCAGGCGTGGTAAAGTTTGCTTAACTCGGGTAGGTGCTACCTTGGTTTTGGCAATCAGTAGTCGTGTGATGATTGTATTGTCTGACAATTCGATTCGACTGTATATGACTGCTGCATATGCCCTTTCAGACGCATCGCAGAACCCGTGTAAATATAGATTTTGTGTGCCTGATGATACTGTTCCTATCCAGCGTGGAATGGATAGGGTTTCAAGGTGTACGAGTTCGTTTCGCAGCTTTACTCATTTTGCTGTAATTTCTTTAGGAACTGTGTCATCCCAGTTTATTTCCGTGGCCCACAGATCTTGTAATATAAGTTTGGATGTAATTGTAATGGGTGCCAACCATCATAATGGATCAAATTGTCTTGCAATTTCTGAGGCTAGCTCTCTCTTGGTAAGTTCAGTTGTTGATGATATTTGGTTTACCTTGAACCTGAAGCAGTCTGATATCGGGTTCCAATGGATTCCTAACGTTTTAATAGTTTCATCTTCGGCCAACTCCATGTTTCCAATTAGTTTATTTGACCCTGGTATGGACTGCAATAGTTTTGGGTGGCTGCTCGACCACTTGCTCAGTTGAAATTGACCTTTTTGAAGTATGGTGCAGTTTCAGTATTCAACGATACCTGGGATCCTAGATCGATTAATGCCCGTAGCGTCACTGTTATATTTGTGGAGGTTTTGGTTATCACTTTAGCCGTTGAGAGCAGAGTCGTGGTATTTCCATCGATTGCATTGATGGATACCTTTTTGGCATCATTATTGTAGGTGTGCAGTAGTTGATGATGTTTGTTGTTGCATATTGAACATGATTCTGTTTTGAGACATGCTTCTGTTGAGCTGTGTGATAGGCAGTTGGTACACATTTTTTGCCTATTGATGAAATCTATTCTCCGGTTTGGGGTAATTTGTTTAAAATGAACACAATTTAAAATCTTGTGCCCCCTTTTTTCGCAGTATTTACAGCATTCGCTATTGCAACCTGATTTTTCCGGACCTTCTGGGTTTTCCGGACCTTCTTGATTTACCAAAATTTTTCTGTGTGACTCAACCTTGAATTGTTTGCTGGAGATGTGATTTGCACTTTGCAGGGCTTCAAGCACATTCATTCTCTCCATTAATAGATGTAAGAATTGGTCCATCGTGGGATAGTCACGACTACCATGAAGAGATTCCTCATAGTGCTTCAGGTTGTTGTAATCCAATTTTTTGATGTTAATATGAATGAGGATGGTGCTCCATTCATCTATGTTGTAGCCCAGGTTTCGCAACGCTTCTATACACTCCTTTAGTGTATCATGCATTTTCCTAATGTCCTTAGCTGCATTAAGTTGAACTTTTGGAATGTTCAATACGGTGTCAATATATTCGGCTACGATTTTTCGTTTATTGTCGTACCGCTCCATAATGATGTCGTACGCAGTTTTGTAGTTTTCTGCGTGTAATGTTTATTTGCCCTATTAAGGTTGATGGTTCACCTTTTAAGCTTTCCTTAAAGTAGCTTAATTTTTCAAAATCTGATACATGGCTGTTATCATGTACCAGATTGTTGAACGTGTTGATGAATGATGTCCAAATTTTGAAGTTGCCGTCGAATGTTGGAATTTGGATTCGAGGTAGTTTCGGCATACTTCTTGTGCCTTGCTGATTTTTTGACTGATTTTGCCTTATTTTTGATGCTAGTTTTAATTTGATGGTTTCGAATTGTTTTATGACTGTGCCATAGTAGTCATCTATGAAATAAGGCAACGTAGTTTCTTCATCCTCTGCTGCTTCGATGTATATTTCTTCATGCAGCTTTTCGATTTCTGCCTTCTTGGAGGATATTGCTTCGATTTTGATGTTCATTAACTCGGCGTTTTCAGGCTCGTTTTCCAATGCACTATTTGCTTCCCGTACCATGGCGTGGAATTGCCTCATTTTGAATTGTTGTGCTTTATAGCGCTTCGCCTGCGTTTCGTCTAGTTTCTCGTTACCGGTTGTTTTGTTACCGCCACTTGAACTAAACCCAGGTATGCTTGATGAGGTATTCGTCTCTTTCGCTAGTGATTTCCTAAGTGTTTCTAACTCCTTTCTGAAGTTTTGCACTAGTGGTGCCACTGCTTCTCGAGATTTCCAATAATCATGTGTTGGAAAGTTATCTTTATACTAACTTATTATATGTTCATCAGTATCAACGAATTCTTCATACATATCCTCTAACCGTCCTATTTTGCGGTCGATGTATGTACTTGTCTTCCTGTTGATGGAATCCTTCTTGTAGTTGGTCCAAAGGGTTTGTATCTCCTTGAACCTCTGCTGTTGTTTCTTGCATAGGCTATCCATTATGTCACCGCCTGGTTGATGTTTTATGAATCACTTTGATGGTAGTTGATGGTATATGTGCACTTAATTATTTCGTGGACTGTATTTAATTTTTTCGAACTTGGATGTTGTTTTGCTCGAAGGACCAATGAATAATTACGTACTTGAATGGTTATGTACATAATTATACTGCCTTTATTAAACTCCACTATAAAACATTATATACTATAAAAAATGCTGACATAGTGTCTACATTAGTATAATGAACAAATTTAAATTCAGTACTGTACACCGGAAACACCGTAGAAAATGCTCTGTCTAACCTAAATGAATTAACCTAATAAAAATCATTTGCTGAGTCGGCATTTCCCATGACAGTGACTTGTACATATAGTTCTATTAATTATATCTAGAGTAATACTACATTAATGCACAATCAGTTTTCTATCTAGGTCGACCCTAGTTGTTCAGTTGAACAGTTATTAAAATAAAATCTCATAATTAAACTAAAGAATTGATAAATGTAAATTAAAATTGTGTGTTTAATCACTTCTACAATTTTTACTAGAATAACATGTTTATACAAGTCAAAAAAATTAAATGGTTTCTCTGAGTTTTCACTGGAATCGCCACGAGCTTGATGGAAGGTAGGCGTACGCTACATAACATTTTCAAACTGCCGGTTCCAATGGATGAGTCATCAGTTTCAACAATGAAGCCAAACTCCTCGCACGCTGCCAAGTTGAAAAGCGCGCGACTCATCATGAGAGATGAGGCCAGCATCATGCCAGGGGCAGCGCTCACAATCATAGACAGACTATTACGAGATTTGTACAGAGGAAAGCCGCAAGAGGGTGTTCCATTTGCTGGAAAAATCATCCTCATGTGTGGTGACTTCCGATAGTGCTTGCCTGTAGTACCAAAGGCAGGACGCGCGAACTTGCAAATCGACTATCAAGTTGAACCCGCTTTGGAAATTGGTAAACAAGTTTACACTCACCAAAAACATGCGTATCGATGAAGGTGAGGACGAGTTTGCGCAATACTTGCTTTCTGTTGGAAACGGCAATGTGCAAACCGAATCGATCACACTTCCGGCGCACCGTTCCAGTTCTCAAAGTGTGATCGATTTCGTGTATGGTGACATCAACACAACACTAGCCGAGCGCGCCATCCTTGCACCCAAGAATGATGATTGCACGCTAATCAATCAGCAGGTGCTTGACCTCCTGCCCGGCGGACAAGAAGTCAAACTTAGTGTTAATGAAGTTGAGAGTGACGACATGAATGAGGAACTCCGCCTACCCGTCGAGTTTCTCAACAAGATTGAAGGGCTCGGACTTCCGCGCCATGCCATCTCGCTAAAGGTAAACGCGATCGACGAAACTAAACAGTTGCAAAGGTCTTATCAATGGGACACGCATGCGAGTCGCAAAAATAAACCGCTACAGTCTGGAATGTGATTTGCTGACTGGCTTCTCAAAAGGCGAGCGCGTTCTCATCCCACGCATGAACTCACCCTTGCAAGGTACCTTCTCATTTAAAATGTCTCGCCTTCAATTTCCGGTCCAGCTCGTGTTCGCCATAACCATCAACAAGAGTCAGGGCCAAAGCTTGAAGAAGGTAAGAGTGTACTCAGCTGTATGTGGCCTATTCACGATGCCGCTCATTTGACGAACTCAAGTTGTTTATGGTTGAGACAAGCGATTAATCAGCTGATTGGGACGGGCGCATCACAACAAAGAATGTTGTTTTTGTAGAGATTCTACGCATGTAAATTGTAATGTAAATTCATATTTTATTATCCTTTTGTACATTTCTTATTAAATATTTAATAGCGTATATGAATTTACTTAATTTTTGATAAAAGTGCAAAAATCTTCTTAATCATTTCTTAACCAAAAATTCAATAAAATGTAATCACGTGACTGATTATATTCAGTCACAGTTCAGCTGGTATATTTTGATTAGCCTAATGCTATTTTAATACACACAAGAAAATTATCATTCTTATCTCTTATTCTATTGTACCGGTCTAAATTGCGATGCGACTCATTTTTTCGGTGAAGCAGCTTCAACACGATGTAGATTTTAGTTTAAATTTTATTTTCGAGAGCAGAATAAATCAATACTTTTTTGTATTCTGTGTTTAAATTTGTATAAAATAAGGTTTTAAACATAAAGCGTCAACACATGATCTGTATAGGAACAGGCGCATATTTTAGCGAAAAAAACGAGATATAAATGCGGTCTTTCTTTGAGAAATTTACAACAACAATCCCATATATGTAATTCTAAATTGGAATTGTTTTAAACCAACTTTTTTGCTGGTATAGAATAATTCTATTCTACCTGTAGTTTTAATCTTCACCACCAGTGGCCCTATTCTGGTTTTCCCGGGGAATTGGGAAAATATTTTGCTGTAATTACAAATTGCACTAATTCAAAAATATATATTTCCCGTTGTATTCTGGCAGACGGAATAATTTTTTTGGGAATTTTTTTTATGTATATACATATTTATAAACTAAAACACGTATTGCGACCTTATATTAGAAGTTTAATTTATTTTTAAAAGATATATTTATTAGCAAAAATAATGTTTGAAAATTTAAAAAGGCACGAATTACAATTCCCTTAAAAAATAATGGGGAAAAATTATCGTCAAAACTGATATAAAATGGAATTATTTTTTCCCAATAAAAAAATTTCCCAAACGCCAGAATACACTTTGGGGGATAAAAAATTCCCAACTGCTAGAAAAACATCACTAATTCCCAATTCCCTATTCCCGGGGAAAAACAGAATAGGGCCACAGGGGCGGTATGTTGTATCATCACTTCGAATCGAAATTCGAAAAAAGTCGAATGGCGGTATGTTGTATCATTTTCGAAAAGCAAAAATAATACAACTTAAACTTTTTCGATCCGACTTTTTTCGAATTCGGCTTTTTTCGATTCGAAGTGATGGTACAACCCGAGGGGCGGTGTGTTGTACCATCTACCATCACTTCGATCGAAAAAGGTCGAAATTCGAAAAAAGTCGAATCGAAAAAGTGAAAGTTGTATCATTTTTGCTTTTCGAAAATGATACAACATACTGCCATTCGACTTTCTTCGAATTTCGATTCGAAGTGATGTACAACATACCGCCCAGGACAGATTTATTGAATGCTTTTATTTTTAAATGTTGGCAATAAAACTATAAAAGTGATTTTTGTTATTTTTTAAACTAGAGGAGAAATTACTTACGATTTGTAATAATATTCAATAATATTCTAGCACATTACTATTTAATTGAACATATTTAGTTGCAAATATCTTTGGTTGTTACTTTGAGCATATATTAAATAGCTTATATATAGGACAGACGCGTTCTTTTTTTCTCTTCTCTTATTACATTTCCGTAATTAGATTTTCTGGCACAGGTGTTTCTTTGGTGGTTCCTTCGAACTTTTTTCGAAAAATTGCCGTTTTTTGTTTACTTTTTTGTTTTGATAACTAAGCTAAACAGTTGAAACAGTTAAATTTAGTTTACTTTTTCACCAGCTGTGTTGATTTTCAAGTTTTTTTCGAACTTGTACTAAAACAGCTAACTTCACTCGTTATAATTTGCGTTATAATTATCCACGAGTACTTGTACATTTAAATAAAATTATAATGTTTGTTAAAAAAATTTATAAATATTTTACTTAATAAACACATTTTTATTAATCACTTGTTTTTTGTTTCGCAGAATATTTTGAATATTTTTCAAAAAGTTTAAAAAATCACTCGATCGATTTCGACTTGTTAGGTCATCATCAGGAGTATCTACTGATTTGTATTAGTAAAAATTTTGTTATATAGTAGAAAAAAGCAAAATATAAATAAAAATAAAAGAAGGAGGGAAAAAATAAGCAATAAAATTAATCTACGGATCGCGCATGTAGGCGATGAGTCATAGGTTGAGTAACAAAATTCAAGGTATATTATGGCGTACGTGAGAATAGAAAAGGGCGGGGTTTGTAATTGGTGAGAACCGGATTTCTCTCTGTTCGTTAAGGATATTTTGGTTAAGAAATATTGATTTTCGAATTTCGTAAGATCTTACGAAATTGTGTTTATTAAGTATAAGTGTGTTTCGAAAAGTGCCTACGGCAAATAGAGTAAAAAGTATAAATATTTTCATTTTTTATAGATTGCGAACAAATTACGATTTAAAATAAATTTCATTAAAAAACATAAAAATGTTTTGTTTCTGAATTTTAGTTTTACTAACATTACGAATCCTTTGGACATACTTAATAAACACATTTTTTATTAATCACTTGTTTTTTGTTTCGCGAAACAAGTGATTAATAAAAAATGTATTTATTAAGTATTAGTGTGTTTCGCCAAGTGCCTACGGCAAATAGCGTAAAAAGAATCCTTTGGAGTTGAAGTTGCGGGTCGCTTTTTTACTAGTACTGCAACTACCACCACGATTTTTTTTCGCCGCACTATAGAATTTGGTGAACCCACCGCTGATGTGGTCGGAAACTCTTTCGTTGTGGTAGACGATGCTTTAACACCGAGATGAGACCAATTTTTAAATGGATTCGCTGTAACCCGATTTAATCTTGTTACCAAATTGTTTTTGTTATCTAAACGGGTTTGTTCGGCTATATGCGAAACAATATTATCGAATGCCTGCCCCGGAGATGATCCTTACCATTCGCGCCAAACCAATTTATCCAAAAATTGTTGAATTATTTGACGCGAGAGTAACGACAGTGTATTTTGAAACATCCTAGGCACAATTCTCCTTAGATAATCGATTATGTGATTGTGTGAATTCCGATTTTGAGTATCGTGAATTCTAAAAAATCAATAAACAAAATTAAACATTGAAAAACAAAAATAAGAGTTAAAAGATACCTGATGTACAGTTTTATATCCCATTGTATTGAGTGTTCCCTTATCCACAGTTAAACCCGTTAAGATAATACTATCCTTATGAAACCAATTGGCGAGGGGTTCTATTTTTTTTTTTTTAAATCGTTCTTCATAATTTCGATATTTAGAGGCTCTACGGCGCGCAACCGAATTAATTTCCCTTCCGGATCTAAAACACCAATTACCTCTACTTTAACCTGACGTCGCTGTCCATCTTGAGTAGTTGTGAATAACGAAATAACGCCAACTTCAATCGAAGTCATGTAAACAATCCTTTTACAGATTATCTACCTTAACCCATTGCACAACATTTTGAACATTAGTTTGGCATGCCCAGTGCTCTAATTCTTTATAAAAACCAAGGTAAACTGCAATGTGTAAAAGTGATAAGTTTTACACACGAAAAATATTATCGTAGAAGTCTAGATTTATGTTGGATACCGTGATGTTTTGGTAAATTCGCATTCACTAAATGTTTTTCAAGATAAAATGTAAAGTGGCCAGATAAGTTTATGTCAAAAAGTAACACAAGTAATTTATCGCGGAATAACTTTGCTTGAATATGTAAAACGCTTTCGTTTGAATATTATTAATAAATAATTTTAGTTTATAGTTTTATTTTAGAATTAAAGAAGCCAAGTTCTAACAATTTAAATAGCTGCGATACTTCACACAAAAAAGTTATAAAATTCTTTCCATTTAGAATGTAAAAATGGATTGTTATCGTTGGAATTAAAATATTCTTTCAAAGCAAACATTCGAATATTTTAATCGATCGCCTTCACTTTTACCTATACTTTTGCTTAGTTTTATCTCCAGTATTTCCACAAAAATAACAAACAAATAAATTTATAATTTATGTGTGATTTTATGTATAAAATAGGGAATAAATAATGTACCTATTTATATTAGAAGAATAAGAAGACGTAAGGGGTAGAACATCCTAGAACAAGATGGTCTGTGGATTACAGCGAAAGCAATTTTAGACTCCGGTCCATTTCGTGACTTATTTTGTGGAGACTGACTTATTTTAAAGTCTTCAAATTCAAGCAATTTTCTAATACGTCTATTCAACAGGAGACGTATTGTAGACTTTCAAATAAGTCAGTCTCCACAAAATAAGTCACGAATTGGACCGCAGTCTTAGTTGCTCAATTTTCAAATATAAATGTCAAGTGTTTCAAGTGTCTGATTTGACAACATCTAAAATGGATCCCCCCCCCCCCACCTCACACACCAAGCAAAGCTTTCATCTTGGTGTTCACTAGCAATATTTTACCTGATCATTACATTTGCACAATTAACAAAACAGACAAGTACAATAAAGTTGTTGTTTAATATTTCATTTAGAGGCACTATTAGCTCTCGAATCTTTAAGATCTTACAATGCTTTAATCCTAGATTATTTATTAATTTGTGTTTGAGAAATTCTTAATTAGGACAAATTTCGAACAGTAATGAACGAGTACAAAATTTAATTATATTATGCTTTAAAACTAGCTTTTAACTAGCACTATAAGGTCAAACAAGATGTATATTGCATAAAATAGATTTCTAAATTGCAAGGATCAAAGTCTTACCTCCTACTCGTTAAGGATCCTTAAGATTAACCCAAACATTTTACAAAGATCATAAATTAACTCAAGGTAAAAAAACAAATCGTAACACTAAAACGTCCCTTCAGAACTAGACCTACATCAAATACTAGAAATGATTTCGATTAACAAATTTTCGGTGTTATTGAGGAGGCACACACACTGAAATACACTGAAATTATGGTCTGCTTAAGACAAATGTGATTGGATTTCAAAAACATATCGCAAATAATAATTACATAATAATGCGATTTTGCACTTAGTATAATGAATAACCTTTAAACAGATTAGAATGCACAACATTAATCAAAATTCAACGGATTGATCAATTATAAATAAAACTTATATTGTACACGTCTTTACCATAGTAGTAAAGACATTTTTGACCGTTGTAATGTTCTTTTCAAACATTTGGTTTGTTTTATAAGTCTATCTAACCGTATCATAATTTGAATTTCAAATAACTCCCGACTCCGATTATTTTTCAATATTATTTTTGGGGCTATGTGTGATTCTAGATGGCTTTAATGTATTTGCAAGAATTGACGTTTCTAGAGATTGTATTTTTTGAGTTATTAAGGATATAAAATAATTAAAATTTCGTTTTGACATTTAATGATATCTTGCTCGTTTGCTGTCAATAAGTTTATCTTGGATAAAAAACTGTTTAGAGAATGCGATTTAAAAATGCCAAGATAATATATTGTATAAAATTTTCACATGTAAAATTCCTCTTGCCACAACCCATAACAACTTGAACTATAGTTTGTGAACAGATGCTAATTAGAATAACTTATATCCATAAGATTAATGTTGAAATTTAAATGAGAACGGTAGTTATGGGTCGTCAAAGTCTAAATATGAATCTACGTAAATCTACGAGTGTGTTAAGTTTTGACATTTATTTATCGTAACAGTTTTAAATTTTATCTTGGAGTGCAATTAGAGAATGAGAATATTGTAAAAAGGCCAGATAAATTATCGTTTACACGTTTACTAATTATCTTACTGCTTGGAGAATTAGAGCACAGTGATAAACAGTTTTAATAAAACCGATGGTGGATGTAATGAACGCTCGAATCCGTTGCATATGGAAACAAATCGCGCTTGACAGCAGTCTGACATCCATATATAACCACCAGAAAATGGAAATTTTGTTGCATCCGAATACATACCTTTTACTAAGAATACTCACGAAGCTTAAAATCGTCTTACTTAAATTATTAATTAAATTTTCAAACTACATATTATGTATTAAATCGCGAATAGTTTTGGAAATCTTCTAATGTCAAATTGTTCGACAATTAATAAGAAAGAAAAAAATTAGTAAACTTATGATTTTTGATCGATTATTTTTTTTCAAGTTTTAATGCCACAATACTTTTTAGCCACCATACAAAAATCGAGTTATGTCCTTTCTGCTTGTTAATATTCTGTGGTAATACCCTAGACAGAAACAAACTAGCTAATCGCGAATTCGAGATTACGTAGTTATTTTTTTCAGTATTACTGCGTTTATAGAACAAGATTACTACAATCGGGTTGTAGGAAGAAGATAAATGTGAAATATAAGAAAAGATCAGTAGGATTGTATGGGCTGGGGAATATAAGTCATTTTCATTGAATCTAGACAGAAAAATTGTTAGATTGTGAATTAAATTTACAATTTTTTAATTTTCACAGAAATTATTTATACATTTAGTTTATATTAACTTATTGCAACTGATGCGATGTAATTCAAAATCGGAAAATACGCATTGAAATTGTTTTAATTCATTAATTAAATATGAATTTGAACGTTTGCAGAGTTACAAAATCGGGTTTGTGTCTGTCACCATAATTATAAAATCGCGATTTTATTTGTTTAACATCGCGATAATTTTTGTGCCTGTCCACGGTATAAGACCACACATTTTTTTCGATTAAATAAAAACAAAAGCTTGCAACCAAACTGCTATACAAATTTTGAGCATGCAACCACTCAATAAATTTAGACAAAATTTGCATATGAGTGCATATGAAGGATAGAAGGGTACATAAAAAAGAACTTTCGTTATTTTGATATAATTTTTTTTTTATCTAAAATAAATAAAAGATTTTTTCTCGATTCTTTTATTTTATTTTTTAAAAAGAAAATTAGCCTTAGAAAATTGTTTTTACTCGTATATATATGTAATGTTATTGAATCAATTTATTTGAGAATTTAATATAAACTATGAAACTATGCTAACAATTTTAAAACTGACCAAATGGCACAGTGGTTAAAGCTTAAGCCTTCACCGTTACACGTCCATACACAAAAAGTGAGTGATACACTGAAAATGATAAAAAATGCTAAAATCGAAAACTTCGAAATAAAAAGAGTCAACAATGAAAAACATACGGTTATCACGAAAAATATCGAAGATTATAAAAAGTGCAAAATATTTTCAAAGAAGTAAACGCTAAATAATAAACGCTAAACGCCAAAGAAGTACACTCCAAAAGCAACAAAACCAAAAACAGGGATCTTAAAAGGATTAAATGAGGAAGAAAATATAGCAGAGATAAAATCGAGCATTGAAATGAACGAAAATATTAAAATAGTAAATATAACACAGCTTAAAACTAAACATTCATTGAACAAAAATACAAGACTACCAATATTTGTTACTACTCAATGTTCACCGGATACCAATATGACACATATTTATAACATAAAATCACTGCATCACCAGAAAATAACTTGGGAACAACTCAATAAAAGAAATGAAATTACGCAATGTTTCAAATGTCAACGGCTCGGCCACGTAGCATCAAATTGCAATCTCGACTACAGATGTGTGAAATGTGCGGAATAGCACGCCCCAGGTGAATGTTAGATTAAAGAAAAAATAGAAGAACATCATCGTCAACATTTATTGCGTAAACTGTTTCAAAAGCGGACACCCAGCTTCGTTTAAGAGATGCCCAGTTTACAAAAATGCTTTAGAAAGACTTAAAGCCAAAATTAGGGAAAATCAACAGAGAAGATCAATTTATCCCCAAAACCACATCAATTTATACCGGGCAGTGCAGAAAACGGAACATTCTCCAGAATTTTAAAGCAAACACAACACATCAATAACTCTGAAGTAATTTCTCTACCAGAATTAGCGAATAAGGTAAAGAAAATGGCGGGATTGATAAAAAACCAATGTGAACAAATAGCAACACTCTTAGAATTACTAAACAAAATATGAAAGACTTCAAAATAATGTCGTTAAATGTAAATTCAATAGTTAGAATAGTTAGACGTTTAAACTTGCTAGACTTCCTTAAAATACACGCAACTAAATTAAATAACAAACATCACTTAGAACTTAAAAAATATAGCATAATAAGACAGGACCGTACATCTCAAAAGCAAGGCGGAGGAACAGCGATACTGGTATAAAACACAAAATCAAGTATGAACACATACAATTACATCCAATCAAAAACATTAAAACAACAATCATAAAAATAAAGCTAAATCACGGGGACCAACTCTATTTAATAGCTATATACTTTTTACGCTATTTGCCGTAGGCACTTGGCGAACACACACTAATACTTAATAAACACATTTTATTAATCACTTGTTTTATATTCAAAAAGTTTAAAAAATCACTCGATCGATTTCGACTTGTTAGGTCATCATCAGGAGTATCTACTGAATTTGTAAAAGTAAAAATTAGTTATATATAGCAGAAGAAGGCAAAAATTAAACAAAAGAAAGGGACAAAAATAAGCAATAAAAAGCAATAAAAATTAATCTATTGAGGTGTGCGATTAGTCAAAATAAGCAATACAAATTAATCTATTGATAGCGCAGGTGTGCGATTAGTCATCGGCTGAGTAACAAAATTCAAGGTATATTAAAGTACATTTAATTACCCGAGGTATTAGTCAAATTATAGAAAAGGGCGGGGTCTGTAATTGGTGAGAAACGAATTTCTCTCTGTTCGTTAAGGATATTTTGGTTAAGAAATATTGATTTTCGAATTTCGTAAGACTCTAAAGTATCTAAACGTCTGCCTTTAGGTTGTATATGTAATATGTCTAAATTGTTCAAGCTAGCTGTATGATTTTCTAAAGTTTAGTGGTTATGGAAAGTTGATTGATTGCAACCAGATAAATGTTCTTTAGCTCTAACTCTAAAATTGCGCCCAGTCTGGCCAATATAGGAGAAACTACAATCATTGCAATTATTCCTATAAACGCAAGATTTGGAAAGGCGATCAACTCTAGGTTTATTGTTAAAAATCATTTTCTTTATTGTGTTATTATTATAAAAAGCAAAACTAATATTGGTATAATTGGACACGATGTTGCTAATCTGTTGGCTCGTCTATATACTCTAAGCGACGCCAATTTTCCCGCGTTGGACTATCCGGTGGATAAATACCCGTTAGAGTTTTACGCTTTAGCTTTTTATTCAATAACTTTAATATAGTCCTAGTTGCATATCCGTTATTCGTTGCAATTTGTAGAATTATATTAAGCTCTGTGTTATAATTTGAATTTGTCAAAGGGATATTTATTAGTCTATCTATGAGTGAGTGGAAAGCTGACATTTTAATATTATGGGGATGGTTTGAAGAACTAGGGATAACAGCGTCTGTATACGTGGGTTTCCGATAAATTTTGAAATCTAAAGAAGAATTAATCCTGGTTATTGTAATATCAAGAAAGTTAATACATTTATTTTCTTCTTTTTCTAACGTAAAATCAATAGTGGGATATTGAGAATTTAACCAAGTAAGGAATAAGTCTAACAGTCTATCAGTTCCACTCCATAGACATAGTATGTCATCAACATATCTATACCAAAAAATTATTTGACGAAAATAAGGATTGTTATTTGATATGATCATTTGTTCAAAGAAATTCATGAAAATTTCAGCCAACAAAGATGACAGAGGGGAGCCCATGGGTAGACCATCAGCGAATTTGAAATATATATTATCAAAACAGAAATAATTTTGTTTAATACAAGTCTCAAACACTAACTTCAGTTCACGACGTAAGCTTTCATCTACAACATCCCTATCTATAAGTAATTACAAACTATTTGGGACAAAATGTTAATTGGAATAGAAGTGAAAAGACTGGCAACGTCAAACGAAACTAGTTTTGAATTTAATGGAATGTCGACGTCTTGAATTTTGCTAATCAATTCTACCGAGTTTTTAACCGAGTAAGCCGAAACGAAATTGGTATGACAATTGAAAAAGTTTATGAAACCCTTACATAGCTTGTAGGCAGGGGCATTGCAATACGCGACTATTGGTCTAATCGGAATGCCCTCCTTATGGATTTTTGGTAAACCATAAAGGATCGGAGAGGATGAATTCATGACAGAGTATTTCCAACCAGTTCCATCAAACAACTTCGGGCATTGGTTGATACACTTACTAACCAAAGTCTTAAAAGACTTAGTTGGATCCCTGCCAAGCACTATTGCTTTGCTTTCTGTAATAAACTCAGAAATTTTATTACCGTAATCGGCTTTTGTGGGCAAGGTTATTGTATTGAATTTATCCGCTTTACACGCTATCAGGTCATGGTCACGTAGTTTTTTCTTTATCGCACCAATTACTTTGAGGTTAGTATTATTAGAAGCAGCAAAAGAAGAGTTTGACGAAGTAGAAGAGTTATCAATACCTTTCTTTATTTGTAGAAAAATACAGCGCACACTGATTTTAATTGGGTTGTCTGGCCAAATAAGGCAGTTTCAGCATCTACAGATCGATACTAGATGACCTAACAAGTCGAAATCGATCGAGTGATTTTTTAAACTTTTTGAACGAATTTTTTAATTAAAATAGTCAAAAATCTAATTCTGCGAAATATAAAACAAGTGATTAATAAAATGTGTTTATTAAGTACTATTTAATAGCCATGTATTGTTCGGGCAACAACAATACATTAACAAATATCAAGAATTAGATCTCAACGACATAAGCAACTTCTATATTATCGCAGGCGATTTAAACGCAAAACACATAAACTGGGGAAATACAGCTAACGACAAAAGAGGTATAAAACTTAAGTCATGGCTGAAAATTAATTCATTGCTGAAAAATGGTATAATCTACAGGTCAAAATTATATAAACCGCTGCACCAACATTTACGCGGTCGTTAAATACACTCGATGTGGCAATTATCGACAATAGACTCACAATAAAAACTAATCAACGTGATGAAGATACCTTCACACACATATGAAAGTGATCACAAAGCGATTGAAGTATTTTGTATCAACATCGGATGCATGGAAAATACCACGGAAAATAACATACAACAAATGATAAATACAAACAGCACCAATTGGGAACGCTGGAAAAAGAAATTAAATAATAATTATAAGGATTATTTACACGAAACAGGAAAGGCGAGCATAATTCCAACAACTAGAAACCTGAAGAAGGAGGAAATAGAAACATACATTACTATTATAACGGATCTAGTAGCCAACAACTTAACAACGACCACACCAAAAATCAGAAGAAAGAATAATATGGAATGCTACACCAATAAGAGAATTGAAAGTCTATACAAACATAAAAGTCGTATAATTTCAGCCCTTAAAAGAATTAAGAAAAATAGCTCTACAAACATAAATGCAATTAACACTCTAAAAGCCGAAATAAGAAGAACGAACGAATTAATTATACAAAATGTAAAGATAGAAATCAACAAATATTGGGCGCAGAAGCTAAAAACGATAAAGCCAGGTGCAAAGATGTTCGCAAATATTAAAAAAATCTGTCAACCAAAAATGGACAGAACGATACAGTATCTAGAAATCCCTGAATCAGAAATAAGGAACATGGCGGCTCTCAATATAAATTGGAGTAATATCCCAAAGGAGGATACAAATTACAAAATTCTAAATAATCAATAGAAACTCAATATTCTCGGACATTATATAGAAACACGTACCATTCCAAATGCAGCTTTGGGGAGAAAGGTACATGAAAATATATCTTAAGACAGTTGGTGAGTTGAAACATCAGTTTATACAAGACAGAGCAAATAACAAAACCAAAACGCAATTTAATAGTACAAACAAGGCAAATGAACCAAACCAACAACATGGACAAAAATATTTTATCAATACTACAGAATTGAAAGTTATGCTAAAATGCATTAATAACAAAAAATCATATGGACTGGATAGAATCCTAAGTATAGCACTGAAACATCTGCCTGAATCTAATTGTTGAACTATGTACACTCTTCAATAATTTGCTAAACAACATGTACGTTCCCAAATAGTTGGAAAACCGCAAAAATCTTCCCAATTTTGAAAAAGAATAAAGAGAGTTCAAATCCAGAAAGTTACAGACCAATTAGTCTTCTGTCAAATATAAGCAAAATATACGAAGCAATAATCTGGAACAAAATAGAAGATCATAACCTAAAACACAATCTCATGCCAGATAATCAGTTCGGCTTCAGGCACGAACACTCAACTATACACACAGTCACAAAGCTAACTTCAGATATATGTTATAAACTCAATAACAAAACTTGCACTGGAGCTGTGCTAATTGATATGGAAAAAACATTCGAATCGGTGTGGCTAGACGGATTACTGTATAAATTAAAAAAACTAAAATTCGAACCAAGGAAATTCGTAATCACAAACGGCACAAATTTTTCAACGCATATACTTTCAATATCCACAATGGACTACAACAAGGTTCAATCACAGTCCCACGACTATTTAATCTTTATACTAAAGATCTGATAGAAAACGAAAAACTGAACTCAGAGGGAATACAAACCATAGCATATGCAGATGATATAGTAGTGTATACAGCAAGCCCCAAAATCAAAATAATTTAGTAAAAACTACAGAGTGCAGTGAACTTTATTGTCGACTTTCTACATACCAGTGGCCCTAATCTGGTTTTCCCAGGAAATTGGGAATTGGGAAAATATTTTGCTGTAATTATAAATTACAATAATTCCCAAATATTTATTTTCCGTTCCCAAATGTATATTCTGGTAGACTGGGAATAATTTTTTGGGAAAAAATTGTTTATTTTGGATTTTATGAACTAAAACGCATGTTGCGACCGTATTACAACTTTAATTTATTTTAAATATTTATTTATTAGAAAAAATAATATTAAAAAATTCGAAAAAATACGAATTACAATTTCCTAATAAAATAATGGGGAAAAATTAACGTCAAAACTGCTATAAAATGGAATTATTTTTTCCCAATAAAAAAAAATTCCCAAACGCCAGAATACACTTTGGGGAATAAAAAATTCCCAACTGCTAGAAATACGTCACTAATTTCTAATTCCCGGAGAAAACCAGAATAGGGCCACTGGCGTATAAAAGAAAATGAAAACAAATGTGAATCGATACTATTTCGTAGGCCATATCAAAAAGCAACCAGTGATACAGCTATAAATTGGAAATCATTTAATATAAGAATAAACAACGAGAGAATACAAAGCAAACCTGTAGTAAAACATCTAGGAATACACTTGGACCGTTTCTGTTACATAAATGAACACATCAACATTCAACTCACTAAAGCCAGAAGAGCATTTACAAGTAACAAAAAAATATTCTACTCTAAATACATCGACAGTAACGTAAAACGAATAGGTTATCTAACACTAATAAAGCCCATCTTAACATATGGATGTCCTATATGGTACAACATTAACGCAAGCTACTTTGAAAAGCTGCGGATATTTGAGAGAAAATGCATTCGTCATTGCCTAGGAATATTTCGCAAAGCAGATACAAACTATAAGCATTACATCTCCAACAAAAATATATATTAAAAATTCAAAGCTGATAGAATTGATATACACACTATTCAGTTAATAAGGAACCACATCCAAAGATCAACGTACAACACAACCAATTCCCTCATATATGGTCCATACTATACCGATCCGACAAGCCTGATAAATAGCATTCAACCTAATAACATACCGGGACCAGAAGCATTTACCATATTAGGCCAAAAGGGATTCATTCAGAACCAAGACTAAAACCATTAATGTATCACATCAATAGAAAACCAAATGAAAAAGGATTTGACCCCGACAAATTCTCAAACCCAGATAACTTTATGAGGTTCAGTACAGCATTCAGAAAGAAAGAAACTGATAAATACGAGGGAACGATACGAAAATATTGGTGGAGATCACAACACTAGAACGTATTTTTATTTTTAGCATCTAAGTAGCTCAAATTTTCTAATTTAGTTAATTTTAAAGACATAGTAATTGGCAAGTTTTAAACACAGCAAATTTTAAGCCGGCAAATAGTATCCCCATAATGGTTCAATTTATTAATCGTAAATTAAAAACTTAATGACAACAACAAAAAAAAATTATAAAATCTAATGCATCTAACCTGAGAATCCACTTGAATCAGGGGTTCTCTATTGTAATAATAATGCTTTGATATTTCTTGTAATATTCTTTAATCTTCAAAAATATTGTAAAATTTTATAAAGCTGTAAATAAAGAATTATATTATCAAAAAAAAAAGTGGTTAAAGCTTTGGCGTTTAGATCGGGAGGTACCGGGTTTGAATCCCGATAGGGGCAGGATGCAAAGTGAAATTTCATCAACAGATTACGATCTGTGGTGAAATGTAACACATCTATGACCCCCTGTCGGTGTGCAAAACCCATGAGCCGACCCATCTTCAATGCCAGTGTAGGCGGGCATGGAGCTTCAATGTGCAAATGATCTTAAATCGGTCCTATAGCCGTACGTCCTCGAGTTGGCCGGGAGGCGTAAAGTAGTAAGGACGTAAAAAGCATAACCGCGGAAGAGCAGGATGAGCTTTGAGCCAGAAACAGATCTCATAGTTATCAATAAAAAATAAAAAAAAAAAAATTCAAAACGTTTTAAAATATCTAAAAGGTACATCAAGAGTTTAAACTATCTCGCATTTTCCCTCAAGCTGTATACAAACGTCGGATGGAAATCCGTGATTTTTACATCCGCGATTTTTTTTCAATTTTTTCAACTCTTTTGTATGAAAAGATTCGTGTCTGTTGTATACGTGATGTAATTGGTCTGTTTACGTGATGTAATTGGTTAAAACGATGGAATAGAAAAATCCCGGATTTTTATCCGACGTATGTATACTACTTCAAGCCCTTATATGATTACGCATTTCGTAACACAGAACACCAATCGGCACAACACCACTCATTTTGATGACCTTATATAAATATTTATATAATATGATGGTAGATATCCAAATCCTAATAATGGTTTAGCTAAAATGTAGTCAATATATATTCTTTAAAAGTTAAACAATTAAAACAAAAAACTAAACTGAATTGAAATGTCACTGTGAAATGTCAAGTTGTTTGTAAACAAAAGAAAATGAATTAAACTGCATTTGCTTCAATAGAAAAAATATATAAAATTGCAAGTGCGTTTGTTCTAGCAACTACAAGAAATAGAAATTATATCGAAATATTTTTTCGCTAAAATTTGCGCATGGTTCCTATACTGCCGTAATAAACATAAGTGACTTACAGCGCATCCCCAATAGAATTCCTCAACTTTTTCCTTACAGAAAAGTATGAAAAAAATTCTTTTTTTTTTGTTAGGTTGGTAATTTTCTTATGAAAAATATCAAACTTTTAACTTTTTCATGTAATTATATATTATTTTCTTGGGTTTTATTCTTGATTATTGTAATGTTTTCACGGCGTTGAACCCATTTTTGTTTCACTTCAAGTTAATAAAACATAATTTTTATTTACAATTTTATTCTTAATTAATTACCGACGTTTCGAAATGGTATCCATTTCATTTTCAAGGTGACTAAAAATTTTTCCTTAATGACTTTTTCCTTAATGAGAAATATACTGAAGCTAACCGCGTTTTGAATTTAATGTCAATTGTTGGTGTATACAGAAATAATACGATTTTAATACAATTTATGGTACTATTCCATGTTCATAAAATATTATCTCAGCAGAACTAAAACGACACAAAAATATAGATCGACTGGTGCATACGATCATAGCTTGCTGAGCAAATTGTTGTTGTGCTGCCATATTTTTTCATAAAAAATATCAACTCGAGTATTTTTTATGGCAGCAAAACAGAAAAAAATCGCCCACTCTCAGCAAACTTTTATTTTTTTGATATTTTTATGGTAGTAAACATAAATTTTTTGTGCTTGGTCGTGCGATGACACGCTAAAAAATTAAAGCATGGATGATTTTATTTTTTATTTAATTTAATTTATATTTTTTTTATTTCATTTTACCAAATAAAAATAAATTATTAATTTTAATACCCAATATATCAGCATTGTCAGTGTTTGTAATGATTGACTGATAAAAAAACGATCCCTTGGGTGGAAACCCATCCTTAAAAAAAATCATAATTGGGAGTAAAAAACTCATTTATGTTAAAGTCGTTGTTCAAAATAATTTCAGTGAGTGCATACATCAAACGGAAGTTCCTGTGATTCTATAAATACTTCACGAGATTTTGTACGTAGTCATTTTGATATTATACATTTTATGGATAAACTGCAAATTTAAGAAAACCGCAAATATTTTTTCAATTCCTATAAATAGTAAAATATTTTGAAGTTTTTAGAGTGTGCACGGTTTATAGTGATTCAATAATACAGTTAAACACATTACAAATAAAATAGAGCTCAGTGTTTGGTTTCTTGAACGTTGTGAAAATCAGGCGATTTATCAACTTCAATTTGGTGAAACATTACTTGGAAGAATGAATACCACTCAAATAGTGGTACCGTCGGCATTTTCGTCTGTGGATGCACCTTTATGATGCAAACAAAACGACTTGAAAATCAATATCTCTTGTTACATAGAATATAAAATTCTAACTAACAACACCTTTTTGTTGCGTAATATAATTTTGTAAAAATATATTTAAATATATGTATTTGAGTTTTAATGTATTTGGTGGGATTTTAATAATTAATTTTCGGACATTTTGAGGTTAAAAATTAATAAGCCACATTTTGTAAACAAATAAATTATAATGAAGTATGGTCCAGTTCGAATTTTATTCTTTCCATTAAGATTTTCATACGACACCAATCCATTGAAAATTAGTATAATACGCGAGCATATTTATTATGGGTAAGGTAGCCATTTTGTTTATAATCATTAAATTGACGCATTTAGTGTGGAATTGTAGTGTGGAAAAACTTGATTATTGATAAATTTGTAATTTATTGTGATATTTTGAATAAAATAAAATATATGAAACGATTTCTAAATATAATATAACTTTAAATATCAAATTTTCAATGAAATTATATGTTTTTATAATTATGTTTAAAATTTTATTATTTTTAATGAAAATGCAAATAATTGAAAACATACTAATAAATTTGACTGACCAACATATATTAAATTAAAAGAAAATTTTAAGTATGTACAGAGTTTACAAATGTAAAATGAATTTCTAGAAGGATAATACAGAATGATTTATAAAATGTTAGAAATAAATATATACGAATTTATTGAAACCAACGTTTTGAATTTTATTTTTCAGACATTATTTATGAAAGTATTGATTGAGAAATAAAAAGCTGCTCGCTAATGATTCACTTTAACGTCGCCTGCATTTCATTCTTGATTCGTCTGTAACTCGCTTTTAATTCACCCGCACGTCGTAAATGACTCTAATGTGAAGGGAATACGAACTACCAATACATTTACATGAGCTCACTTTCATTTTAATTTCCATACGCCATTTGAAACGCTAACGACTCGCTTTTGACTCGCAAAGGCAAGTCGTTTGAGAGGTCTTACATATAAGAATGACCTCGCTTGTGACTCGCTTGCGATTCACCATGTTTAGAGGGTCATAAGGATTTTTTTTTTGCATTGGGGATGCGCGTTAACGCATTGCTCGTGTTGGTTGTACTTCAAATCAAGCGAAATTTTTTTTATCAAAAACGCCATTACATACTATGATTTTTTACTCACACATTTGTGTGGTTTGGACTAAAATTGAGCCATTTATTTTTTAGTTGAAAAAGGGATATATAAAAATATAAACATTTTTCAAAAAAAAAATAATTTGAAAATCGAATGTAGTTTACGAAATATGTATATTAGAAACACCAAGCACGTTCACGAGAGTTACATTGTTACAATATTGTTAACAATGACAGCTCAAAATCGTTCATGAAACTGCATTGTAACAATGACCACGTGCGTTTTTCGTTCACGAACTCTACATTGTTACAAATGTCATTCTGAACCCTACTCGAGACTGCCTCTACAAATGTCATTTTTAATGGTGTATCATGTATGTATCGTACTATCAACAAGCATTATGTAGTTTTGAAAAATAATTTAAAGAACAAAATTCAATTTTTAATATGTTTATTTTTAAAAAAATTGTGTTTTATGGATACGGTGATTATTTTGATGCTCCACAATATTATGTTACTCTTTATGTTATAAAGAAATTAAGAGATGAACTTTTTATTGTTTTCATTTCTTTTGACACTTGAGACAATCTCAATGTTAACTATTACGTTATTTCTACAATGACACTTGTTACAATAGTTAACAATGTAAATCTCGTGAACGCAATCCAGGTGTATGTAGACTTTTTTTCTATAGTGTATGTGCAACTTTGATTCATTTTATTATGTTTACAAATAACTGACATTTCGCAATGACAATGATGATGATCGACATTTCAATTTGTGTTAATCTGCTGCCGTTTGTTTTACATAAATTAATAATGAAATTTTTAGTTTAATAAACAAATATTTGTATTTTAAAATAACCTAAAAAAATATATCCGCGTTCGGGTATTGATTAATTTATTATCTATTTTAATTTCTTAAAATGTTAAAATACCCAAATAAATTGATCCTAGAGTAAATAGATTTAATATATTAAAAAACTAATAAATAAATATTTAGTATAATTATAAATCAAAGCGAATTCGTGTTTCTCAATAAAAATTACAAATAATTATAAAGAAATTTGCTTAATTCTTGCTAGAAAAATAAAAATTTGCTTTCAAAATAATGAACATCTTTTTATAAATACTCTCCTATGTACTGATAAAATTTTGTCGAAATTTAGTTAGTTTTTATGTGGGTTTGCTCTGTGTTGATTGTTCCACCTCAGGCAAAGATTCTGCATTTCTTTTTTTTTTCGTTGTCTTATAACGTTTAGTTTTAATTTGCCTTGGTATAAAAGTCGTTTCATACGGCAAATTCATCTTCATCTCTTTCATAGATAGCTATAGTATTTTCCTTGGCTTGATTATCATTTTTGATTACAGCAATCTCTTCTTTAAGCTGTTGGACTTCTTTGAATAGCTGTTCATTAATTTTCATTAAGTTTTCTATCGATTTCTTTAAATCAGCGTTTTCTCTAGCGACATCGTGGTGGTTTTCTTGGTTTACATTTTCTCTGCGTTCAGCATTTTCGTTCTCCTGCTGAGACTTGTGCTTGGTATAAACGGGTTTCGCGCAATGGTTGGCTCATCCCAGAATCCGTTGAGCCTGCCTCGTGTGAGGGTGGATTGGCCAACTGTAGAGTTGAAGTAACACTTGGGGTATACATTCCATTTTGTTGTACACTCATTGCCTTAATGATTGGTTTATTGTTCGACGTTCCTTCCCTGGCCAGATGTCGTCCGCGGATGGTATTTTATTTCCCACCTACCCTCCAGCATGCCGCTTAAAGAGCATTCTCCTATTCGCCCCCTTGAAAAGCACCACGATGGGAGATCGGCATCTTCACACGAGCCTGGCTACATTGATGATTTGCCTGAACATTTTATCAACGTCCTGTACGAATACATAACGATGCTTCTTCCATCTCAGCAATATTGTGGTTAGGTTGTTTTGTAAAGTTGGACCAACGTACATCATTTCGTTTAGGGACATACCTGTCGTTGTTTTGCAGGAAGCATTAAAAACTACTCTCAACTTGGTTGTTATGATGCCCTCTTTCATTACAGAATGATGCGACATGTAGTAAACCCAAGAAGCATCTGCTATTGAAGCATCTTTGATCAGTTCCATGTGGTTAAGCTATAGATATACTCGTTCATGAACTTATGAGATTGACTCTTCAAGTCTTCGTCTTCCTTGAATCGTTTTTCCATTCAAAGGAATCTACCTGCTGCTTTGGCTTTAGCGTTTCCCATTGCCACTCCGCTCAGTTTGTCATTGTTTAGCGGTATTCGAACCTCGTATCGTCCATCTTTGACCTCTTGTAGATATGCTCATAGTGTTTTTCACATCCTTCCTCTTCAGCAGATAGGTTTCTGCCGGGGTGTTGTTCTACGGCTTCTCAAAACCTAAAACGATTTGCTTATATAATTCTGCTCATGTGACGGGGCTTCTTAATCGAGATATCAATACACTGCTATTCTGAGTTAGGCGACTTGATATTATCTATCCAAATTCTGATTGTTGACTTATACACTTATGAGGCGCATCTTTCTTTATTCGTTCCAACAGTATTTCTCGGTAGATGTCAGTACCTACTAAAAGATCAATAGGTCTACCCAATATATTTTATCGGCTAAGTAATAGTTGTTAATCAGAGCTTTTATCGAAGTCTACGTCTCTTTCCGCTAGAATTAATTTGACTTGGGCTTCGTTTATCAATTATTTCTTCTCTATTGCTATCACAACCTACTAGAATATAATTGAACAATATCTATTTCACTTATTTTCGTTCTAGAATCGAAAATAAATTATTTGCTCACAATGTTGCAATCTAGCAGGTTGGTAAATGATATAAAAATTGAAACAGAGACAAATTTTATTCTACAGAAACGAGAAATAAACTTCGACAAATTATCGAAAAACTGTGATGTTAGAACATCTCAGCCCTGGTACTGATGTTTGGTTGGTGCGATTGTCTCTTTGTTGCTGAAATTCCGGAAAGTTCGGCTAGGACCCTTGTCCTTGGTATATATGCCGAGTTTTTGTGCTGCTTTTTTCGTGACAAAGGTGGCCTGTGATCCTGGATCTATTACTGCTCAAACCATGTTGACCACCTTATATAATTTTTACAGATGTTGCTAAGAGCACTGGGTCACAATCCTTGTCAAACGTTGATATGTTAAGCTTGGTGTAACTGTTCTGCTGTTCCGGGTCTACGTGCAGCAGAGTATGATGATTGCCCTTGCAGGTAGAACAATTGGGTTTAATGCTGCAATTTGTTGTGGCATGGCTTTTGCTTAGGCAATTTCTACACAAATTGTGCATAACAATTGGATTTCTTTCGGAATTGCTGATATTTTAAAGCGTTGGTATACTAAGGTTGTATGGTTTTGTTGACAGCATTCGCAAATATTCGCATGTTTTAGTGGTTGTGCTTGATACCTGGGTTGTTGTGTTGGTATTGCCTTGTTGCTACCGATAGAGTCTAAAGATTGAACACGCCTTTGCAGAAATTTCAAAAACTGGCTTTCATATAGACGTCGTGTTTCGTTGTCTTTTTTTTTTAACAAAGTAAAAATGATGAATGGATTCCATGCGTCGATTATTCTACTAATCACTTTATTAAGTCAGTCAACTAGCAACACGGAATCTGCCGATACGATCAAAAACTTACATGATACTACAATTGAATGTCTATTCGAATCGGTAGATTCCGTGTTGCTAGTTGACTGACTTAATAAAGTGATTAGTAGATTAGATACAATTAATCTTTTATTATTGAATCGATGCTCCAGGATCTTCTAGGCTGCATCGTAATTGTCTCCTCGTTGTCTCGTGTACAAACGAAAAAGTTAGTAGGAGTAATGGTTTGGCCTGTACAAACGGAAATCAACTAAGAAGTTTCATAGAATTATGCTCCTACTACCCATGGTTTGTGTAAAACTTCGCAACGTTGGACGAACTCTTCACCGTTTCACCGAAATAAGCCAACAATTTGAGAAACACAGAGCATCAAAAGCATTCGAAGAATAAAAATGGTAATTCCAGGTGTATGGTTTTCCATACTCCAATGAAATGGCTTCAGCGAGAGAAAAAACAAAAATTATAAATTCTCTTCTATTTGATTAACCGGATTAAATTCAAAGCGGGTTTGCGGTTCGGGTTCGGTTCAAAACATTGTAAGGTAAAAATAATATTTGTGTTATTATGGTTTAATGCCATTTTGCACCACTGTATAACTTTTGTCACTTTGAAAATTTATTAAAAATTAAACACTTGTAATTGGTTTTCCTTATAGTAACAATGTGATTTTTATTTTTATTTTAGAAGACCGATTTCGAAAATATAATTTTCATCTTCAGTTCTAATTATAAACTATTATCATAATAGTTTGTAATTAGAACTGAAGATGAAAATTATATTTTCGAAATCGATCTTCTAAAATAAAAATAAAAATCACATTGTTACTATAAGGAAAACCAATTACAAGTGTTTAATTTTTAATAAATAAAAATAATACCGACCAAATGGCACAGTGGTTAAAGCTTTGGCGTTTGGATCGGGAGGTATCGGGAGGGGCAGGATGCAAAGTGAAATTTCATCAACAGATTTGTGGTGAAACGTAACACATCTATGACCCCCTGTCGGTGTGCAAAACCCATGGGCCGACCAGTATAGGCCAGTATAGGCTGGCATGGAGCTTCAATGTGCTGATGGTCTTAAATCGGTCCTATAGCCGTACGTCCTCGAGTTGACCGGGAGGCGTAAAGTAAGGACGTAAAAAGCATAACCGCGGAAGAGCAGGGTGAGCCTTGAGCCCCAAAACAGATCGCATAGTCTTCAATAAAAAAAAAAAAAATCTGTACACATGCGCTTAACGTAGAGAGCATCGGTAATGATTTCTGGTCTGGCTTCTGTAATATTCTGTAAAATTTTCCTTGCATTATCTACAAAACTCGTCAAATCATATTCTTTGGTATGCCAGTCAGTAATGGTGAAAATTGAAATGATAATGAAATAAACCTTTAATATGTATACTCATAACATTAATTTTTTTTTATTTACATTAAAAAATATATAATATCAACAATACAATTGGTCCCATTAAGTTTCTGTTAAATTAAGTTTTAGTCAACAAGAAGTTAAAACAATACTTGTAGATTGTCATTTTATAACACTTTTTGATTTTGTATACAATAATTTAAATTTATTTTGTGTTAACAAGATTAAGGAACTCTTCTCGGGTTTTTGGATCATCGCGAAATACTCCCAACATAGTTGATGTGACCGTTTTGCTATTAATTTTTTGAACACCTCTCATTACCATGCACATATGTCTAAAAGTAAATGAAACGTTAAAATTAGTTAATTTTTGAAAATTGTATCATTTATTGGAGAAATTATTAAATTCTTATGTATCCAACATTTAGTTAAAGTAATAGTTCGCTGAATGTCTGCCTGATGGTGACTCTAAATCTAAGTAAAAATTTATTGTGAAATCCAAATTCAGTTAATCGCTTATCGGGTTTTAACGGAAATTTCAATTTATTTTGCGCTTTTATTTTTCTCAGCATATAAATAGTGTATTTTAACGGTTTAACAACGTTCGTACTATATAAGATTCACCCCATGTTGATGCGATTTTTTGATACCAATTTGCCTTATAGTAATTTACAATTGTATTCACATCTATGGCTCAAATCGAATTTAATCAAAATCAATTAAGACATTTTTGAGTTCTATTCAATATGCTTAGCAAGACCCTCGCTAAATGTATCTATTCAAATAAACTTAGTTAGTATTAGCTTATGTCGGTAGTGACTTTTAGCTTAACTTAAGTCACTACCGACTTTTTATTAATAAAATATTATGATTTGTCGATAGTCATTCTATTTGAATAAGAATAAAATGTGCAATATTTTTTAAAAGTAGCAAAATAATTCAAATCTATTATGCCCTAATTAATTTTTGTCATTATAGTATGCTTTTCACAAAACACACCATTGATAAAATTCACATTATTAATGAAACTGATTATTGATAAAATCAATTTCCTCGAAATCATTGGCTAAGCCATCGAGCAATAATTATATATTTATGAGAAATCAAGTAGTGCAAATTTTATAAGCCAATTTTTCCGAGGTTAATCGTATTTTATAGTTTTAATATATTTATAAACATAAATTTAATTTTTTTCTATATTTAATCCATATATACGTATCTTATAAACATATCGGCATAGTTATTTTATAGTTCATTGTTCTTGTTAGGCTTATACACATTGCCAAAAGTAAAATAGATTAACCTCGGAATCTCTACATGAGTCCTTTTATGTATAGTTTGCTTTATGGCTAAGCTGACTTGCAATGGATGAATTCGATGCACTTTATTTAATGAATTTATGCCGCGTGACTTTCCAGGAATTTCAATTTTATAATTATGATTTTTTGTAATACAATCTCGAATATCCGCAATAAATTGAGAATTTTTTGGTCAGGAAGTTTACTCACTATACTGATCGTACTATGTGAAATCGTTTGAAAACTATAGCTATACAGCTGAAAGATTAACAAGGAAGAAGTTACATAATATATCAAAAACTTTTTCTAAACAAAAATGGGGTGAAAGCTTAAAGCGGTGCCACATACACATATCTACGGACGACTTCTAAAAACAGATTTTTCATTTATGAATTACAGCATATTTTTGACTAAAATTTATGAAACAATATGTAAAATATCTTATATAATATCTCAACGATTTTTTGCTCTTGCGTTTTTAAAGCGATGGCACATACACATTTTTCTGCAGACGATTCGTGTATAAATTTGCTTTGTCTCGCCAGCCACATAAAAGAAAAACTACAGACAATTTTTACAACAACAATTCCTTATACATACGTATTTTGTTTTGAGCTGACTCATGAGGTTTTACGGCCGTTTCTATTCAAAATGTCAAAGCGGAAAATTGTAAACATACGTTCAGTCATGGTTACAGACATTGGCTCGTTTCACACTTTACTTCAAAGAGCTTACTTCTGTTTTGTCTCTTTCCCCGTTTATTTATGAAACCGGTTTTAATTGAGACTCATTTTTCGACAAAAATTTTGTTCGGTGAAGTAGCTCCAACACAAATAGAAATGAAATAAAAAAAATTAAAGGCCATTTTTAAAATGTAGATTTAGTTTAAATTTTATTGTCGAGCGAGCAGAATAAAACAATACAAAAAAATTTGTATTTATATATAAAATAAATTTTTAAATTAGCAATAAAAAATCTATTACAACATTAAAATAAAAGTAAGAAGTATACTTCAAAAGAAGTAAAGTGTGGGCCATTGAAATTTGTTTTGAAGTATCAAAAATCAACGAAGTGAGGTTAAAAACACACCAGAGAAAAAAATCAATCGGATAAAATTTTTGGATGAGTTCAGAAATTTGTTTTTATTATTATACCATAGATAAATAAGTTTAACATATAGATTTCTCATTTGTATAAAACGAATGAAATTCCAATGTCTTGATTGTATTTGTGACTTTACGAATTTGTGAATTTCATTTTTATCTCTCGTTTAATACAAATGAGAAATCTATGGTAAACTTATTTTTCTATGATTATACTATTCAGAGCAAACATCGTTTTTAGAAACGGCTAAATAGAAAAGTGATTATTTTTCAATTAAAATTATTTAGTAATTGCAAATTTATTATGTTTAAATTTGAGATATTTTGCATATTATCTCATTAACTTAAGTTAAAAATATTCTGTAATTGCGTCTGTAGATATGTGTATGTGGCATCGCTTTTAATGTACAACATGAATTTAGAATGGCTTATTAATGTTGTGAGTATATAATTTAAAAATAATTCGCGCTCATGGCTGCTGCCATAAAAGTACGCAATTTAAACTATACAAGTACTTTATAAATTTAACAAATACTTACACTCCTTCGACAACTACGGCAACTCCAGCTGGTTGTACAGCTTGTGTTACAGCAACAGCAATTTGTTTTGTCAATCGCTCCTGCACTTGTAAACGACGTGAAAATATTTCTACGATTCGTGCTAATTTACTTAGACCCAAAATTTTTTTACATGGTAAATAGCCAATTGACACTTTACCATAAAATGGAACTAAATGATGTTCGCACATTGAAAACATTTCGATATCTTTAACGACAACCATTTCATCATGATCCTCATCAAATACAGCATCATTTAGAACTTCTGTAATGAGGGAAAAAACAAATTTATTTAGGTTAGTATATTATGATTAATATAATTTAGTAAAATATAATTTAAATAACATATCGCCCGCTTCATGGCAATACCTCCTATCTGACAATTTTGTGAAAATGAGCTTTTGATAAGAAAGGCTGACGTAAGATGAGACGCAGTTTCTCGTTTTTATTCGATATAAAATTGTTACTTAAAAGGATAATAGTCCCACACATTTATGTCGAGATTGCTGTGAAAAATGGTACATTATAAAAAATAGGCTTATTTCTTGATTTCAAAAACATTACAGCACCAAACCGAAATTTGATAACCTTTCGCCTTCGCTTCAATATATCCACACTACACAAAATAAAAATCAAATTTTAAATTATAATGAAAAGTGACTCCTCCTCTTCCACTTCTATTTTAGATTTTTCTTCTATTTGTTATTGTTTTTAGTTTTGTTTTTCCTTCTATTTGATGCGTGCGTGCAGTGCACCTAGATAATGGCCTCAAAATTTCTGTACAATATTACAACTAATCATATGGATTAAAAAAAAAATATTCAAATCTGTTAGTTCATATTCGTTATTATTAACATGGAATTCGAAAATTTTAATTTTGAAATTTAATTTTCATTAGTAAAATAAATCGTTCAAAATATCATATTCTACTCGCATATAAAGGCGTTATCCACTAGGACGGTTCACGGTGAATAATAGCCATCGTTTAATGCTCGTTGAATTTACTATTAATTGATAATTTTTCGGTTACTAATGATTTTTCATAATCTGGGTCGTTCGAGAAGTCTAGTGTTTCACTTGTCGAAAGTTATTTTTCGGAGTTCGCGAACAACGTATTATTCTCTCGCTTTAAAACTGCTATTTTGTTCACTCTCACGAAAACAATATGCTATTATCGAATCTACCAAAAGTAAAATGTATTCTTATCTTTGAATTAGATCGAATCGTGTTTTATTTTATGTTTTTATTGTATTATTTTATATAACCCGTGTCACTTGAATCAAAGCCATTTACTAAGGGCCCCTTAGTTAAAATGATGACGACACACTATGTCGACGGTTCATCATACAATACAGTTCAAAAATATTTATTAGCAATTATTTCATAGAGCGGAATTCCATTACCGCGGCTCTGTTTTGTGCAGAAACCAGAAAGAGATAAAATCAAAAATCTCTACGTGTATGAGCGGAGCAACAGTATTTTTTTTAAATATATGCACTTAATTTTTTTGTTGTTGTTGCGATTTAGTTGCCATAAATATAAATAAAAAATACAAAACGAAGTATTTTTTATGTATATTTTATTTTAGGTTTTCGATAGTAATGATGTTTGTGATTGTTCCGTATATTGGTCTATAGAATATAGATGATAAATGTAACAAAAAGAATCGAATTTCGTACGCTACGCAGTAATTCGCTAGTAGTACAACTACAAGGTATTGCTCTATATAGACAGTATTCCAATGTAAATAATACAACGTCAGTGCAAAAAATAAGAGTAGGGTGAGGACATTATACAGAGAGATTAGTCGTGCTACTTTACGTGAAGTGAAAATGAGCGTGTCACGCAACACATTTTCTTTTGTTTCATCTTTGCAATATGCTCTGGGGCCGAAGCACTGCCAACTCTTTCGCGGTTTGTTTTTCACTCTTCCTACCGAACGCATCATCGATCGTAATCAGTACTCCTATTTTGGTTCAAAAATAATGACAGGAGAGAAGAATTACCGGAACACAATAGTGTAGAATTATGTGTTTTTGTATTAGTACCAAGCAAATTTGTTCGGGCGTCGCGCCACACCATTCGCAATGTTCTGATTTTAGGTTAATAATTTTATATTTTGTAAATTAACAAATTTTATATTTTATAAAAAAAAAATATAAAACATTTCGTGTTAAATAAAACGTCACGTACAAAATAAATTCACTTTCTTCAAAACTTAGTATTTTGCTTTTGTCAAATTCCCCATCTATAGATACCATGGGAAAATGTCACAAAACAGGAGTGAAAGCACCAAAAATTTAAACCGATTCCACCCGGTTTGAGAAATGTTGATGCCTACGGCCACAAAAACAAAACACATACATGTATAACAAATCACAGCACACTTATTCAAATTTGTGTATTATACGTCGTACACGTATACACAAATTTGTGGTTTCATCTCTCAATTTCCACACGAAATAGGGGTACAGATGATGAAAAATCCCTTTTGCATCGAACCTCCGTTCCAAACGCCAATGCTTTAATCACTATGTCGTTTGGTCGGTTATGAACATTGATATTGTTGAAGTCTATTCAACTGACGTGGGCTATTTATCTTAAAAACACATAATAAAACCGTATTTAGACATGATTTTATTGAAAAATTAAAATGTTATTAACTTTTGACGAATTTGATGAAAAATATTCTTGTCACTTGAAAAAATTGGTAAAATGATGGTAAAACGTCACTTGAAGTTACTATAGTCGTAAGATATGGCTTTGAGAATAAGAAATTTTATTCGATGTGACTGTACTCAGATGATCACATAAAATGACGTGATGCGACTACGGAAATTGCGGTATTAATCGACATAATCGATTGAACCAATGTAATATTGTAATCTTAGAATGCTGAAAATATCACCGAGTGCGCTAACATCATTATTGACACATTGGATTAGCTGGTCTGTGTTTTCAAGAAGTTCGAACAGCTTTAAACATTTTATTGAAATGTAATTATGAATTTTATGTACTATATATCTAGTTCGTAGAACAATCCGTTTTACGCATTTGCACTAATTTGTTAAATAGACCAATCTACTCTGTATGTACATTATGTACATCCGTACATAACCACTCTGTATTTATTGTTTTAGCAAGAAGTGAAATTTAATGTATACAGAAAACATAAATTTTATTTTGTGCTGAATTCAAGTGAATTGAAGAGAGCATAAAGTATTTTTTTAAATATTATTTTCTTAACATTGATTCGATGAAAGAATGAGAAGTAGAAGGAAAGATATATTCTATTGTATTGTAGAGGGAAGTGTGAGTTTTGGACCTGTTGAAAACATGGAGTTGATTTTGCTGAAATCATAGCAGTATTTTATTTTTGATATTAATTCTATTTATACTTGATTTCTATTTCATTGTAGAACCTTTTTTTATACATATGTAGCATGAATATCCCTATTTTAACCTACGTATACACAGACAGGTTGTGACGCATGGGCAATTTTGTCATATTGATTTAATGATCCACACATCTATGTGAATTCGTTTGTTTGTATATGTATAGTAGTTCCATCGGAAAATATTTTACCTCTCTAAGCAAATCAGATTTATTTGGCTTTGGTAGGCAATAAAAAGCTTAAAAGAGAGATGGGGAAGTGTGTTTCGCCAAGTGCCTACGGCAAATAGTGTAAAAAGTAGAAATGGGAAAAGTTACATGTTGAATTGATTATACTTCGTGCTTAATTCGTGCAACAATTTTAACTAGTTTACCAAATTAAAATTTAAATATTTTATAAAATGCAAAATAATTTAGTCGTTGTTGTCATAAAACAGACTCAATTATTACACATATTTTTATTTTAGCGCGTGTTTCAAACCCTTGCAATTGTTCTGTAGACCTCAGCGAAACGATAATACAGCATTTAGTGAAAACTATGACATGTTTATGCTTTAGAACAATATTGTTGTAATAATTATCGTTTAACTTTAGGTATCTTTTAACTTTATTTGTTATTAAAACTCGGCACAGATGTAATTCTGAAAACCCAACAAAACACAGCATTAATTGTGATTATCTTAATTATGTGACGTTTGGTATATAATTATGAATTTAATTAAGCAACTAATTTGACAAATTAATTAAATATTATATTTATAATAATTAAATAAGTTAACTGCTAAAACGGTGCGGTTGGTTGAAGCTTCGGTAGTTGAACAAGGAAGTACTGGGTTCGAGGGCAATTTCACTAAGCACAATGAAAAACCGAATTTTATTAATCGATTTTATGATTGTGGTGATGCTAAGACAAAACCACGAGGAATTCAGTGTCAACCCATCTTTAACGCATATTTGGTCTTCTTTTGGTAATGAAAACTGGGTATTTTCCTGAAACTTGGAAAATTTCACAGATTATAATGATCCATAAACCAGGTTAAGATGAAATAATAAAGTAGACTCGTATCGTCCAATCAGTTTACTGCCAACTCTGACAAAACTCTTTGAAAAACTGCTTCTTAAAAGCTTAAACCAATTCTGCAAAACCAAAGTATTATTCCGGATCACCAATTTGGTTTTAGAGAAGATCATGAAACCATAGAAGAAGTGCATAAGATCGTATCAGAAATCAAAAACTCATTTGAACAAAAGAAGTACTGCTCTGCAGCATTTTTAGACATCGCCCAAGCTTTCGATAAAGTATGGCACGAAGGCCTTATACATACAATTAAGGCCTGCTAAACCGGAAATTCTTGGTGAAATATAATAGTGCATCTTCCAATTTAAGTGAAATACACGCAGGGGTTCCACAAGGCAGTGTACCGGGTCCAGTGTTATATTTAATTTACAAAGCGGACCTTCCTACTTCAAATTATGTAAAAGTTTCAATATTTGCAGATGATACAGCATTGCGACACATGAAAACCCTCAAATACCATCAAGAATCTTGCAAGAACGGTTAGAAGAAATAGCTAAGTGGCTTTCAAAATGGAGAATAAAAGCAAACGAGTAGAAATCAGCACACATTACATTCACTCTCTGTAAACAAACCTGCCCCTCAGTGAAGTTAAATAACATCAATCTACTCCAACGCAAAACCATTAAATACCTAGCTCTACATGTAGATAGAAGATTAACATGGAAGAAACATATCGAAACAAAACGACCACAAATCAACATCAAAAGTGGTAACCAGTTTATTAATCGAAAAACAATCTAAATTAATTTCAGACTGTAAAGTCTTGTTGTATAAACTGGTACTGAAACCAATCTGGACTTACGGAATACAATTGTGGGGCTCAGCCTGTGCCCTAAATATAATAAATGTGCAACGTATGCAACCAAAAATACTACCAAAGATGGTAAACGCACCTTGGTACCTACGCAACATAAACATACACCGTGATCTCAACATCGAAAGTGTGGCTGATACAATACAACAGAACACCAGAAAATACCATACTAAGTTAGAATACCATCCCAAAACATTAGCTCGGGAAATATTATGGATCGACACCGTAAAAGAAAAGATCCCTTAGATCTAGCTAACTAATTCATATAAACAACAGACCAAATAGTGCATATTAAGAATTAACAGAGGTTAAGACTTAAAAATTCTTTTTTGACTATTTAGCTTGTAAGATTTGAATTTGAAAACAACTTGTGAGTTTCCCAAGATGGGAAAGATTCAAGAATAAAGCCAAAGGCAGTTATAAAAAATGGTCTTCGAACGTAATAACCTTCAAATTGTATAAAATCTGAAGCGATCAATCATTTCAATCTAATTGCTTTAACTGAGAACTGGAAAGTGAATAGACAAAAGAAGATGACTGTAGAATTATTCAAAACCTCTATAGCGATAAGAACGATAAACGCAGTAAAATTTCCATGGGAAACAGAAAGTGTGTCTTTTGGTAAACATAAATATTTTTTATAGCTATGCCGACCCCTCAATTAAACTAGTGGAATAAAAGTAGTTACCCATCAAAAAGTATAAATGGTATAAACATTCAAAGCAAACTACTCGAAATCCTCCATTTTTCATAAGTTCTTCTGATCGAAATTGATGTGTTGCATCTCTTACAGATTTCAATAATATCTTTAAGGCTAAACTAAATTTCTGTTTAGTTTATGTTATTTTTAAATTCTAGCCATTATCGTGAAAGAGTTTTTGGTTGGTACATTTTTTACACAGCCATCAGAATAATACTCCTGTCCGAATTGCCCTTGAAATAATTTTTTTTGTAATATGTATTTTTATCAATACTTATTATAAACGTAAATTTGAATGATTTTTTTCGTTTTTTTGTTTTTGTATAACTTGCACGTCATCCAAGATACCAGTACCTATGTATGTGTATACGGCCGTCTCGCCGTATAAAGCGAAAAAAAATAAAAAAACATTTCATAAAATAATTTCCATAGCATTGTCAAAGCTATCATATTTTTTTTCTATTTGGGTACGACATAACATAAACAAAACAAATTTTTGGTCATTATAAATCAACATTTCAGCTATTGTGAAATCAAGTATCAAACAAAAGAAATAAACGTTGTTTCACTCACCAATCGCTAAACGTAAGGCAATCAATCAATTGATCATTGCACCAAGTTTCTAAATTATTGAAGGTCTAGATTAAGTTGCTATTTAATAGGCGTTTTCGGAAATATCCCATGGTAACTTTTGGGTAACTTGCTGACATAAAATTACCAAATCTTTTTCCGAACTTGTAGAGTAATTTTAGGGTAATTTACTTTGAGTTGTTTTTTAATTTCTGTCGTTCTGTCAATTTGTATTAAATTAGGAGTGTCAAGTAGCACAAACTTTCAAAGAATAAACTATTATAAAAAATACAACAAAAATGTACATATTTATTAAAATACGTAATTGAATTTTGCAGAATATAAATATTACCACGCAGAATGTAAACTTACTTTTTGTATAGCCAGGGTAACATGGGTAACTTTTGTTACCAACATTAAAAAGATTAAAATTACTCTAAAGTTACCATGGGATATTTCCGAAAACGCCTAATACGAATTATAGTGTAATCAAATTGTTCAGCTATAAGAAAACCTAAATTACCTAACAATACTCTCTCTCTCTCTGGCACTATATCCCATCAAGGGATTTGGCCGCCTCAAATGAGGTTTCATAATCATATTTTCATTTCGGATAATGAATGATTAATTCATTGATCCTAAACCAGCCGTGAAGTTTTTTCACCACCGGGAATCAAACTTGAGACCCCCGGTCGCTGGAGCAAGCATGCTGACCACTTTGCCACCGGGGCGGCAACCTAACAATACTAGATCACTAATATAATATATTATATTACCTTATAAATAAAGGTTATTTCTATGCACTATCTCAAAATATTTATTTATTGTAAATATTGTAAGCTTACCTTCTATTGTTTGATCGTATCCTTTCGTGAAGAATAACATAGCTTTAGCAGCACGTTCTGGTGTTTTAAGCAATCCCTGTCGGTCAGGATTTTCACCCAAACTGGATAATAATAATCTGTAGGAGCGTGACATTTCTGGTAATAATGCCTCTCTCGTTGGTGGTTTATGATCTAATTCTAGATCGTGATGAAAAGTACAATTTTCGTGACCTAAAAGATAAAATATACATATATTATTATTAGTGTTGTCAATATTTTCCTGAAAAACTTAATGTTAGATGAAAAACTAAGTAGACTGAATTCTAATTTATATAAAAAACAGGAAGGCATAATATTTTTTAAAATCCCGCTATTTCCCTTCAAACAAAAAAATGTATACACCCAATTCTTTACGGAAACGTAAACTTTGCGAACGGTCTTTTTCATCGAATATCAACACACTGGCAATATTTTCTATTTATTTTACTTGATTTCTTTTTATGTTAGCTATATTCGTAGTCGTACGTTATACGCCATTTTGTAATTATTTGATAAAATTAATTTTAATAGTGAAATAGTATTCTTTTAAATATTTTTATTAAAATTAGTGTGAATAAAAAAAAAATATTTATATTACAATAAATATATATTTGTATCTGAATTATATCTGTGAAAAAACGCATTTCTCTGTCTTTTAATTTAAACCAAAAATACATTTGTTTACCTAGAACAGTGAAACTGTTCGCAAAATTTACCTAGAACGGAAAAGAACTCAGTGTGAAAATGTATACAAATTCAATTCGCGCTAACCGTTTGTTAACATCACTCCAAATCGAGGAAAATGCGAAGACATATTTATGATACTAATACATACATAAGTCTTCACAAAATTGTTTCACTTTTCTTTGGACAAACCGTTTACTTTTAAAACTTTTTCAGTTCGCAAATGCGGTGCGCTTGCGAAGACTTTAGTATAGTGAAGTCCTCGTAAACCGTACGTTTACCTTGCGCTATGTTTGAAGGGTTATACATCAATCCTGGGAATCGAGGATATATAAAATATTTAGGAATTCTCGGTACAATAGCCCTATTGCGCACTAATACGAAATTATTATCTTATTAAGATTAAGTTATCTAATTTCGAATTTAAGTTTCTCGAACTTAAGATTATTATCTTGTTTAAAAAAGGTCAACAATTAATTTGTTTTTTAAATGACATGCCACAGTATGTCTCTAACTTTCCTAGATATCTGGGAAACCATAAAACGCATATCAATTTATTGCATAAGCCATTTATAGGTATTATATGTAGATACCTACGACTTGTTAACTTACAATTTTATGCATAAAAAACGCAGGAGACGCAAAATTGCACGCAGGTATATACTTAATACATTTTGCCGTTAGGAAATCCGACATTATTTAATTTGTGCATTTGATGTAAACTCTCAGTAGATATTCTTTTAAATCTTAGAGAAATTTTGTATTGAGTGCGGAATGCGGATTAAGAATATATAGCCGTGTTTTATTATTCGAGCACTATCTAGAGCCGAATGGAAAACTTCTACTGAAACTGCAGCTATTATTCACTGGTGTCGCTATACCATAAAAATGAAAAATAAATAAACCCATGAAACAAACATTTATCACTTGAAATATTCTAATTTATATTTATTTTGACATGACGTTATAAACAAGAATTCATCTTGCAGCAAGTTTCTAATGGTTTCAGGGGTTTACAAAATAAAGGCCTTTTCAAATTTCCCATTGAAATGGATAGCACTCCCGATAGCGGCTTCCGATAAATAGGTAGAGCAAAAAATTTTTTATCGATTTTTAACTTTAAAGTTGAATGAAAAATCTTAGTTTAGAGTTAAATATGTAAATTAATTTTATGTAAAAATAGCGCGCTAAATATAAGTTTTGACATAGAAAATTGGCTGCTCCGGATACAGCTATCGGGCACTAATAATAAAACACGGCTAATGTCTTCTTTGAGTTTGAAAATTATTGATTATTGAATTATTGATTATTGCGTAGAAATAACGAACGCGTTCAGATTAATTATCAAATATTCTATTCGTATCATATGAAATAAACTGTCTGGTTGTTCTACATTATCGAGTCTAGGTCAAGCATATTTTAATTATTCTATACAGCTAGACTATGAATGTGGCGGCGAACATATATGTAGCCAGATGATTTCGATTTAAAAGTTTAAGTATCATACGACTAATCAGAAATTAATAAAGTATTTCGAGCGTTGGAAGCTTCCTTAATTAGCGTTTTAGATTTTATGGTAAAAGATTAGTAAATAATATTAAATTTCGAACACATGTTGTACTTTAAATTTTATGATGACAAAATTGTATTTGCACGAAATATTTTATTGATATTTTACCGAACATTTGATTTTTTCCGCATCGACAACCCAAAAGTGTTATCGTACACTTGTAAGTAATATTGTACGTATAACGATGATATAATTTTACAAATAAGCCTCAGCCATTTGTTGAGGGGTCAATATTTTATTTTCATAAATATTACAATAAATACTAATTATTTTCAGTTAAACAAACGTTTGAGATTAATTAAATAAGACAAGGGTTCAACTAACAGAAGCTTATCTTTCCGCAATAAAATTTTACATATCAGCTTTTGAACTTGAGATTTTGTTTTGTAAATCGAATTAAATAATAATAAATGAATGTGTATATAAAATTGTGCCTCAGCAAATCATTTGAAGGCCTTTTTTGAAATGGGTACTTATTTCAAACTTATTTACCGCCATCTTAAATAAGTAAGCAAATTCGTTGCTAAGCACTTGTTTTGACAGTAACATGAAAATATTGAGTATATATCCAGCCCATGTAGGCCTACATTTGAGATATCTCAATTGTAGATTTCTCTCAGTTGTATAATTCTATTTGGGCTGGATGCAATATCTTGATGTTATGTTGGGTTTATGTCTTATATAATTTATTTTACTAATTATGTAAATATCGCATTCCTTATGCCTCAACCAGTCAGACTTAAGTTCTTAAGTTGTGCTCCGTTTTGGATCACTTAGAAGAGCGGTACGATCACCAAAATCAGTTGTCAAAGTCAGTTGTTTATTTGTGACGAGAAACCCATAAAATTTTGGTAATTGTAGCACTAACCGAAGTGGTGCAATCGGCGTGTAACTTAAGCTCTTAAGTCTGACTGGTTGAGGCATTAATCTATAAGCCGTCATACCTTGAAGATAAAAACAATAAAACAAATAAGAATAAAACGAAATAAAATGGTCAAACCAAAAAATACCTACTCAAAAGTAGACAGAAAATTTTAGCCTCACTAAACAAACATTGAGATATCTAAATTTATTTAGTAATATATTTTGTATCCAGCCCATAGTATGTGTGTGGCCTACTATTTTTAGTGAGGCCTACATGGGCTGGATACACCCATTGATTGCTTACTTATAATGTAAATTTCTTTAAAGAATATTTTATTAGCGATTTTTAATAATTTAATGCACATTTTAGAAATTTAAATAATGTTTATGCAAATTTAAATGACTACCTAGTGGCAATTTAGCAATATAACAACATAGAAATAATATTAAATGTTTATTTATGTGTTTATTTAATTTTTAGATGAGATTCGGTTGGATTTAGTATTACTCGACAGTTCTCTTTAGATAACCAAGGAAGTTTGTATTTTTTTTAGACTTAATTATTTAAAAAATAATTTTTTATGTGTAATCTCTTAATCAGTGTCAATCGGTTTTAGATTGAGCTATATAATACGTACTAGACAATTACACCGTATCGTGCACCAAATTTTACGTAGCTGTACGTATGAGTTGTTGTGATAATTCGGGTGATACATCTTCATTCCAATCATTTTAGTACCTTTAATGCGGGTTTCAACCGCATATATACGAGTACATTTGTTAATCAAAAAATGTTTTCCAAATCCTAAAACAACAATAACAATTGTTGTTGTTATTTATTTGTCAATAACAACAACAATTTGACAACCAATGGAGATTTTTCTTAAAAACGAGACATACCAAAAAATGAGTCACCTCGCTAGCATACTTATTTGAATAAGATAGGTTCCACAAATAAGTATTCGTTTCCAAAAGTGCCAATTACCCGTAATTGAAATAACGAACGTGTCCAGATTAATTATCAAATATATTCTTTTCGTTTATGTTATGAAATAATCCGTCTGGTTGTTCTACATTCTTGAAACTAGGTCAAGAATATCTTAATTTTTCTAGAACTAGAGTCTGAGTATGACGGACGAACATATCGTAGCCGGCGATGTCAATCTAAAAGTTTGCACGACTAACCAGAAATTAACAAAGCATTGAGAGCATTTAATGTAAATTATAGTTAATACAAGTAATTAAAGTTGAACTTTAAATTTTATGATAACAGAATTGTATTTGTACGAAAATTCATAGTTGATATTTTGCCGAACTTTGATTTCTTCTGTATTCGTAACTCAAAAATGTTAACAATATCAAAATTTTATTTGTACGTAAATTTATAGCTGATATTTTTACTGAACATTTGATTTTTCCGCATCGACCCAAAAGTGTTATCGTTGAGATAGTTATTGACAATTAATAATGTAATATTGTACATATAACGATGATATATTTTTTACAAATAAGCCTCAGTCATTTGTTGAGGCGTCAATGTTTTATTTTCATAAAAATTACAACAATAATACTAATTATTTTCGGTTATTATATATATATATATATATATATATATATATATATATATATATATATATATATATATATATATATATATATATATATATATATATATATATATATATATATATATATATATATATATATATATATATATATATATATATATATATATATATATATATATATATATATATATATATATATATATATATATATATATATATATATATATATATATATATATATATATATATATATATATATATATATATATATATATATGTATATATATATATATATATATACATATATATATATATATATATATATATATATATATATATATATATATACATATATATATATTTATTTTGGTAAGCAAATGTCTGGGATCAATTAAATAAGTTACGGTTCAACTAATAGAAGCTTATCTTTTCTCGCAATTTAAAAGAACTACAGCAATAAAATTTTACATATCTTTTTTGAAATTGAGATTTTGTTTTGTAAAACTAATTAAATAATAAATCTGTATATAAATATGTGCCCCAGCAAATCGTTTGAAGAGGTTTATTAGATTAGTTATTCTTACATGAAATTCTATTTACCAAAATCCGGCAAAAAATATTGATGTACATCAAAAAATTTGTTCCATTTTACAAAAAAAAAATCAATTTTTTTTATGTACATCAATTTTAAGAAATGTACATTAACTTTTTTTTTGATGGACTAATCTAATACCAATACAAAATGAAACGTTAATTTTTGTAGAAACGTCAATTTGTGTGTTAAATTATAAATAAATTAAAGCATGTGTTTTAAATTTATTTGAAATATATTTTAATCGTTTATATTTTAATATTGTGACGATTATTCGTTCGGAAATATATACATAAAATTTCATATAGTATAGTGCTCAATTTATGTTGTTTTGATGTAACATTTCTAAACTTCAAAATCCTATTTAATATCTCCAATACATTTCTTCTATTTGAACTAGGAATTGGAACATTGGTTTTAAAAGTAAATAGAATTCAACACTATTATTAGTCCATTTCTAAACAATTCAAAAATTTTGTTTTATGACTTGTATAAATTGCTTATAGGAATATAAGTGCAATTTGCAATATAGGTTCACGTTATAAATTGTGACATTCGACAAATTGATGCTGTGCAGTATCGCCAAGAATCTAGTTACCTAAATATGGCAGAAGTACAAAAGTGATTCTGAAATTTTGACGACGGCGCAGGAAGCAATAACCTGCATTAAAGGAATTAATTTGATGAACTAACGGCGCCTTTTAGTAACCATTATGCTTGCCTGTAGTCCTCATTTCTGTTATATGAATGATTTTGCTATTGTTTAAAATTTGATGTGTTTTATCGGCCTGGTTTCAAGTTAAAAATTTTGCAATTGTGGATTTTTACAATAATTATTTTAATAAAAAGATAGGAAATTAAAATGTACCATACTGTAGGAGTGGAAATTTATCGATTGTACACTGAGAAAAATTTTGATTTGTAAAATTAAAAAACGAAGTTTTTAATTTCTAAAAGTTATACATTCTTGTTGAATTTAAGAAGTATTTTTTGGAAATTAAATGAGATTTTTACAGGGATCGGTTTATAATTCTGTTTTATAAAATTCTGTTTTGACAAAATTCTGTTTTTTCGAACTTTTATTTTTTTCAAAAATTCTGTTTTACAAAGTTATGTTTTTACAAAATTCTGTTTTTACAAAATTCTGTTTTGAAAAAATTCTGTGTTTTTAAATTCTGTTTTATATAATCAACATACACATTACTACAGGCACAGCATTATACTCGCCCACATACCTTCATACACAAACAAATACGCACACATATATACATACATACAGTCGCAAACCCAGGCATACACACACAAAACCCACATCAACACATACACACGCAGTGATAAATAACCAACAAATAAATTTAATATTTTTTATTTAATTCAATTTTAACAAAATTATCAATTAAAAAATTTTAAGCAATTTTATATATTAATTTTTTGGGTTTATAAGGATAAACTTATTGCAATCCTTTAAAAAAAATCAAGTTTCCCCATCATCCGACCTTTTTTTATAATTTTTTCAATTTTTTTGTTCTTTTGTATGATCGGTATTTTCTTTCTAATGTGATTCCCCGATTTTATTTTTTCCACCTGCATTTTTGACATTATCATTTCCTTTGACAAATCTCCTATCAATTTATAAAGCATGGCGTTTCCCGACTACCACTTTCAAACGTCGGTGCCACGCTTCAACGCTATTTTGCGTTCTTGGGAAATACTCCGTTCCGGGTTTGTTTTGGTTCACTATCCAAAATACTGGAGAATATAAAGACTTGTTTGCTTACAAGATAACATTAAGTATATTGATAGTGATTTGAATATGCTCTCGGTTTGGCTCAAGGCTCACAATCTTCATCTAAGCGATAAGACGAAAATATTACATTTTCGACACGGATTGTCATCACCATCAGCCATTAAGTACCATGAGTATGGTTGCAATAAGATATGTAATTCCAGTGGATGTTTCATGGTTGACTTGGTTCATGTTTATCGTTATCTTGGCATTTTAATAGACGAACAATTAAACTGGAAGGCGCATATTGAAGGGTTGAAATCTAAGCTTTTATTGGTATCAAGGAAACTGTACGTTTTGCGTTCATATTGTCCATTATATTTATTAAGAATGGTGTATTTCGCACTAGCTGATTCAATTCTGCAATACGGTCTCTCCTGTTGGGGTAGTGCATGCAAAACCACGTTAATACCATTATTTAATAGGCAGAAACTCATTGCTCGAATCATGTGTTTTAAAGAATCGTGTTCACCTTCCTGGCCCATATTCCAAACTCTCGATATCTTGCAACTGCGTCACATGTTTGTCTTCAAGGTATTAAGAATTTTTTACAATATTAGCGGAAACTCATTTATTAACTATTCAGACTATAGTCTTCGTTCTAGTCTCCAATTCAAAAAAAATATCCGAAAATATAATTCACATCTCAGAAGAAGTTTTTTCAATGTAATTTCACCTATTATCTTTAACAAGTTATCTTGCAAGATTCGTAGGTGTTGCACCTTATCATTATTTTCAAAAGAACTAAAACATTGGCTTAGTACAACGAAGAATATTGAGGAGCTCTTCAGTTTCCATATTTAACACTAGTACGAGTAGAATTATACTTTCGTGATGTTTATATTATAATAATTGGCTTCATCTGCCATAAATTTTTGTCTAGAGATTATATTATTATTATTATCTATTATATTTATATATTTCATTAGTATTTTATACCGTAAATTATTAATTAATTAAATTATAAGTTTATTTTATACTGTAAATTGTATTGTTATGTTAAATTTTTTTTTTGTACGTATCTAAATAATTTTTTCAGACAAGTTTCCAAATTTTTTAGATTCCCTGTGCTCAAAGTTTTCTTTTAGTTCCAATTAATATGAATTTACTTCATCTTCTGGAACAAAGGCTAGGCTCTTTATCATCCTAATTTCCAACGAGAATGATACGGAATTTCCATAAAGTTTCTTCATACCTTCCTTTTAGATTTTACGCCATAAAATTTGACCGAAGTGGAACAAGCATCCCTTCACATTTGTGTTTGGAAAAAAAAATTTAGTCGATGAGATAATGGCTTTTTCAAAATGACACACGATTCTTTGTGGATTTGGTTCAATTTCAAATTTTAAAAATAATTTTTTTAATTCAAAAAAGAAGTGGTTGTATAATTTTAAAGTTTTTTTGCTCATTAAACAAAAAATTAATGGAATAATTTCACTTTCAATGTTGCCGCATTATGGACGGTACCACTTCAAATGTACCATCCATTATCCAGTATGTTGACTCTGCTAAGAGTTGTAAAGATGATTTGGTACCCATTATGATAAGCTTTTCACTGTCGACCTCAGACTCACACAAGAAAAACAATTCCCCTTCTAATTGACGTAATTCTTCAGGGATGTCAAAAAGGGCCAGATTTTGTGGCTCAGTAATTATATCTTTTCTTACCCGATGTATCTTCATTTGTTGGGCTTCCTTTGTTGGTAAATAAACTCTAACATCCGCAGGACATTGAACAACTGAATTCCTTATAATTTGGGATGGTTTATTTCCTGATATTGTGGCTAAAGTTTTAATATTGTTGTTTGCAATGCAAACTTCCAGATCACTGGCCACTGGTGGATGCGTATGCTTTCACATTGTTGTTTTACAACTTTGTGTATGCCATTTTCTATTACAGTGCTAACTCTGCCCTTACAGTGCAAGGGAATTCTTTTAGCACAAGCCCAGCTAAAAGTTCCTTTTTTGTGCTTCCTTTCACAATAATAAAAAAAACCGTTAACGTTAAGTTTTTTTTTGCCTTTATTACTTTTGACGATGTTAATGTTCATTTTGAATTAATTTTTTACTTTTCTTTTACTATCTGTTCAGTATAATATGTACAAAGAAAATAATTAATTTTTATTTTTTCAACAAAGACAAAATCAGCAAAGATACTGCGTTAATACAATATTCCATACAGTATATACCTATGTACGAGTATATAAACACTTTGTATTTATATAAGAATTATATACATTTCATATAATTCTGCTAAAAATTAATTTTGCTTTAAGAAGAGTGCTTGCATTTTAAAACAATTTTTTAGATAATACTGACTTATGAAAATGTTTATATTTATTGTTTTTTTTGCCAGAAATCCCGTTGTTTTATTTTTTTGTTATAGTACGCTGAAATTAATTTTAAAACATTTTGAAGCTCGTCTATATTTATTTTTTATTTTATAGGTTTTTCGGGCTTTCGGACAAAATATTATTTACAAATACAATGACATTCACTTTTCCAGAAGTTTTAATTTGGTGATATAATTCGCAAAATCGATATGTTCTTGTGTATGAAGGTATGAAGCAAGATTTGAATTTTTGCAGTTTGGTCATTGCAACCTGATAAGTAGAGCAACTTTTCATCAGTACGAAACCAAACTTCCAAGAAAGAACTTGAGGAGGTTCTCATTATATTTTTTAAGGGGTGTGTGCATTTTTACACATTGACCCTGGGTGTTAAAAATTAGGTGGGAGGAGGGTATTGTAATTAAATTAAAATAGTGTGACGCATGTGATAAGGTAAAGTTAATAAAACTGACTAAATATAATTTTAATTCAATTAGTAATCTATATTTTTTGTAGCGAATCTAGTCGTCTGACCCATTATATTCGAAGGCCAAGAGAAGCAGGGTGTGGTTAAATTCAGGACTGACCAGTGCATCGTTATCTTATCGTATCATCTTATCATTTATCATCGTTCATACTGCGTATTACGGATTATTTTGATTTAATAAAATGGTGTGACATTTGTTAAAAAATAATTATTTCAAAATTAAAAAAAATCTTTTAAAACTAGCCAATAGTTTTTTTATTCTTAAAAAACAATATCTTAAAATTTAAGAAAACTATTTGACATAAGTAAGGAAAGTATTTTTGAAAATAAAAACAATTTTATTATTTTTATAAACAAATTTGGCGAAAAAATTTATTTTAAAAATAAAAAGATTATCCATTTGATTTTAAAAACGAGACTTTTCGCCTAAAAAATATAATATGTATATTTTTTTGATTTTATATGTATATTTTTTTATTTTTGCTGATTTTTTCTCAGTGATATCGATAGTTTTGTACTATCGAACATTATTTATATTTTTTACGTAGTATCGTATCGACTATCCACTTAAATTCGTAAAATATATTTTATTTTAATTATTATTACTTATTTTCTTATTAGTTTACTGTTTTTCTTTCGTTTTTCATTTTTCAACAATGTTAATTGTGCTAAGATTTATAAAATATTTATGTATTATATGTAAATTCTATATATAAATTCTTCGCTATCGATAGAACTGATAGTTCAAATATTCGATAGTTTTTCACTACTTTACCATACTTATCATTTCTCGTTGTAATTCTTTGAAATAGGATGATTAGAAATTTTCTTAATAATGTTCGTTACTAAAGTAAGGATAGTTGTGCAGGCTCGATAACCATCTGTGTGGACTTTTAGTTTTTTTGACAATCAACAGTAATTTCGTAAAACTCGTGCTTAATAATTTGTTAGCATACTTTTTAATGCGTACTGTTTTTGTGAGGAATGTTAAACAGCTAGTTTGTAACAACACAAAGATAATTAAAAAAAAAACAAATGAAACATAGCCAACACGAATGGATGACAAATCATATTTTATGTATCATCAATGAACGGGATCAATTTTTAAAGTTAAGGCGATTATATCCTTGATATGTATACATAATAAATCGTTAAAAAACGCTGAGCTTGTTGGTAATTACAGAAATAAAAACAAGCAAAGAGAAAGCTAAATTCTGATTTTGTCGGTATGAATATAAACAAGCCCAAACAACTTTGAGATTATATTCAACAAAACTAGATCCACCAAAGATTGGACATTAGTTGACGCTAGTTACGACTAATAATGAAATAGTCAACTTTTTAATAACTACTTTGGTAACATATCATCTAATTTTCGTCAATATTTTCAAGTATTAGCTTATAAAAATTTGGATTATATAAATTATAGAACTATTTATCCGCTACAGTTAATGTATACCACCGAACAAGAAGTGTGGAATATAATTGTGAATTTAAACATGAATGCGACTACTGGAATGGATGGAATCTCTGCTAAATTTCTACAATATAAAGCTGGAAGTGAAATGGATATATCTAACTACGGCCCTATTTCAATTTTATCTTCCATTTAAAAAATATTTGAAAAGATTATATTTCTTAGACTAAATCAGTTCTTAGAAATAAATACTGTATTAAGTAAATGGCAATTCGGATTTAGGGCCAAGTCCAACATCAAGGCCGCGTGCTTAATTTTAACGGATTCTTTGCCTAAAGGTCCGAAAAGAAAAAAATTCTGTGACTGTCTGTTCCTAGATATTTGCAAGGCCTTTGATATGGAAAAATTGTGAAATTCCATTATTTAAACTAAAAATTATGGGGCTTACTAACATACAACTAAAATTGTTTGAAAGTTATCTACGTAACAGAAAGCAGATTGTTGAAAAAGAAGAGTTATTCATATGTTTTTAATGATAATACCCACATTAGCCTAGAGGGAACAATTGTATGCCGATGATGCTGTTGTTGCTTATGAAGTCAAAACCTTAGAATCTATGCGAATAAAATTCAAAATAATTTAAGAACAGTAGGTAAGTGGTTTAATACCAATCATCTAATTCTAATTTGTTAAATATGAATCCAATCATTTATCTCTTTTATGATTGAAAGGTTTACTAAGTGGAATTACCTAGGTCTGGTGATAGATTATAAATTTAATTGGTCGTGTCACGTCGATAAAATAAAAAAATCTATTATACCATATATATTTGCCATAAATAGAACCAAAGACATTCTTCCTAAACAAACCTTGTTACTCCTGTACTTTGCATTCATTCAATCGCGTTTGTTTTATTTAAACCCGATTTGGAGTGGCTATGCTAATTGCATGGTAAATGAGTTAGAATTATCTCTCCATTTTCCATCTCTACATTTTCTCATTGATCGAGAGCTAATAAACTTAATATGCAAAATAGTTAATAATCAGATAAATCACAGTTTTCAATTCAAAATACATGATAGTCATAGCTATGAAACAAGAAGAAGGTTAAATTTTGTAATTGATTCCTTGACATCAAACGCATCCAATAATAACATATTGTATCGGGGTCTTAATAAATTCAATTCACTTCCATCTAATATTAAATATATTGAATCTCTGAAAATGTGTAAAATCAAACTGACTCAACATTTGAGGACTTATCAGTAAAGTTTATTATTGTTATAAAATCATGAATGCTTTTAAATTTTTTATGCTTTATTTTATTATTATAGTACCCTACCGCACCACGCTTGAGAACTATTATTATTACTCTCGCTTAATAATAACCCTAAAGAATTACACTTTGGAACTTTGATATCTAATAGACTATGGCTAATTTTTATTTTAAGTAGCTAATTGACCTGAATATTGGTATATTTCCCGTGTTTGTGATGAAATGCACAATCAGAGAATCATATACTACGTTTGAATGGACATGGATAAGCCGAATTGCGATTTTCGTTATGGGTTTCGTCAAGCTTCCATGGGAAAAGTGTAAAATGTTAAATTTGATTTGACAGTTCAGGTGGTGTTATGTTTTTTCCCGTCCATTAAATTAATTATATCTTTTTTCTCAATTATATCCAATAATATTTTGTTTTCGTTCTCACAATATGCGTGACGCCAATTTAATTTTGAATACTATATTTTTTCTTTTGACAGATAGAATATCATTTAACCCAACTGCTTTCATTGAGTTAAGGAGGATTAAGAAATTTAACGAAAACTCTAAATTCGACTCGTTGCCATGATGAGATAATCCGAAATAAGAGCGGTTAACTCTGCCATGGAACCATGGTAATGCTTGCATTTATCACAAAACTGCGTCACAAAAATTAAACGTCACAACCACCATTTGATGAAAAAGTTGGAAGGATTGTTACATTTAGTAAGTTCATAAGTTACTAATTTTGGAAATTGAGTTTCAATTCTATAAGTTTTTGAAAATAATTTCAAAAAACTTATAGAATTGAAATTCGTTTTATCCACGCTGAGCTCCTGTACTAGCATTCTAATTTTATTTGTATTTAGGTATGTACTCCAAGGATGTTTGTTTAATGTTGCCATGCGAACGAGAGAATGCCATGCGAACGAGAAAAACATTTCATATTAAAGTAAGCAAAGCCAGCGGCAGAAATTTTTTGTAACTTTAGGTAAAATTAAAAACGATCCAATTAAAATACTGCGGCTAAACCAGATACTGGTTAAATATATCAACGAATACTTTGGGGATGTTGCCCTCGATAGCAGAGGAAGTAAAGCGATTGCTCTGCTAATGGGGGGTCCCAGGTTCGATTACATATGATGACCAGATAGATAGCCTCTGTTTTTTCGGTTTTTCTCCATAAATATTTATATGTCGGAATACGGTAAGATTAAGATGCATGTATAATTTTCAAGAATCAATTAATTTCGTTTCGACACAATAATTAGAAACATTTATATTAAAGATTTTAAAGCTATATGTAAAATTCAATTATGGTAAATTTTTAATTCAAAAGGTATAAGTAATTATTAAACTTTTTTGAAATGCATTTCGAAAAATATTCAACGCATTTCCTAAAGTTGCATATTTCGAAACTTTATAACTTGAATTTATAAAATGAATTTGAAAAATTTTACTTTTTTCTTTAAAAATCGTTTCTTTAAGGGAGGAGAGTACTTAATTGACGTATTTTGTTGAGAAATAATTTAATTTAAGCAAGCTTTGCTTTATATTTGTTTCAATAAAATAACCAATGATTTAATATTTGTTTTATATGTTGGTATTCCGTGGATAAATTTAGTGCTGCAAATTTTTATAAAATTATATTTGTGTATTCATACAACAATTATATTGTATATTGTAAATATAGTTATATTAAACACTGTATAATTATTCAGATTAATATATAACGGGTGATTTTTTTGTGGTTAGGATTTTCATGCATTAGTATTTGACAGATCACGCGGGATTTCAGACAAGGTGTCAAAGAGAAAGATGCTCAGTATGCTTTGACATTTCATAATGAATAGACTTACTAACGAGCAACGCTTGCAAATAATTGAATTATATTACAAAAATCAGTGTTCGGTTCGAAAAGTGTTTCGCGATTTACGTCCGATTTATGGTCTACATAATCGACCAAGTGAGCAAACAATTAATGCGATTGTGACCAAGTTTCGCACTCAGTTTACTTTATTGGACATTAAACCTACCACACGAATGCGTACAGTGCGTACAGAAGAGAATATTGCGTCTGTTTCTGAGAGTGTTGCTGAAGACCGTGAAATGTCGATTCGTCGCCGTTCGCAGCAATTGGGTTTGTGTTATTCGACGACATGGAAGATTTTACGCAAAGATCTTGGTGTAAAACCGTATAAAATACAGCTCCTGCAAGAACTGAAGCCGAACGATCTGCCACAACGTCGAATTTTCAGTGAATGGGCCCTAGGAAAGTTGGCAGAAAATCCGCTTTTTTATCGACAAATTTTGTTCAGCGATGAGGCTCATTTCTGGTTGAATGGCTACGTAAATAAGCAAAATTGCCGCATTTGGAGTGAAGAGCAACCAGAAGCCGTTCAAGAACTGCTCATGCATCCCGAAAAATGCACTGTTTGGTGTGGTTTGTACGCTGGTGGAATCATTGGACCGTATTTTTTCAAAGATGCTGTTGGACGCAACGTTACGGTGAATTGCGATCGCTATCGTTCGATGCTAACAAACTTTTTGTTGCCAAAAATGGAAGAACTGAACTTAGTTGACATGTGGTTTCAACAAGATGGCGCTACATGCCACACAGCTCGCGATTCTATGGCCATTTTGAGGGAAAACTTCGGAGAACAATTCATCTCAAGAAATGGCCCGGTAAGTTGGCCACCAAGATCATGCGATTTGACGCCTTTAGACTATTTTTTGTGGGGCTACGTCAAGTCTAAAGTCTACAGAAATAAGCCAGCAACTATTCCAGTTTTGGAAGACAACATTTTCGAAGAAATTCGGGCTATTCCGGCCGAAATGCTCGAAAAAGTTGCCCAAAATTGGACTTTCCGAATGGACCACCTAAGACGCAGCCGCGGTCAACATTTAAATGAAATTATCTTCAAAAAGTAAATGTCATGGACCAATCTAACGTTTCAAATAAAGAACCGATGAGATTTTGCAAATTTTATGCGTTTTTTTTTAAAAAAAAGTTCTCAAGCTCTTAAAAAATCACCCTTTATTATTCATATTATACAAACACAAAGGAATCCGGAATGAAGAAAATATATTTTAAAATCTAGTGAAGAATACGATAATGAAAAATCTGCTTTATGTTTTATCTAAAGCAAACACTTTTTTTTGCTTTATTTTTACCAAGCTTTTCTTTATTCAATGGGATTGTGTTGTAACCGTGTCAAGAAAATACACCAAATATTGCAATAAACTTTGAGTGTGGTTCAGGTGTTAACGTGATTTTAAAGTTTTTGAACTTTCTGATCATCGTTTACTGAACCAAATATGAAATATTTTATTTTTTATCATTTAACCTTTTGTAGCACGTTCTAGCGACATTAAACTTCACTATCTAGTATCTAGATATATTAATATTTCTTATAGTCTGAAAGGTTTAATTTTTAGTTGCGTGCTATGAAAATTATATTTTTACGATTAAAAGAACATGTTTAATTAAAAATAATTTGTACTTTTTTAGATAATATAATATTTTTTTCATGGTTCATTTAAAAATTAATATTGTTATCGAAAAGTTATAAACACTTAAAACGGGCCGTCATTGTGTTTTATACGTATGGTTTGTAGGTTTTTCTTAGTAGTGCAGATGGTATATTTTAGTAAACCCGGCACCAAGGTAATATTAAAACATAAATAGCTATTTGTAAATTGTAAGTTTTATGGGTACTTTATTGTTTACGTTAAAATTGAAAACACTTTCACCAAAACATCGCGATGAATTTAAAATTATATAAAAAATTAGAATACTCGTAATATATTATGTTAGATCACTAGTAGAGTAAGTTATCGTTATTATTCAAACCTGGGGTTGTTGATGTTCTCGGCGTACGTGGTGTACCGGGGACATCTAATATATTTTCCGAAAATGATACAATTTTTAATGGAGTTGGTCTTTCAAAACGGTCCTTTGATGTGCCATTTGATGTTGATGGCATCACTTCAATATCACTTGAATTATTATTACTATGATTTCCGTTCATAATGTTACAATTTTTATAATCTTTATTAATATCTCTATTGCTGACAATCTTATATTTGTCTACAGTAGATGTTAACCTTGGAAAATTTGTAGCATCAATTGCATTATTTAATTCGGTTGCATTTAAATTATTATCAAAATTCAATTTATTCATATTACTTTTAAATTCAATAAAATTCACAAAAAATATCACAAGTTTTCACTTAAAATTTATACTTTCTTTTAAAATTTTTTATAAGATGTTTGCCAATATTATGATCACAAGTAATAAACAATAATTATAAACTGAAAGTAATTGCAGCAAGGCGTGACAAATTAAATTTTGAATTTAATGAAAAAAACTATTTAACGAAAAAAAACAAAAACAAAAAAAAAAATGTATGTAATTTAAATAAAATCAATTTTAATTTCTTTTTTTTTCTTGGCTCAGCAATTGAAAGTAATAACGTCTTCTACTATTAACAGATTTTATGGAACTGAATTAAACATTTATTGGTGAAATGAAAGTATATAAACTAAAGCAGAAAAATAAAAATGAATGAGAAGCTTTGAGAAAAAAAAAACCAATTTGTAACTCTCAACATTATTATACGAGTATTATTACTATTTTAGTATGTATTTTGTGCTTTGGAATGTTGCTCTTTCTGTATTATGGTATTGTGCAATTTCGTATTAATAAAATGTTGGGTTATTCGACGTCTGTTAAGTAGTTTTATGTCGCCTAAAGGTGAATTACAAATTTTTAGATTTGTGTAAATTTTTTTACCTTCGTATCTGGGAAATTTATATTTTTGTATATTATACTTTTATTTCTAGTACAAGTCACTCTTTTTTCGTGGTAAATGAAATTAGCTTAATTAATTTAAACTAGTTTTGATTTTCTAGTTTATATCTATTTTTAATTTATGTTTAAAATAAAATCTGTCTGTAAGGTTAAATCAATCGATTTAACATTCATAAATGTACTGTCGATTTTTTTGTATTAATTTCATGAACTTTGTACCGTAGATAATTCTTATTTCTGAAAAGAAGTAATAAGATGTTTTGTAATTTCCAAAACATTTATCCAGTGCGATATTATTCAGGTAAGTGACACATAACGCTGAGAACATGGTCTATGATGGCTAATAAGAACCACCCTTGAGACTAAGACGATCGTCATACAAATTTTAAAATTTTATATTCTGCCAATATAAAATTTGAATTATTGGAGAAAGAAGAATTATTCTATTGGTATCGCTCCATAGATTATAATCTTCAGCTACAATTATATAATAGAACGCATGATTATTAAGAAACATTTATATGTATGTATACGTGATAATTTAAAATACGGAACTTTATCGTAATATTCAGTTTAAAGAAGTGCATTTAATCACGTCCATTTTGATAAAATAGTATGTATATCCAAAATTTCTTTTTCATCAAGGAAGTAGATTTGCCTAATTGCCAAATGTGTCATTTAACTCGACGTTACGGAACTAAATCTGGAATTGTTCTTGCCTTTAAAATATACGAATAAACTTGTTACTGCTAGATAATTTTAATTAAATGTTTTTCTGATACTTTAAAAGATGACCAATATTTTAAAAGCATATTTAAAATAATACATTATTGCGTAAACTATTTAAGCTGTTTATCTTAACGTAAAATGTTTTATTCTGTTTACAACAAAACCATTACAGACTTTACCATTTAAAGGTTATGTATATGTAGTTTTATTGTTCTTTGTCAGCGAGATGGGATTCTTCTTATTATTTGCATTATTATTGCTCAATTAATTTTAGTAATCATTTTAATTTTGGAATATCCATTACCTGCGCCATAACCCATATCCAGGAAAAATCTAATGATGTAATCAAAACCACATTTATTTGCAAAAATATATAAAGAATTTTTTACGCGTTTCTATAATTCTTTGTGTAAATGAAGGTTCTTCTGAAGCATATTTACACCAAGGAAATTCAAAATATATATACTAGATTTCATGACATTTACTTACATTAAAAATTTTATTCTGAATGACGCCGATAATTACGAAACTTAACTTAAGAGTGTTCTTTACTAAAGTAAGGGTAAGTGTGCAGGTTCGATAAGCATCTGTTAGAACATTTTATTGATATTCAATAGCTATTATGGAAAACTCGTGCTTAGATTTTTTCCTTTTCTCGAAATTTTCTTTTAATATCGTGTTATTAGTTCTCAAAGTCGGAGAAGTAAGCTCAATCGGCATATACAACAACAATAGACTCATTGTTTTCGAAAAAATTTAAATAAAAACTAAGCGCAAATTTTAGTGGAACTGAAAATTCGAGATAATTTCTTGTAAATGCTAGAAAAACGTACGTTCAACTTTTAATATTTTTTCAATGATAGCAGACGTATGTATGTGCAACTTTGATTCATTTTATTATGTTTACAAACAACTTAATATTTTGCAATGGTTTTTTAATTTTTGTTAATATGTCGCCGTTTGTTGCACATTTGAATGATGGAATAATTTTGAGTTCAATAAACAAATATTTGAATTTTAAGATAATTTGAAACCTATAAATATATCCCCGTCCGGGTATTGACTACTTTATTATCTAGTTTATTTTCTAAATATTAAAATTCCAATACAAATAGATCCATACATGATGCATGTAGATTATGCAACTAGTGCTATTAATGGGTAATAATGTGAGAGGTTAGTAAATTACCACCTTTTTACCAACCGTGGACATTATTACCCATGAATAACACAAGTCGGATACGTTATTTTTTATCATTCTCGACTTAATGGCACTTTATCAACAAATAAAAAATTTTAACTCTAATACCAGGTTTCCATCGTCGATAGCATAATAGAATAATAGTATAATACTATTTTACTACCAAGCACTGCTGGTTTTCCATCGCACGGTTTGAAATAAGCTTATTCGAAATGAGCGTTTGATAAAAACGATATTATTAGTTTTTTTGACACGTATTATGTAATAATAATATATAACGATAATCAGCCAACAAATTGTTTCTCATTGCGGCGAGAAAATATTAAAAATGGTAATGGATAAGCTAGAAAAATTAAATTTATTTTTACACTGTTAAATTTGTAACGTTAAAAATAATATTTGCTACGTATTATAATTTGATAGCTAGTATACTGAAATATTTTAATAAACTATTATACTATCAACTTTGGTTTTCCATCGTAATACTTTAATATTATAATACTATTATACTTGTATACTATGACGATGGAAACCCGGTATAAATATAAGCGCAACTTTTTTCTGACATTTTTCGTACATCTAAGTGACCTTTGCATTTATTGTTTGATTGTGACAACGTTTATTGTTGTTACGAGTTTAATTGTTCACAACTTTGTCTAAATCAAATACAACCAACACTATACATTTGGAAGCAGATAATGTAAATAATGCCGAAAAAATTGTTCGTGGGATGCAATTTAATAATTGCAGCGTAACGATAAACTTCAATTTCAACAAATAAATCAAATTGCGATATTACATGTAATTGTTTGATTTATCTAAACTGTTCAATTCACAATAGCCTCTACTATTTAATTTTGTATTCATAATTGCCTCGACAATTAAATTCTTAATGGTAGAGTTACCAAAAAATGCCTTTATTGGTATAGCTTTCTCTTCCATAGAGTGCCTATTATAAATACAATTTAATAATTAAATATATAGTAAAATTATATAAATCGAAGTGAGTTCCTGTTTTTCAATAAAAATTATAAATAAGTATAAAAAATTGTTTGTTTCAGCCTAAATAAAAAAAATTTGCATTCAAAATAATGTATATATTTTTATCATATATGTATCCTCCTATGTACTGTTAAAATTTAATTTGCCTAAATTTATTTCGTTTTTATGTGGGTTGCATGCAGAGAATTTGTATAGCGATTTTGAATTTTGGCTGCAAATATACATTTTGATTTAAACGAAAAAAAATTATATCGATTTTTTCCCCACTAAAATGTGCACTGGTTCGTATACATAATAGGAACATGCGCAAATTTTAGCGGAAAAACTCGATATAATTTATTGCAATTGCTAGAAAAACGAATTTACAATTTTTATTCTAACTGAAATAAATATTTTGTTTCTAAAATTATATAAACTTTTATATACGTAGGTTTGATGAGATTCAGCGGCAAATGAAATACATATAAATAAAATCTAATTAAATATAAATAAAGCCCATATCATGCCAATGTTAAAAAAATGTAGCAAAAAAAATGTTTCGTTTTGAACAAAAAAATATTTACTCAAAAATAACAAGTTTTATTTTATATGTACCGATAAAATTTTGTCTAAATTTATTGAGTTTTTTGCATGCACAAAATTTGTATAGTAGCTTTGGCTGCATTTGACCGGACAAGTCGTGTAGTGGTTAAAGTTTCGGCACTTGGACCGGGGGTACTGGGTTCGAATCCCAGCAGAGGCTAGATGCAAGCCGAATTTTCATCATCGATTACAATCGGTTAATAAACACAACTAAGACCCTCTGATGGAGTGCAGAATTCAGCGCCGACCCACCGTCTATGTCAACGTACACGTTGACATGGAGCTTGCAATGTGGAGGTGATATACTGTAGTTGTGTGAGTAGGTGAATGTGTTAATGATGTGGCGTGAATGCGTGGTATCACAATGGGCCAAAAATTGCCTAAGTGTCAAACCACTGAAACGTAACCTAACTGGCTGCAATCATTTATTTTTCTTTAAACGAAAAATGATTATATCTAGTTTTTTCGCTAAAATCTGCGCATGGTTTGCACCAAGCGCACATTTTAGTGGTAAAATATATTCGATATAATTTCTTGTAAATGCTAGAAAAGCGTACGTTGAAATGATGAACTGAACCAAAAACGAAGTTTTTGCAGTTAACTAGTTTCTCAAGAGAACCACAGTAGTTGAATAATGAACCCATTTTGAGTTTAATAAACAAATATGTATTTGTATTTTAAAATGATTTGAAACCTATAAATATATCCACATCCGGGTATTGACTAATTTATTATCTATTTATTTAGTATCTATTTTGTGTTTCTCAATAAAAAATACAAATAATTATAAAGAAATTTGTTTAATTCTTGCTAGAAAAATAAAAATTTGCTTTCAAAATAATGAATATCTTTTTATAAGTACCCTCCTATGTACTGATAAAATTTTGTCTAAATTTAGTTAGTTTTTATGTGGGTTGCATGCTCAGAATTTGTATTTAAACGGAAAAAATTATATCGAATTTTTTTTCCTGCTTGGTTCCTATACAGATTATCCATAATATTCAAAAAAAATAATTGAAATCTAGCTCAGAAAATGACCGATAGGGCCAGGGATTGCTTGGTATGTAAATATGGAGTATTCTAATCAGATATTTAATTTTTAGGTTAGGCTCAACAATAAATTTAATTTAGTAAAGGACGCTCTTTACGGGGGCTTCATCTGTAACCTGTACAATTTATTTCCTATTAATTAATAATACTTTGTTGCAGTGTAGTAGTACGTTTATTATCGAAATATGCCATATTATTTAATTTCCACATGCGAGATTAAACGAATGATCAGATTCACGGGTGGACAATAAAAAAATATCTTTCAACTTATTAGGTGATTCTTTACTAATTTCGGTTAGAGAATGCAGCTCAGTTATTTTACTGAATCTATGGAATTAACCATAATTCATTTATGCAAGTTTTGGTACGGAAGTAGGAAATATATTGAAGGCAACACATAAGGAAATAAAGTAACTATTTCACTGGTTTAATTATATGCTCTACAACCATACAGTGGTTAAAATTAGGAACTATTATCGATAGTGCATGCATCTCTTGCATTTCGAGACACAAGAATGGCATCTATTTTGCACCCAAGAAAAATAACAAAATCATATTTTTATCATTTAGTTTATTAAACACATAAACTAGACAAATTTTTATATTAATTTTAAATTTTCGACATTATTTTCGACATTCAGCACAAAAATATTACGGAAGTTGTATGTGCTTAAATATAGATGAGAAATATGCTTATGTGTATTGTGTGGCAGATAGATTTATTATTTGATTTTGTTTACATCTTGCATCAGTTTTAAATCAGTAAACGAAATGCATTTTTCAATAACAGTTTAGGAAAAAATAATTGTTAGAAAATAAATCGAGCTAAACATTTATGTCGAATTCTTTTCAACCGCAATAAACGATTGTTTATTTTTGATTTGAACTCGTATAGTTTACGTTGAATATTCGTGGTTCTTTAGAGAAAGCCGCCAGTGGTTGGTTGGGTGAATGAACAAAATTTATCGACAGGCGTGACTACAACTTTTAGCCGTAGTCGTGAATTTTTCGGAAATGATATTCTGAAACATTATTTTTAAACGCGGCTAAAATCGCGAATTAATTCGCGAATTTATTGTTATTTTTAAACGAAATTAAAAGTTCAACTTTTCGAAAACAAGAAACCAACATTCAATTATCTGTCAAAACAAAACCAATTTTAGATTAAATTAAGTTTTCTATAGAAATACAAGTACATACCATTTTTGAGGAAGAACAATTTTTTATTAGGAGTCGTCACATGACGATGATGATGAAAACAGAAATTCCTTATTAATTTTTAAAAAATAGAATACAATATTCCTTTTCCGGCCCGCGATTACAATTGTCTACGCAAAAATCGTGTGCGAAAGAGAATCGGGGGATATCCGAGTAGATATTGATAAGCACAAAGTACGCACTAAAATAACCATGCTATAAATTCATCTTTTTTTAATTAGAATAACACCTAGTATTATGATGTGAACGAAATAATAGCTTTTCAAATGAAACACAACAAATAAATTACGCATTTGACAATTGATACCCAAGTATAACAAAACGAAAGTAAAAATTGAGCATAGTATTTTCCTTCGTTTTCATCCAAAATTAACGAAAGTTAAACTTCACATTATAATGATAGTGTTTGTAGCGTATATGTATACTGTGTTGTTACTACTGTATACTGTGTTACCGCAATTTTTCTTTCGTAGGAATGTGTATAGCGTGTAATGTACATGGTTTGTTTTTATTTTTCATGTTCACGACATGAGTTTGGTAATTTTATAAAATTTTGTTAAAAAAATTTAAAGATGTGCGTTAATTTAAATAAAATTACATCAAAATATATTTTATATCTATTCAAATATTGTTTTCATAAATTAATTAATTTCTAGTTCAGTTTTACATTTTTAGGTAGAAAACAAATGCGAAAATAATAAACTTGATGTGCAATAATCATAGTACCTATTTAGAAAATTATTTAAACTTTTAATATTACAATCAAAGAATAATTTCAAATTGTGTAATAATAAAAAATAATTAAAAAATTAACTAAAATATAATTTAGATTCGTATATATGTATGTATATTTTTATACCGCAAATTTAATAAAATAAAAATATTAATTTTAAACCTAAATTTTTATTTTGCTCTCACATTTGGATGCCGCCATCTTTTTCTTCAAACATTTTCAAATATAGCCTTTTACTTTCATGCACAAGCTCGCTCCCGCCATTTTGTTTTTTGTCTTTTCTGTTCACACATACATGTATACAATTCTCCTTTATTGAGTTTCGTCCAGTTTCGAATAATCGCGACACGTTTCATACGTTTTATTTTAATAAATTGCAACTCAAACCTAGAAAAATACTAAGTAGACTAAGTTTAGTACTTAAGTACGAATATCGCCAGAAAAATTGAAAGTAAAAATACTTGGGTAATGTTGTGTTATATATGTACATACATATGTATTAAAAAATTATTATCGAAATTTGGAATAGAAAATTCGGTGTCAGTCAAACGTCAGTTGTAACGGCGAAAAGCATCGATATCCACGATTTTTATCCCGGCTACTTATTAAATCCCGGCTTCATATTGACGTTTTATCCTGGTCTAAAAATAATAAAAGAATAGCTTTAGCCGTAGTTGCGAGTTCTGCTTCGTCTGTCGATACGACCCTAAGCGTGAGAAGTACAAATTACGTTGTAAAAAAATTAAAATTTAAGGTCTTACGATGCCATGAAATACTACGGTAGTTAAAATTAAGAGCAACAAAAAACAACGAGTTGGTTCTTCTGGATGATAGCCAAATTACCAAGTGTTTGATGGCTTTTTTCAAATGAACAAGACTGACGAATCTTATTAACTTATCTTATGAAATTCATTTGTCTGGCCACACCGCTCATTGAAGTGGCCGCAAGTTACAAAATTAAGTTGAATACTTCATAGGTATCTATATAAAGCAACACTACTAATAATTGTTGAATATTTTGTAATCTCGAGTTAGTGTTTTTAATGCACACATGCGAGTTTTTTTAATCCGTTCTTCTGTATTATAGCCAGACAATTGTTTTGTAGAAGGTAGGATTGTCAAATGTTACTGCAGTTAGTAGGCTAATGTAGATAAATTAATTAAAACTTAACTTTATGAGGACTATTTTATGGTATAAAACCACGAGAAAAAATTATGATTATAAAAATGCCATATAATGTAAAATAGGAAAAAAAAGTAATTAATGATTATTAAGATTTCCAATAAATCCCTATTTTTGTTGAATCATATATTTTTGTTTAAATCACGTATACTTTACATAATATACAGCTATAATTTGATTGACATGGTTTACGCAATTTTTTCACTGAATATGAATCAGGTTATGCCACAGCGGCTGATAAAATGATGAAGAATTTGGACTTCCGCTCTATCAGCATGTGAATTTGAAAGATCAGACTTCGCATTAAGAAACTTATAATCACGATCGAATGTCCGTGGTACGGTATGTTATAGATGACCTCCTAAAATTAGACAAACAACAGATCTTTCACGTTAGATGGTGTCGATGCTATATTTAACGAACGTGAGCAGTGGCTCGCGATACAATTAGCCATGAGTGTCGCGGCACATAATAATATCGGAACAAGACCACTGAGATATCACAATGATTGGTTCAATAATTAGTGCCACCAGGTCGCCGAAAATAAACAAAAGACTCATAATCTCCGTCCTAAGAAAGCTATGACTATAGAAAATCTCCGTGCTAAAGAAGTGGAAGTATTTGAAGAATGCACCGAAAACATCATATTTTGCTAAAGTTAGGATTCTCACTAAAGCTTTTATTCAAGAAATACGGCCAACAAAGAAGGGGATATATAAAAAGACCTTTTAGAATATCCCAGAGTAGAGGGAGCAAATGCAGCATAATAGACTAAAAATGGAGGCACCCGATCTCGATGGAGTCCTTCATAATTGATTAAGTTCGGAGACACTACTCTAGCACTAAATCTTTACGATTTACGTCAAGATTTATCACACCTCCGCTGAACCCCAAATAGAGATGATAATCTCTATTTGGAGTTCAGAGGAGGTGTGATAAAAACACAAAAAAAACGCGACCACCCTAATTGTGAGAACCGTCGCGGCATAGATCTATTGAACACTTCCTATGTGTTGGCTAATGTTCCACTTGCCAGACTCATCCCCATGGCTTTAGCCCCACCCGATTACTGACCATTGCTTTACCATGATGATGATTCTGTAAAAATGTTTGGAGTACAATAGAACAACATATCGACTAAACCTTGCACGAACCTCGGGCCGCGCTGTGGTGTTCAATTTGGCGAATTGAAATCGGTCAAATCATCGGTCAATCTGCTGTCCATTCAGTTAGTTGGCGATTTGATTCCAGTGTAAAGATGGATCCATGTTTCGTTCATTGTCACAAATCCTGTTTATTATGGTTAAACAGCGTTCTGAATCATCGACGCGTTGCTTTTTTTTGATTTAATGTGAGCCATCCCAGCGTCCACTTTCTCATGGGCACAGAGCTTTTTCATGGATAAATGTTCATGCAACTGCGCAAAACAAAAAATGCAAGAGAAACATTTTTTTAGAAAAAATACCCCATTTTCAAACGCTATATCTTGGTGAAATATCGGTTAAAAATTTTTGGTTTACTTTTTAAAAGTAATGGCTGCCGTTTTTATTATTTTTGTTTTTATGACTTTTTTGAGTCAAACAGAAATGTTTTAACGAGCAAAAATCCCATACTTTAAGACTGGCAACCAACTTTCCTGATGTTTCATTCACGAATCCAAGCTGAACTATTGAAATTGATGTACGGCAAATCGCTGTTGAGTTATTGCACTTTTAGCGAACTATTGTTTTCCAGAAAATGTCTTTTTATTAAGAAGTTTGATATAACAATTTTGCGTGTAGTGCTTTAAGTTTACAAGATAAAACTTAAGATAAGTTTACGGTTTTTGCCATGTTTTTCGCTAAAACGTATTTTTAAACCGACATTTTACCAAGATACAAGCGTTTGTCTTCAGCAACGACATTCATACTTTCAAAATTTCAGAATCCGGGTTACCTTTTGTCATAAGCGATATCAATCACAAATCTTTGGATATTATATTTGACTTAACTAAAATGGCGAGTTTGGAACACCTACAACCAATCAAATACAACTTCAAAAAAACAAACCGTGTGCTACAAAATTATCTAGAATCCATCAACTTGCAAATAACTCTCAACTCCAATGATATAAACGAAAATGTACGCTTCGAACTGTATGTACCTATATGCTGTAAACCACAAAATGCTCACCCCCAGTGGTTCGATGATAGACTAGTTAACTTAGAAAATCGGAAGTCGAAAGCGTATGGCAAAAGGTTGAAAAGCGGGTTAAAACTGGACAAAACTATGTTTCTGCAACATAGGAACGAATTTGAAATTTATTTCAAATCAAAATACAAGTAATTGCTTTGGATTTACTTTGATTTTTTCTTGAATTCGATGAAAATCAAAATAAATCCAAAACAATTTTGGAAATACTTTAGGAATAAACGCGAAATTGAAAGATACCCTACTAATATAACCTACAACAATACCTGCTCTTCAAACGCCAAAGATATAGCTGACATATATGTTCGTGTCGTTTTTTCAATCAGTCTTTGGACCAAGCGTTACTAGTGGATTGTATGAACAACCCAGCAATAACAACGCATCAATAACTCCCCCTGCTATCTCTAAGGATAACATTTTATCCGCTTTAAAAGGATTTGGAGATGGTTGTGGCCTTGACAATATACCGACTTGTATTCCGAATGAGTACGCTGATATTTTAGCAATTCCATTATGTTTCCTATTCAACCACTCCTTAAGCAGCTGTGTGTTCCCCGAAAAATGGAAAATTTCACCAATTTTTGTATAGGAATATGATGTAGTATCAATTCCAAAATTGTTTGAATTAGTATTATGCAACAACTTTAAATTCACAATTGCACGTCATATATCAATAAACCAGCATGGGTTTATGCCTGACCGATCCACATCAACTAATTCAACCAGATTAGTTATTATTCACCAGTAAAAACATTAACGACGTAGAAAAATACCATCAAGTAGATGTAGCGTATGCCACATTTGGGTTTTCACTCGATTAAATAAATTGGTTCAAGTCTTATCTATCAAACCAGCGACAACTTGTAATAATGGGATGCTCATCCCCCCCTCCATTTCATCAAACGTTATTAAAGTTACGTCTGGAGTTCTCCAAAGATCACACCTTGAATATTTATTGTTTTCATAGATCGATTAACCCAGGTAATCAAAAACTCAAACGTGCTCATATTTGCTGGTGACGTGAACATTTTCGAACTGTTTATGAAATGCAAGATACGAAGAAACTTCAAGAAGACATCGATAGATTAAGTTAGTTGTGTGATCGAAACTCGCTTTTCTTAAATATTAAGAAATGTAAAATCGTGCCTTTTCATCGTAAAAGAAATCCGGTAATTACTTCATACAAAGTCAACAATGAAATATTGCAGAGTCAATGAGATTATAGACTAGATGTTACATTTGTCGAAAATGCCAATTTCAAGGCATATTAAAAATTGTATTGCGAAAGCGATTGGATTTGTTAAAAGATGGACCGGTGAATTTAAAGACATTCAAACCTTATGTTCACTCTATTTTGCTTACGTTCGATCTCAACTGGAATACGCTGTAACAGTCTGGCATCCATACTATGCTGTGCACATTAAAATAATTGAAAGCATTCAAAAGAAGTTTCTGATTTTCTTGTTAAAGAAGTGACTGGGATTACATAAACCACAACTTACCATTATATGAAAATGTGGCTCGGTTACCTCCGTACTCAACAAGATCCACGGATTACAAAATATGCGCGCTTGAAAATAGAAGACTTCTCTTAGGCACGGCTTTTATTGGTAACGTTTTGGTTGGTCGCACTGATTCAGCTTACATCTTGGGAAACATATCATTTCGAAACCATTAGTTTTTACCACTAGAACACCATTCTATAAACTATGCAGAAAACAACCCCATTAATAGAATGTCAATATCATTCAACATCATCATCCTAGTTGACTTTACTTTATCAAAAGACAACTTCAAAAATATCCTGAAGAACTATTTTTAAAATTTTTAAATGTTAAATCAAAATTTGATTTATATTTTTTTTCTTTGTTTAAAGTTTTTTGGCTAAATTTTTTTAGTTTTGTTTTAATAAATTTGTTTTAAACTAAATAATCTGAAATCATACATGTTAGTCACAGAATAGATTACTTTGGAAAAATAAATAATTAAATAGTTTGAAAATAGGGTATTTTTAGGGCTATTTTTTGATATCTTTTTGGTGTCAGTTATCTCACGCAATTTAACTTGACAGTCTTTCAAAACAATTTTGTGCACTTTTTTATCTTTTCTGAAATAACTTCAGCATCATTGGCTTTTGTATGGCCAGGTTTAAACTCAGTAAACCAACGTTAGATGGTTGCTTTTGAAAGAGGAGAATACTTACCTAGTCATTGCGTTGCAATGGTAATTTTCCTCATTAAGAAACAGCGTTTAATTAACACACGAAATTCATTTTTCCATTGTTTTGAAAATTACAAATTAACGTTACTATATAAAACAACTATAGCTTCTAAAATTAATAGTTGGATTATTACAAAATTTTGACACATATCGTTTGAAGGTTGTTACTTTCTTAAAATCATATGAATTTTTTATTAGACATAATATCTGTGTGTCAGCCTCGGGACTTATTGACCGACGGATTATTGTACCTATTACCTTTTAAAAAATCTCCGCCATTACAATTTCAGTTTTAGGCTACCAAAAATTTTCTCATACTGTGCGAAAATCACTTTACCAGCCGTCATCAATCAGTGATGTCTTCGTTTTTTTATTAAAATAAAGCTCACTTTCCCTTTTATTAATTGACGACTGTTAAATTTAGAAATTTGACAACCTACCACATTAGTGAAAAGCATATTGATAATTTTTTATATGAAAGTTTCGCACGGCACACTATATGGAAATAAAAGTTTTTGTACAGAAATATAGGCAAACAAGCTTTAAATTTTCCCATCAGATCTACGACCAGTGGCACTATTCTGGCCATCCCCCGGGAATAGGGAACTGGGGAAAGAATTGACAGTGGTACCTTGCTTAACGAGCATAATTCGTTCCAGAACTTGTTAAGCGAAACAACGTTTCCCATAAATTAATGTAAAATACGATGTGCCCCTGCCGAAAAAAATACTCAAAAAAATTTATGTACATATATCTTTCGTACATACATATGTACATATATATGTATGTACATAATATTTTTTGTTTTGAAATTTTTATGTTTAGGCTAATTTTTTTTTATATACCGGGATTTCTCCTCGTTATGCGAAACGTCGCTCGTTAAGCGAGCCATTTTTTTACAATTTGTCTTCTCGTTATGTGAATTACTCGTTATGTGAGGTGCTCGTTAAGGGAGGTACCACTGTATATGTAATTTCCTTAAAAAGCTATGTTAAATTTTTTGAAAACAAAACTAAATTGGAAATAATTTCCCCTGCCAATTTAGACATGGAAAATTATTCCGAGGTAGCGGTACTACTGCAAAGGTTAAGAAATAAAATACGCCAATCGACTCAAAACAGTAATGTTAGAAGAGAAAGGATTCCAACTACAACTAAAGTGCCGACACAACCAGAGCCCATAGAGCCAGTGGGGAGATCCTACTCTCAGATAACGCAGCAGAATACTATTAAAGAAAATCCACTAGAAAGGATATTTCGAAGTATAGAAACGATAAATGCACGCCTAGCAAAACAAGAACGTGGTCTAGAAGCTATATATAAGCGGCTGGATAGACAAGAAGCTACGAATGAGCTTACATCAATGCTATACTAATCAAATGAATAGATCACTTAGAATTGTTATTTGGAACGCGAATGGATTACCACAGCATGTTCCAGAGCTAGAAATTTTTCTAAGCTTAGAAAAAATAGATATATGTCTTGTCTCGGAAACTCATGTAACAGAAACTTCATTTATTAAAATACGTGACTATATATGCTACCATGCTATTCATTCAGGAGGAAACGCTAGAGGCGGGTCTACCGTAATTGTTAAAAATAATATTAAACATTACGAAGTGCCCGGCATTGAGGAAGAAATTATGCAAGTTAAAACCATAAAAGTTGAATCAATCAAAAATAGGGAACTCAGTATCTCCTCTATTTACTGTCCCCCACGCCATCAATTAAAAAAAGAAGAGTACAGTCGACTTTTTAAATCATTAGGATCAAATTTTATCATAGGCGGTGGTTTTAATGCAAAGAATACATATTGGGGATATAGACTGACAACCTCTAAAGGGAAAGAGTTATTTAATGCAGCTCGCGAGAACAACTGTGAATTCCTCTCTGAAACCAACATATTGGCCTGCTGATATACATAAAATTCCAGATCTTCTTGACTTCTTTGTAACAAAAGGAGTTTTAGAGGACTACACATGCATTGAAAATAGTGAAGGACTATCATCTGACCACTCACCTGTGATCATGACACTGAGTACAATGATAATAAAAAAAGATAATTCACCTAAGTTAACAAACAATAAAACCAATTGGGATCTATTCAAGAAATTAGTAGAAGATCGAATAAATCTCGGCGAACCAATTAGAACGAAGGTGCAGCTGGAAGATGAACTAGAAATATTTAATAACAATGTTCAACTAGCGGCTGGGGAAAGTTCATCCGATTTCTCATACCAACGCTACAATGAAACATAACTATCCTCTTGAAGTCAGAGAGCTACTCAAAGAGAAACGGAAAGCTCGCAAAATCTGGCAGAACTCTCGTGCACCGCAACACAAAACTATTCTAAATTTTTTGTGCAACAACTTAAAAAAACTGAAAGGAAATAAAGAACGAAAGCATAACTAAGCGACTACGAGGTCTTTCTGAACTAAAGGATGATGATTACTCGCTTTGGAAAGCAACGAAGGGACTAAAAAGATCCAAAATGCGTGTGCCACCTATCAAATGCGATGACGGATCATGGGCTAAAAGTGACAAACTGAAAGTCTCTCTATTTGCTGCTTATTTAGAAGAGACTTTTCAACCGTTGCCGAGACAAACAGCAAATGAAAATACAACAGTCGTAAACAAAGTAGATTACCTTGACATAAGGCATGTGACTTTATTGGAGCTTAAAACTGAAACCGATAGTAACTTAAGCATCAGAAAAGCTCCAGGTTATGATTTAATAACTGGACAAATCGTGAAAGCCATTCCCGAGAAAAGTTTGCGTAAATTAAATCAAATAATTAATGCAGCTTTCAGACTGAAATATGTTCCACGACAATGGAAGGTGGCCGAAGTAATAATGAGTCCTAAATCACGTAAACCAGGAAACGATAAAAAATCATATAGACCGATATCACTACTTCCAGTCATATCAAAAATATTTGAAAAACTGTTGCTGAAAAGACTCAAACCTATAATAGAAGAGAGATACTTAATTCCACCACACCAATTTGGGTTTAGAGAAAATCACTCTACAGTTGAACAAGTTCACAGAATAACGGATGTCATTGAGGATGCACTCGAGAATAAGAAAATATGCTCCAGTATTTTCTTAGATGTAGCTCAAGCTTTCGACAAAGTTTGGCACCAAGGGCTTGAACTTAAACTGCATCGAGACCTGCCTAAGCAATTTTATCAAATTCTTAAATCGTACATAGCTGATCGACACTTTAGAGTCAAATTTAAAAATGAGTAACAATTGACAATCCCAACAAAACCATTACAATAAAACAACAACAACGTAAAATATAAAAGTAATTCGTACAACGAAAAGTTAATTGGTAAAAATGAAGTATAGATGGAGAATATGAAAGAATCGAATTTCGTACGATATGCAGTAATTCGCTAGTAGTACAACTACATGGTATTGTTCTATATATAGACAATATTCCTATGTAAAAATATCAACGTCAGTCACCCCGGCCTGATGAGATGGCTGATTTTTTCCAATCAATAATCTCATTAAGTTCGAAACTGATTGTTGCGATTCTTGCAGATCTTCCATCTATAATTCAAATTAAATTCTAATTTATTATACGCCTAATATGCGGCGCTGTTATTTCCTATAGTCAGTCTCGGTAAAGAAAATGAAAATGTTAAATTTCTTAAGCTCAACTAAAGTAACTACAATCTCACTCGTATTCATACAATGTTTGTTCAAATCAACAACAATATTTTCTTTTCAGTACTAATTAAATAACAACTACAAATTTGGTTATTAAATTTAGTATACTCGTGTACATTTAAGTTATATGAAATGATTTAGATGTAGTAAAAATTTCCAATACCCATTATATCATATTATCAAATTTAAAGTATTATTGAATGTATACTGAAAAATTGTTTTAATTAAATTAAATTTAATAAAATTATATTTAAAATACCATTGATAAATTAGATAAGCTGTTTAACTACATTTAATTGTTGGTAATAAGTAACGGTGCAAGACATCAAATATTAATTTTCCAAACAAAAAGACGATCATCACTCAATTTTTTTTCAAACTTGAATAATTGAAGACTAATACCTGAAGTCCAGCCATGTGCTAATACAGGTGTTGGCAAAATATGGAGTATGATAGGAATAAATAATAAAACTAGCTGGTTAAATTTGGATTCAAGTGCTTGGTTTAGGATCAATGCTGGTTTAGGATCAATGAATTAATCACTCATTCTCCGAAATGAAAATATGATTATGAAACCTCAATTGAGGTGGCCAAATCCCTTGATGGGATATAGTGCCAGAAAGAGAGAGGGAGTGGGTTCAATTTTGAATGCGTATGACATAAAATTTCATGGTGATAAACTGGTAATGTACATATGATAGATCGAATTTTACTTTCCCCTAAAAGTACATTTTTATTATCAACGTCATAAGATGATCTGAAATTGCACGAAGGATTTAGACTAAATTTAAACGAGTGTGTGACTAGTGTTCTGACGAAGTAATTTGTGCAAACTGCTCTGTAACAATATTAGCGATGTGTTAATAAATATTTATTAATACCAATGCTTAGTTTTTATTTTGACTATCGCGTTCCGTTTACGAATTATTAAATGTGCAAAGTACTACTAAGGAAGTGATGTGAGATAAACAGAGCTAATAAGTTCTTCTAGCGTTAAGAAAGGCAAAGGCGGGATATAGAGGTTCATTAGTTGGACCATAGTTAAATAAATCCTCTAGTTACGAGATTGTTACTGATTTCAGCTACATTCTTTTTTTTATTAATATTTATTTCATTCTTTACACATTTTCATAGCCTCGGGCTGGCTCTATACCCCAATAAGTTTTATGTGGACGTTAAACAACCAAATTGTACTGCCTGCATCGAATAGTCTATACTAATTAAATCGTGATACGGTTAACCGTGTGTGAAATGTTTTTAAATCTTAAATCACATTCGTTATTACTCACTCGATTAGAAACCCGGAAGACTATATCAAATTTTTTTGTAGCCAAGGAATAAATATCGTATTTTTCTTTTATTATACATTTTTGTTTTAATAATAATTAAATTTAACCATGAATATTTAGTGATATATATTTCTGATATAATTAAATCAAAGTAGGAAATGTCATATAGAATTGAGTTGAACGTGGAACGATTTTTTTCCGACACTATCTGTAAACTGTATATGTATATAGTAGTCTAGTTTAAAACTATGTATACATATTACTAATTATTTCAAATATTTCTTTAAGGTTTACCTGTATATGGTTTAAATTTAGTAAGCAATTGAGTTTTATACATTTTAATTTTCTCAATCCTATCATTGGCAACTATAAAAATCATGCGACGGGAAAATGATCATTTTAAATCTTTTCTGTATAAACGTAAGTGCATATCTCTATTATTATTTAGATTAATTATAATATTCAAACGACTTTAATTGATTTATGGCTTTTTAGATTATGGTCCAGTTATTTGAACCTCTACTATAAGTCTCCTTTCGAGCAGAATGTGATAAAATAATTTAACAACGAATTGTATGCCAGACTTACTGTTAGAATAATTATATAAAGCGAAGACTCTATTTTAATTTGAAATAAATATTTAAGCTTTGTTGTAATACGGAGCCTTACATTTTTTATATAACGTTAAATTTATTTTACGTTAACGTTACGATTGCATGAAAATAAGAATATTCTATAACGGGTTTGTAATATTGAACTTTTTCATTTCCTGTTTAAGTAAGATAAACTAATAAATTTACTAAAAGTACAGTGTGAACATTGAATTTTATAAAACTATCGTTACCCCATAGTGTTTTGTAATAAACATAATTCCGGAATAGTGCGGCCAATGCCACTGGTTACTAAGTGTTACATATGTATATCCCTCGAGTTTTTTTAAATTTTTTATTATAAATGAAAGTTATTGTATACTCAATAAAACAACACAACCTTCATCTGTTTATATTCGTAAACTGATAGTGTTAAAATTTGTTAACAAAAAAATAACATTGGCTTATATATAGTCAATCATCATCATAAAAATTGTCATAGTATTTTTTATGCATGACAAAAATATAAAAATAAAACGAAAAATTGCCTTCATCATTCATCCCAAAACGTTCACTTTTATTTTATAATTTAAATAAATTTCATTAATGTTTTTCTTAATTAAACGAAATTCAAATAAATTAAATCAAGCGGAACAAATAAAAAGAACATGAAGATGTTTTATTAAACTTGAAATAATTTAAAAAGCTAAACTCACTTTTCTTTACTATTCCATTTGAATGCCCATTCTTAACCATATTATGTGATTGCTGCACATGCTGAACTGGTTGTTCTTGATTTGGTTTTCCTTGTAATTCTTTCATTTTTAATATGGGGTGGGAATATATTATATATGTAGAATTATTTTTTAATTTAACTAAAACACTTAAATTATTAGTATTATATAGTTTTCACAGAGCTTTTTTATTATATTTCACTTTAAAATAAATAAAATTAAATTAAATTAAATAAATCTAAACAAATTAAGTATATTTTTCATACGATGTAGTTTTTATTTAGTTCATTTCGTTACAAATTCAAGATTGAAACTAAATAAATTTTGCTAAAATTTTATATAAATGTAAACTTTTAATTTTTATATATGTACATTTTAGTGTCTCTCTGTTTGTTGTTGTTGTACGGTTTTCGCTCGTAATATTGTAGAAAATGTATGTTCATTTACTATTTACTAGTAAGTGTTATATTGTGTAAAAATAATTCTCTCTCTGTGTGTTATGATTGTTCATTAGTTTTTCTCGGTCTAATTGTTTATGTATATGTGGATATGGACTCTTTATGCTCGAAGGAAATGAAAACTTTTATAAACGCTTTTCTCAGTAGCGGTCTGTTTTGGTTGACTTATTAGTGTATTGAAACGCTAGTAAGTTATTTCATTGAGTATCAATTTAAGGTAAATTAGTCATTGACATTATCTAACTAAATTATGTATGTTTGAATAATATAAGTTTGCCCTATATAAGTATATCGACCTTGAAATTGAAACAGATCATTGGCAAAATCATTTTCATTCTCTTAAGTAGTCTGCGAATGAATATAATTTGGCCGTGGTTTTCGCCTATATGCGAGACCTTCGAGTAGTTTTATGCTTTTCAAATTCAATGGTTCAACTAATATTCAATGGTTCCACAATATTTATCTCTGCAAGAAATTTAATATCATTCACCATTTATTCGTCATTTTCGTTTTATTTAGCTTTAATAGCATTTGAAAGCAATAATACTGATAACTACTGTGCTTGCGTTGCTAGGTATGAGATTGGTTGTATGAGCTTGTTATTCTTTTCTATTATAATTGAGAATTAACGGAAAGTACCAAATTGAAGTCGTCGAAATAGATAGAAAGAGGTTTACTTTCAGCCATATTCCTATAATGCCCGTAATTTGTTTATACATTGGCAATCGTAATTATAACAGTTTATCAAAATTTATGAGATAGGAAAAATAACCATTTATGGAACAAGTAAGGAAATATGGATGACAATAAGCACATTTTTAACATTTGTTTTTTTGTCTCGTGTGTAAAAATGTGTTTATTAATGTGTGTTGCTTATTGTGTGTGCTTACGGCGAATAGTGTTAAAAGTATGAAATAAGGATGATTATTTCATGAGAATATCAGTTGTAACACCACGGGATAGCTTTATATTCAGTTGAGTGAGATACTTTCTTATTTCCCCTAAATTTTACGTATAATATTTTTTTACATTTTGCTAAACTTTTAAACTTGTACTGTTCACTGCTTAAATTACAACTGTCTCTGCATCCCAAATTGCTCGCGCTTATATACGTGTGCGTCACTGTTCGAAATAATTCCATTTATTGTATCGGGCGATGTATGCATATTGCAATTGTAAATCACTTTCATATAGTAGTCTTGATGATTAACAACAGCGTTGTTAATTCTGGTATTTTCAGTGATTCACAATTGTTTTCGTTATTTCCATATCCCCCTCCACGTGAGTTATCATTCTAAAATCAATTTCCAATCAGTATTGAAGGAATACTTGACCCGACAACATCGATGCGTGTTACGAATAATAAATCGCCTCAACATAATTATGTGGCTGTGACTAGATTCGAACTCGCGCTGATGTACACTTTGACAACACGACCACCGAGTGTAGAGTAGAATTCGTAACAATATTATAAAAAAATAGAGTAATATTAAACCACTAAAATATGATCATGAAAGTGTAGGCTAGAAAAAAAAAACCATGAAAAAGAATAAGAAATCATGAAAATTTTCGTCATTGAGATTTTTGCATATTTACTATTCGCAGTATCGCAAAGTTCGAAAAAGTGTTTCCAAAAAGTTCACTATGATTCTGGGCTTTCTTCAGATGGCGGGGGGACACTTTCTAAAGAGTTAACAAGTACACTATTAATTGACATGTGTGACTGCTGAAAAGTTGAAACCTTTCTCCAACATCCACGCCTGTCAAATGCTACACTTCTACTTCTCGACGGTTACGGCACGAATAAATTGAAGCTTTCTCATTTTAGTCAAATAAGCTGTTGCATCACTTAGCATTTATTTCTACTGCCGGCGAACCATTTCTCAGAGTTTAATATGCTCTGTAATATATTTTCAGAAGTAACATGTTTTTCATTAGTTCCTTCAATCAACTGTCTTGCCACTGTAAACCGTGGACTTCTGCGCATGTTGTACAATAAGAATTGTAGTCTTGCTTATATTTAAACAAATTGAAAACAGCCATGTCCCTTGAAGAATTGAGAGAAATAGAAGTCGGTTTCTCTATGTCTCCGTTCCATCAAACTTTAATTTGGGGAATCGAATGCAGGGTTCATCGGCCCTTGTTTGATTCGATGCATTATTGAAGATAGTGTGTTAATAACTATACCAGATACTTAATCATTGGTTGGTTGAGAGGTAAACGATCTTACTTCAACCAGTAGTGGATCGTGTAGTAGATCGTACCACTATGATTGTGATTTCATCTGTAAAGCTAATGACATTGGCTTCTTCGGTAATCCGAAGTCTTAACACGTCATCATACATAATGTTCTGTTGTTTTCTACAGGATATACATGCCCCGTTCAAGGGATATTTTTCGACGTAAAATATAGTAATGTAATCCAGAAAATTTTCGCTACCGAAATTTTTGCAGATTTACCATTCGTTGCATCACCGAAATCTGGAAAAGTAGTATTCGGGGTGGTTCCAATCTTTCTGTTTATGTCATAGGCGGGTATCAGAGGAGCTTCTAGTAAATATGGAGAGCTCAGTGTGTTTTGGTTGCTATCTGACTTCTAAGTTGCAGCTTCCACAACAGCTTTTACGTTTTTTTTACAAATAAAAATGAAAATTTTAACATTTATATGGATACGTATCCTTACGATTAGGATATGTTTTCAACAAAATTCGTCCAGATTATTTTTTTAAAATTTAAGGAGACCGACATTTTCCATAGCAGCTTTTTCATTTTTTGTAAATATTTTTAACAATTAAGCATTTACGAAAAAATCAACTAAATACAGAATGATTCTAAATTAAACTGTTAGCAAAACTGGCACCTATTATTTTATTAAAATCTGATTGAAAATAATGGTTTTTGAAATAATTGTTTTATTTTGTCACCAAAATTCGCCCAATTTACAGCTCAAACATGTTGACTTGTCGTAATGAAACTTCGTAATTATAAGTTTTTCATAAATTAAGAAATTCTAAAGATATTTAGCGGAAATTGATGTACCTGAAGTGTTACCGATTTTAGAAAAATATTATAAAAAGTTAACCAAAAAAACTATTTACGAGAAAATGTATTAAGAAGTAACAAAAGAAGTCCAATTTGCAACAAAATTAGTTCACCTAATGACGGTTTTAGAAGATGGAAAGGACGGTTTTAGAGAAAATGACGGTTCTAGAAAAAAAAAATCCAAAAAACGCTTTAGTTAAAAACATTGTGAACCAATACACACAGAACATACAAGACAGCGAGGTTGATACGAAACCAGTGCGGCATTTATTTTTCACAATTTTTGTGAATCATTTTACACGTATATGTGGGTTAGAATCGAAGGAATGGGTTCGGATAATTATTTTTAGTTTTAGCACATTGTGAATAGTAAAGCCAAACAAGAACGACGTTCACCATTGCTTTCTTTATGATATGTTCAATAAAAATAAATATTGTAAAAAGTTTATGTTGAGTTATTTAATTATTGTAAAAATAGTTGCTTCTGCATATAAATTGCATTGTATATGTATATTGCTTTACTGCACGACTGGAATTTGTACATGATTCTTCGAACTAGCACAACAACATTTCAGAAAATAGCAACAAGACGCCCACAACACAACTTGTATATCAGGTAAATACAAGCCATTTTTAGTATTTTAACGCATCTAAAATTCCGAAGTTATTCATTTATTTATAAATGGTGCCTATAGTGATTACAACCGACACAACAAAACAATTGGTAAAAAACTACGGCACATAAGCTCGACTACAAATGATTATATAAAGCTTTCTTAAATGAATCTCTCAGCAAATGATAATCAAAAGCTTCGTAGATCTTGTTAAACAGCCGCGATGCCCTCGGAATTGGACCAAAAAGCTGGCGATATTATATATATATATATATATATATATATATATATATATATATATATATATATATATATATATATATATATATATATATATATATATATATATATATATATATATATATATATATATATATATATATATATATATATATATATATATATATATATATATATATATATATATATATATATATATATATATATATATATATATATATATATATATATATATATATATATATATATATATATATATATATATATATATATATATATATATATATATATATATATATATATATATATATATATATATATATATATATATATATATATATATATATATATATATATATATATATATATATATATATATATATTGGCGAAATAAAGTTAGTGGCAAAATGATCAGTTCAACTGAATGCTTAATTGAATTCATTAACTACCCGAACATAGATGTCAGTATTATCGAGTGTTATACGCTTATAACATCGGAGTCGACAATACAGGGGCGGTATGTTGTACCATCACTTCGAATCGAAATCGATAAAAGTCGAATCGAGAAAGTGAAAGATGTATCATTTTTGCTTTTCGAAAATGATAGAACATACCGTCATTCGACTCTTTTCGAATTTCGATTCGAAGTGATGGTACAACATACCGCCCCAGGTTGCTTCTTTAATTGCTTTCGGTGTCAAATTGGAGAAAATCGACTGTCATTTACAATGGTAAGTTTTGTTTTATTTACATAGTAAATTATGACAGTCGATGTTAATATTACAAAAAATAAAGTGTACATAAACATAATTCTTAAAACGTTTACTATTTATTTTCAGCTGATGATTCTAAACTGCCACCAATGGAACACAGTATTCCAACAAACAGGGCTAAGTACCCGCGATAACCTTCTCCTTTGACAAGGACCGCTTTTCACCAAGAAATTATTTAATGTATGGCAGCAAAACGAAATCGCATGGTGCCTAACATGGAGAATAAGGAGAATGATGTCATTCAACAAGTTTTGCTGTGTTCTATACTGTGAGCAACCCATCGGTTTTTGTATTAACTTTTTTGTGAAGGATATTTACATGCATGACCCTGATCTTCATTCTGCGTTTTCTCGAAATAAAATCTGTAAGAAATTTTGAAAGGTTTTATTCGAAAGATGGTGTCATGGGATGGTATAAAGACGAATAGGTATAGATTATTAAACACGAGTTGGTATAGATACTTATCATACAACCCTCGGAGATAGTGGGGTTGTCAGTCGTTAAACACAAGTAGGTATAGATACTTTATCATACAAACATCGTTATAGAAGGTATTCTTCTATTCTTCATTAATCATTATTAAATTTATCAATTTAAATGTTCTGTTCAATTTCATAATATATTTCTAACTAGTACTAATCTCCTTTCACCTTGGACATCTTATAAGCTTTATGATCAAATTGAGTGTTATAAGTTAGTTTCTTACAGTCTACTGTAAAACATGAACATGTATGTAATTTTTTCTATAAAAGTTTCACGGCATTTGAATTCGTAAATTTTCAATTATTAATCAGAATAATACTGAAACCATAAATGTACATATCTTTGCCTTATGTATAATTTTAAATATCAATAAAGACGTAATTAGTATATACATGAATAGTAAAGCTGCCGCTCAATGAGCAGAACAATCTAAAAATCAGTATGACAAAATTTAATTCTTAGAACTTTTTACTGATTTAAAGTGTCATTTATAAGATATTAACTATGAGTGGGAACTGGGAAGTTTAGTTTGAAACTTTAATATTGTATTGATGTTATATACAATTATAAATTATATCTACGCAAGTATCGTGTACTCTATAAAAGCTACTTTAAGCAGTATTTCCTATAACGTATAATGAAATTGTAATTGCTTTTGCACTATTGGTGAAAATTAAATTCTGAACCATTTTATGCTTCTATTTAATTTCAGATTTCAACTTTTTCTTCGTTGAGAGGCGTGAGAGCTGTTATAAATCCATGAAAAGTTTTTCTTTTCTTAGGTGAATCGAAGTTAAATATTTTGATATTATAGATCTGAGATCTTTGTTCGGAGTGCAAATTTAATGTGATTAGTAGTAGTAGTAGTAGTATTAGCGATTCACATCGTCTATTGACTTTCGTTTTATTTACTATTCTGAACTCGGTGAAGCACATTAGGTTAATTTAACCAGTTAGCTGCAGAATTTATTTTTGACAATCTCTTATGGTGTGCGTAATTAAAATTGTTGAAGACGGTTCCATAATAAACAAATGGTCCCATAATAAATTTTACGAAAAAATCAAAGTAAAACGATAATGATTACATTTTTTTGGTTGGAAAAACTAACAATACATCGTCGAAAACTTAAAACTTACCAAAAAATATAAAATTCATACAGAAAAAATTCAGTTGATTTCAGTGTGGTATTTTTCACAGCAAGGTACCACACAAAGTGGCACCTCGCAGGTTGAGCACAAGTAACGTGAATCCTTACGGATTTCATTTTTTTAAGCAGACGGCACATCTTCGAAGTGGATTTGCTTTTGATGGTCTAGCTGGTATAAAGTTTGGGAAATGTTTTCCGATAAGACGTATAGGTTTTGCAGCTGTAATGGGTCGACCATCTTTTGAAGTTTGTATTTGATGAAGTGCATATTCTTCAACAATTTGCTCAACACGCTCGAGCAAAAAATGTAATCGATTTAGTTTTCCGTTATCTATTTTATATAATGTTATGTAGGAGTTCATGCAAATAACGTCTATGAGGTGGAGAAATAGTTTCTAATAGTACTTCCCCATCCTTTTCTTTGCTACCGTATATGATGCAATTTTTCGATCGCTTATGTCCACACCGCCCATTTACTTACTATAATCAAAGACTATTTCCGGTTTCCTTACTATACCGCATCGTTTCTTTCTATTAATCATATTAGCGCCATGGATTGTACTAAGAAACAGTATATCTCTTTTATGCCGAAATTTCAGCAGCATTATTTTGTTGTTATACCTTGCAATACACTGACCCTTTTTAATGAAGTTATTTTTATGTCTAAGGGAACACCAAGTCTCTGCTGTCGCACTATACCAACAATATCTATCTTGCAGGTACAAAGTTTCTTTGCGTGTTGTAATCTGATGTACCCCTGGAGTAATAGGTTATGACAGAGTTCCTAGACGATGCGATTTGTGGTGTTATATTCAGGATATTTTTTACCATAATCTGTATCTTTTCCAGTTTATATGCAGAAATTCCAAATGTATCCGGATTGACTTTCACATAATATGAAAACTTTATTCCAAAACGTCTTTTAGAACGAATATACTGCATCCAAGATAAGCGCCCTTTCCATAATACCAAGCACTCATCAAATCAAATATCTTGGGTTGGAGTATATAAAGTTTTGCCATTATTGCACATTTTTTACGAATTTTTGTAATTTTATAAATTTTGCTCCCAGTGGTTCTATTATTTCTATTATCTTCAAAATGTAGAAATTTGTAAAGTAATAAAAATCTTTCTACAGACAACACTTTGCTGAAGAAAAGAGTAGATACACCTTCTTTTTTCGAGAAATACATTTGAAGTGTTGGCTTTATAACAATTCCTTGCAATGCTAACAATGCGATAAAGCATCTTATTTCTGTATTATTTGTCGGATACCAGTTCCTCGCTCCTGAATGTTCCTTCAAATTGTCACTTTCAATATATTGTACTGCATACAAATCTACTTGTTTCACAATTATGGATAATAATTCATTATCTAACATGTTATCAAAATAAAATAAACAATTTTGTCTTGACGATCTAGGCACGTTAAATTTTCGACCAGCATTTCCACAAAAATCAAATGGAACTCGATTATTTTCTTGCTTATCCCATTGAGAACTTTCAATTAGATCCTCTTCTTCTGGTCCACTGTCATTGTAAAGGTTATCTCCAAGCTCACTTGCACTGGAAAAATTCTCTTCAGTCTCACTTTCGCTACTTTTCTGAGTCATTACTATTACTTTCGTCAACAGATGTCAAAAGGCAAGACATAATTCTCCGCTTTCTGATAAGCAAAACTTCGTTATCATCGCTGTCTGAATCACACATCTAGAATGTAAAATATAACAATAACGAATTATTTCTTCAGTCAATTTTTATACCAATTACTTTATTTTGATAATAACAGAGTAAATAAATAACAAATCCAAGAAAAGTGTTTTTGAATGTTCTCGTTGTTGCAACAAACCAGAAATCATGATACAATAATTTTCTCTTCTTATAGATAAATCCACCATGAAACGTTCAAAAAATGAACTAAAACGGTGACCTAAAATAATTATCTTATAATATTCATAGGCTGATGACATACTAGGGTAACTTTAATCTGGTAGTTTTTTCGTTTATTTCCCCTTTACCAATAAAATCAAAAAATTGCGGCGCAGATAAACCCGATTTTATTGGTAAAGGGGAAAGAAACGAAAAAAATACCAGATTAAAGTTACCCTAGTGTGGATATGCACAAAACAAACGAAAATGAAAAAATATAAGGTCACCACAATTCGTTTACTAGCGACAATATATTTCTAGTGAGTTTATCTGATAAAGAGAAAATTATTGTATCATGCCAGAAATTACTAAAACGAGAACCATTTCTGGAAAAATAAAAATAAAAAAATAACGTAAGAGAGCGAGAAGGCGGATTTGTATAATATGTATTCGACCTTACTCAAAACAAAAAAACTAAACGTTATTTGCATCATTTTTTTTTCTTACGTAATTTTATTTAATTTTCTTGTTCCAACTATGGTTCCAGCTTATATAATTATTGATTGATTGATTGATTGGACTGTAGAACCAAGTGCTAGCCAAGAGTCCCGGATAACGCCGGGCCTATTCCTACAGCCTGTTTACACATAACAATAGGAAGGATAGGAAAGGTTTTTTTTTTTTTTTTTTTGGGACAGAACGATCCGGTTTCAGACACCTAGCGATCGTACGGCACAACACAATTCTAATCTACTTCTAATCTACTAGAGGAAGGATAAAGGCTTAATAGGTTTAATGGATAACGATGGTATTGCTTTGATCTTCAACAATTGCCTCACTAAATCAAAACCTGAGAAAAAATAATATTATTTCACGTGCATCTGGAAATTTTCTGTAATATAATTCTACATTAATACTTATCAGCTACCTAAACAAAATTGATTAATTGATAATACCTAGGTAAAGCCAATAGTTATTAACATAATGACAGCACAATTCTAATCTACACGACCAGCAATTAATATTTCAAAGAAATATTTCTTCATAACATCTAAAGATTTCTGAAATTCATTCTTAGTTAATCTACCGGTTTCCTAAATAATATAAATATTTATTAATTTAATCCTCTACAACTCCATAACTTACAATATATTTTTCTGAAACTCTTATTTGAATTTTATTAATAATAAATTGAATTATGTATATTAATAATGAATATTAAATCATTAATAATTTCTCTAAAATCATTAGCATTTGGCAAACTGGCCGTTAAAATAGTCAGTAAACATATACTCGTATTATTTATTAAACCTGAAAACAAACTGTATGCTTATTATTGACTACTTAATTGTATTCAATATATTCAAACTTATGACTTACTCTTCACCGTTCAAGTTATTGATAGCGGATTCTTTTACGTTTTTGATGTAAATCGAATTTTGGATAGTTAAAAAGAAAACGAAAAAAAAAAAAAAAAAAAAAAAAAAAAAAAAAAATTGATGTGTGGCGTAGTGTGTCTAACCGAAAGGGATGCCGAAAACAATAACAAACCATTTTGAAAAAAATTTCAAATGACGCGTTTGACGCATTTGACAATATTTACGGTTGACGTATTTTATGAATATGTGTACGTATAAATATGTGTACGTGGTAGTTAAAATGGAAGTAAAAATCTATATTTCCATTTTTTGATGTACATCAAATTTTTTTTTCCTTTCTTTTCCATTTTTCCGCTAAAAGAACGCGAAAATGTGATTTACGTCAAAAACAAAATTTTTTGCCAGTTTTTTGTTAAAAGAAAACGCCATAAGAAACATAAAAACAAGATACTAAAACATGATTTTCACGCGCAAAATGACAGAAAATAAAAATTTAGTTAAAATCATTAAAATTTTGAATTGTAATCACTGCGGAAATCATAAAATATCAAATAAAATAAAATCGAGATAAATTTTAATTTGTAATTTAAAGTACATAATCTATTTAAATAAATGAATTTTGAAGATCACGAATATTTTTGAAAATTGTAAATAGCTTTGAGGAACAAAGCTATAATATCATTAACAAGAATTTGTGAGCTGAATTTTATTTAATAAATTTTAATATTTATATGTAATATATAATGTTGTATGTAATTGTATAATTTAAAAAAAAAAAAAAAAAAAAAAAAAAAGATCCACCCAAAACAAATCGAAAATCGACAAATTCAATGTAAACCTCCGTCCTGCTGTGGGCACAAGTGACGCAACGCGCACAAAACGACGAAAATGAAACTTGGGAATATTTCACCTTTTTATGATTTTTCATCATGGTTTTATTCTGCTCTTCCGAAAACAAAACTCAAACCAAACCAAAACCTACATATAAAAAAAAAAAAAAAAAAAAAAAAAAAAAAAAAAAAAAAAAAAAAAAACGGCCTTGAATCCCCTATCTCATTCTCGCTTGGGCCAGCGCCGCTACACCAATAAAAAATTTGGTTCAAAAATAAAAATGAGTCGCTATCAAATCCAATCTCATAGGCAAATAGGGAAAGAGACGAAGATGAAGATTCAAAAAACACGCTTCACAAGGAAATACATAATAAACCACAAAAATATACATACCATCCACACATGTATACATAAGTCTACATCCAAAACCAACAACAATTAACATATCAAATTTCTTCATCCGTTCCAACCTGGATTTAAAAGAAGCACTGGTTCACACTTTAAAATAAATCGTAATAGATTGTTCATTGCTAATTTAAAACCTTATTTTATATTTAAACCAAAATGTTTTTGTATTGTTTTAATCTACTCTCTCGAAAATAAAATTTTAACTAAAATGTATATCTCAAAAATTAATGAAAAAAAAAAAAAAATTAATTTTTAAAATTAAATTTCAAATTTAAATTAAAATAAAATATGTAATCAAATTTTTTATTTCACTTCTATTTGTGTTAGAGCTGCTTAAAAAATTTTTGACAACCGGTTTCATATGTAAACGGGGAAAGAGACGAAAAAGAAGCTGCTTCTTTGACATCCCGTGTGAAAGGGGCGATTATTGGTTTTGTTACATCCCTGCATGTACACACCAATATATATATATATATATACATCTAAACGCACAGAAACACACACTCATAACTATGTATATGTATTATTTAGGTAAATTTTGATGCTACACACAAATCTATATACGAAGTATGAAAAGTACATAAATAAAAATAAAAGTATGTATATATGTATATATTATATATATAAATGTATATAAAGGATACTTCTCTGATTTAATGCATCTTTATACATAACCAGTTTATCGAAACATTAAAACGAAATATATCCCGTTATAAATATTTCAACTCGGGTTTTATGTATACAAACACATTTCATCATACACGTCACTTAACTCGTCACTTTACTGTTTATTTGAAACCCACTATGTATATTATGTATACCTAGTAATTCAATCAAACATAAATGTGCATTTACGCATTCACGAAATGGTATCAGAACATATACGGAAATAATTATATATACGTATACGTTCTACACAATTTCACGCGCGGCTTATACACAAATCAATATTTAAAACACTAGGTGTACGTCATATCTTTTAATCACTTATTTTATAATGTAAAAAACAAATTGATTATTATTATTATTAATAATTATAATTATTTTATTTATTATTTACACAAAAAAAAAAAAAAATATTTAAATTAAATGAAGGAGCGAGAACAAAACACGTCTACTCCGTTTCACATCACTTTTCGTCCTCTATGGTTCCAGCTTATATAATTATGTACAATAATTGTTATCAGGTAAATCCCGATATACAAGTAAAGTACGGGAAATATCCGTTGTATTACAGAAAATATCAACATATTTTATAAAATGCAATCAGTGTACGGGGAATAACCTATATATATCAAAAAAAAAATTTATATTTTTTTTATTTATATAGCAAGTTTACTGTGCTGACATGTTCTACCATCACATTTTCGATACTTTATCGTAGATTGTGTCTCGCTTCTTTAGAATAAAATGTGACACTATTTCACATTTTATATCATTTACCAGGTTGCTAGATTGAAAAATTGTGATATTCTACTCCATTTCTATCAAGAAATAATTTGTTTTCGATACTTGAACGAAATTAGAGAAAGACAATTTGTTCGCATTCGTTCTAGTAGGTTGTGATAGCAATAGAAAAGAAATAATTCATAAATGAAACAGTTGTCCATTTTAGTTTAGGATAATGAGAAATAAACTTCGATAAAGTATCGAAAATGTGATGGTAGAACATGTCACCACTGGAAAAACATAAAGAAAACAAAACACTAAATGACATCTATGCATTTACAAATTACTGAAATTTTAAATTTTTATATCGAATGATAATTTTTTATTTTATACGACGTGTATACACGTCGACTGCACCTAAGTAAAGATTTTGATTGACGTGCGTATACGCGTCGCACGCAGTTAACTGGTTAACTGAAAAATAGATGATTTGAAATGGTAAGTGGTATAATTTATAAGTTTATTCACGTCATTAAGAATTTTTATGTGATTAATTTTGGCCAGTTGTGTCTTTTCATCAACAGAGTCTTGCTGTTGGTGGCGTAGAGAAATTGAAAGTGGCTTGCGACATTGAACTGCCTTACTACACAAAATAGTTGAAGCTGTCGTATGGTCAGATATTCTCGTATAAAAATTAACTTTACATTTGTCCGAAAACAGATTCTTAAAAATGTTCTGTTTCAATTGTTTCTTGTTTTCGAGAAATAAGTTTCAGAAGAATAAAGTTTTATATTGGATAATTGATTAGCTATTTTTGATGTTGATTTACCGATATATTGTGCGTTTTCAACCTGTTTTAGACACAGTCGATAAATGTTTATGTTTACTTTCAAAATATTCTGTGCAAAGTTAAGTGGATTTTTACTTTCTCGGTCCTCCCATAATTACAATAGTTTTAAAGTTTACTTTTTTCAAAATTGGGGATTTACAAAACCTCTTACACTAAATGCGATACGTATTTAATTTATTAAAAGACAGAACAACACAAAAAACCTAAATAACTACCTTTCAAATTTATAACTTAATTTTTCCTTTTTTTTGACTGCATCAATGTGTGATTGAAGTAATAATTTTATTGTATATATAATCATAGAGCAAAATATACATAAGCGGACTCATGTAAACATTCCGAGGTTAATCTATTGTACTATTGGCAATCTGTATAAGCCCAACAAGAACAATGAAATATAAAATAACTATGCCGACATGTTTATAAGATACGATTAGATTAAATATAGAAAAAGTTAAATTGTCTTTTAAAATTTGCACTACTTGAGTTCTCTTATACATATATTTATTCCTCGATGATTTAATGTATACTTTTGTATTTTCTTGCTGCTTCTAATACTAACCTCAAAGTGATTGGTGCGATAAAGAAAAAACTACGTGACCATGACCTCATAGCGTGTAAAGCGGATAAAGGCAATACAATTACCGTGCTCACAAAAGTCGATTACTGTAATAAAATTTCTGATTTTATTACAGAAAGCAAAGCAATAGTGCTTGGCAGGGATCCAACTAAGTCTTTTAAGACTTCGGTTAGTAAGAGTATCAACCAATGCCCGAAGTTGTTTGATGGAACTTTGTTTACCAAAAATCCATAAGGAGGGCATTTCAATTAGACCAATAGTCGCGTATTGCAATGCTCCTGCCTACAAGCTATGTAAGGGTTTCATAATTTTTTTCAATTATCATACTAATTTTTTTTCGGCTTACTCGGTTAAAAACTCGGTAGGATTGATTAAAAAAATTCAAGACGTCGACATTCCATTACATTGAAAACTAGTTTCATTTGACGTTGCCAGTCTTTTGTTGCTTTTGTCTTTTCCGCTCACACATAATATGGGAAATTATTTTTTTCCAGGGATGGGAACGAGGACCGAGATAGGGCCATCGTTACAACTTCTATTCTAATTAACACTTTGTCCCAAATAGTTTGTAATTTCTTAGATAGGGATGTTGTAGATGAGAGCTTACGTCGTGAACTGAAGTTAGTATTTGAGACTTGTATTAAACAAAATTATTTCTGTTTTGATAATACATATTTCAAGTTCGCTGATGGTCTACCCATGGGCTCTCCTCTGTCACCTTTGTTGGCTGAAATTTTTATGAATTTCTTCGAACAAATGATCATATCAAATAACAATCCTTATTTTCGTTGTATAATCTTTTGGTAAAGGTATGTTGATGACATACTATGTCTATGGAGTGGAAATGATAGACTGTTAGACTCATTCCTTACTTGGTTAAATTCTCAATATCCCACCATTGATTTTACGTTAGAAAAAGAAGAAAATAAATGTATTAATTTTCTGGATATAACAATAACCAGGATTAATTCTTCTTTAAACTTCAAAATTTATTTGAAACCCACGTATACAGACGCTGTTACCCCTAGTTCTTCAAACCATCCCCATAATATTAAAATGTCAGCTTTCCACTAACTCAAAGATAGACTAATAAACATCCCTTTGACAAATCCAAATTATAACATAATAATATAAGAGCTTAATACAATTCTACAAATCGCAACGAATAACGGATACGTAACTATAACTATGTTAAAGTTATTGAATAAAAAGCTAAAGCGTAAAACTCTAACGGGTATTTATCCACCAGATCGTGTCCGATTATACCAATATTAGTTTTGCTTTTTATAATAATAACACAATAAAGAAAATGGTTTTTAACAATAAACCTAGATTATATATTTTACTTTGGTTTTTGCAATTGTAATGGTGTTATTGTGATTGTTCTGTATATTGGTATATTTCACAATAACACCATTACAATTGCAAAAACCAAAGTAAAATATATAATAAAATTCGTGAATGCGAAAAGTTAGTTGTTAAAAATAGAACATAGATGGAAATGTGAAAGAATCAAATTTCGTACGCTAAGCAAGTAATTCGCTAGTAGTACAACTACATGGTGTGTTCTATATATATAGACAATATTCCAATGTAATAATACAACATCAGTCGTCGCGACCTGATAAGAAGACTGATTTTTTCAAATCAATAGTCTCATTTGTTCGAAACTGATTGTTGTGATTCTTACACATAGCCTAGCCATCTATAAGTCAAAAATTCAAATAAACCTAGAGTTGATCGCCTTTCCAAGACTGGTGTTTATAGGATTAATTGCAATAATTGTAGTTTCTCCTATATTGGACAGACTGGGCGCAATTTTAGAGTTAGAGCTAAAGAGCATTTATCTTCCATAATCATCAACTTTAGAAAATCATACGGCTAGCTTGAACAACTTAGACGTATTACATATACAACCCAAAGGCAGACGTTTAGATACCTTAGAATCTTACGAAATTCGAAAATCCATATTTCTTAACCAAAATATCCTTAACGAACGGAGAGAAATCCGTTTCTCACCAATTACAGACCTCGCCCTTTTCTATTCTCACGTTCGTAATAATTTGACTAATACGTCGGGTAATTAAATGTACTTCAATATACCTTGAATTTTGTTACTAATCCCCCTTTCTTATTAATATTTTCGTATGAGTAACAGTTGGTTGGGACGAACAATAGATTAATTTTTATTGCCTATATTTAGTCCCTTCTTCTCTTATTTATTTTTTGCTTTTTCTATTATATATAACAAAATTTTTACTTTTAAAAATCAGTAGATACTCCTGATGATGGCCTAACAAGACGAAATCGATCGAATGGTTTTCTAAATTTTTTGAACAAATTTTTTAATTAAAATGTGTTTAATAAAATGTGTTTATTAAGTGTGATTGTGTTTCGCAAAGCCTGCGGCAAATAGTGTAAAAAGTTTTAATATGAGGCATCATGTTTCAACAAGTATTTAATATGGATGCTTTTAGTTTATACAGTGATTAGGTTTAACAAAATATATTATTATTTCGAGAATATTGTAAAGTAAAACGGGATTTGACTTTTATAGTCCAGTCCGTTGAATCAGTCTCAATAAAAAACATTTTTTGATATTATATAAAAAAATAGCGAAACGAGATAGTAATTATGATTATCAAATGGTTTCGGAAGTGTTAGATACACTTTAGGGAAGTTCCACTTCTGACGGTGATATACTTGTTTAGTAATAATAACTTCGATTTTCCTAGATATTTACTCCCGAGTGTGCCTAGGGGATAGATAGATACTGTGCAATTGAAAATGAACTAAGTATGCAGACGCTGTATTCAGAAACAATCTTAATGCTGTCCATATAGCTATTACAGGTATTTGAAAATTTCACAATCGATATCAAGCAGAGTCAACCAATAATTCAATACAATTTAATGAGTGCCGTAATCACATGTTTATTAGACTATTAATCCTGAAAACAGAACTCCAGAACACATGAACATATTTTTAAAAATAGAAAATCCTTTTAGAGTCATTGATCTTTGCTTTAAAAACTTTCAGTTGGCGTTGTAAATTGGAATGTATTACAGTAGTTGTAATTAATATAAAAACGAAGTAATGCAAGTAACTCAACAGTTTATCCACCTTTACCAAGAAAATGTTTACGAATAATCTATACATGTGCATGGGGAATTCCAAATGTTTAAATTTTCAATTAATACAAGAAGATATGATTCATGAAATTAGGTGGAAAAGATAAAAACCCACTAAAAACAACAATAAATAAGTAGCAGTCTCTGTGTTAGTAAGTTCCATTCATTATTGAATTTTGCTCATTACTCATCATCTCAATTGTTTTTAGAATAACAAATCAAGTCTATTTAGAAAGCTGCACCATTCAGCTTAAGTGGTAACGTGATACTTGCTGTTTAATAGAATTTTATTTACTTATTTTGCTTTCAACCTCTACATTGATACATATGTACATATTTGTTTTACAGTTTAACTTACGAATATTGAAAGACCTTCTTTGATATTATTATTAGATTGAACATTATAGCTTAAAAATAAGTAAAAAAACTGTATTTTTTGTTTCGATTAACATTATCGACAATTTTATATATTTCTTTAATTCAGACATTACACCAAAAGCAAATTGTGAATGCGAGTAATTTTATTCGCGAAACGAGAACTTAAATTCATAATTATTTCACTGGGAAAGAGGGATTGACAGTTTGATAGCATTATGAATTAGATAGAATTACTGCCTTAGCATTGCTACTGATTTATTCACATGCTTTTAATCAAAAAAAAAAAAAAAACCTAAAATATTATATGAATTAAATTAATGAAAAAACGACTAATAATTAACTTTTATAACGCCTTCTAAACTACTGGCCGCTTACACCAAATGTTGACAAAACGACCAAATGTTAACAGGTCGACGGTTCAACATATATTATCCAGGTGGCAGATAAATTTTAAAAAAGAAAATTACGTTACAAAATATATTTAGTTGAAATTATTACATCTAAGTAGAAGGTTATACGTTTTTTATTTCCGTTTCCCAGCTTTTTCTAGTTTTTGTATCCACCTCGTTCTCTTAAAATCAAAATAAATTTCGTCATAGAAAATTACAAAACAATAAAAGTATCTGGTTTTGTAATTGTGTCCGTACAAACTGTTGAAGCTGAACCATATGCGTTTGCTAATTATTTTAATAATGCATGTATATTTTTATTTATTTATTTATTTGTTTAATTATCAATAATAACATTTTATAATACATTGTTATTTAAATTAATTAAATTTTATTTTATATACTAAATATCTACTTTTTCTTTACTAAATATATGCAATAGTTTAATAAATTGACCGTACTCTAATTCTTGAGCTTGCAATAGTCACCCAATGAGTTATACAACTTTACTCCATTATATCCCAGCGACCGTTGTGAAAATTATTTACTATACATTGGTAGTCTGAAGTGTGTACTCCGAGTATTATAAGTATGAACATTTCTATTAGAAGAAATTAAAGTATCTAAATATTTTGGTAGATCTCCCTTTTCCAGCCCAAACAAGAATTTTAACACGTTAAATTGTATTCTCTGTTTGACTGACTTCCAGTTTAAAATTTCCAACATGTCTTCTATGTGTATTGTACTTTCCGCGTTCAAGATACGTCGCAAGAATCGATTCTGAATTTTTTGAAGACGTGTAATTTGAGTTTGATTCATGATAAACAGCACAGAAGAACAATAATCAATATGTGGAGTCACAATTGATTCATAAAAAATAACTTTTGTCTGCATTGGTAATTTGTCTTTAATTCTGGTGAAAAATCCCAGTTTTTTATTCATCTTTTTAGCGATATAATCCACATGATCGTTAAAACTTAAGTGCTCGTCGATAATAACACCAAGATATTTATACTGTTTGACTCGTTCGATAATTTGGTTGTCAACTATTATATCTGCATTACTCTCGAACTTTGCTTTGATTGATAAGAGCATGTACCTCGTTTTCGAGATATTCAGTGATAGTTCAGTGATAGAATCATCAGCCATTTCCGTAGACTCTCGAGATCTTCGTTTACTTTCTGCACTGCTTATGGAAGAGTTGTTGCCGAAACGGACCCAGGGCTGAACTTTGAGGTTTTTTAGTGGCTGTGTTACGTATCACCCTAGTGACTGCACGTTTTTTTTATGATCGGGTAGATTCAACGGCTAGGGGGTTCTTTGTCACTAAGTAATGCGGCAGAACAAACCATATACGTGCACTATCATAAATTCATAACTATTCACACAATGTTCACTTTTCATCCACAACACCAAAAAAAAACACGAATTATTCCATTTTAAATTATATAATTTAGAACAAAATCAAGCTAATTAAGATATTTTTATAGTTAGTCATTTGTAACAAAACAATTATAAATTTAATTATTAATATGGTCTTAATTGCTAGATAAATAATTTAATTTAGTAAAAAAAAACATATGAATTATCACCCCGTTACATTAATCTGTTCAAAAACTCACCAAACAATTCACCTCCCAAGAGTACTCTTCAGGTTCGATTGTCCGTGCACTGAAAACTAAGAATTTCCCTCCTAATGTTTATGTTGTGTCGCTTTGTTTAAAACAGCAACATAATCGATTAAATATTTATCTAAATTAAGCTATTTATCTTAGAAACTACACAATAACTTTAATTAAAAATTTTTCTTAAACTATGATTTTTATATACATTTTTTCTTTTCTTGACTAATTATTTTAATATCAATAATATTTTTTTTTTTTTTGATTTTCACGAATGAATATAAATTTTAATTTTTTCCTTTTTTCTTTAAATTTTAAATTTTTTTTTTTTTCATACATGACTAGCAATCACTTTTACGACACTTCATTCCTGGTAAAAAAGTGCTTATATATCCGTATAAAGGTACTCATGCAAATTAGCGGTCCTCACAGTACTTTTATATATAGCGAGCTTCCGAACAAAATTATATCCAGAATAAATTCCTTCCAACTAAATAAATGCAGACCCAAGTAACTTCTGGATATTATTAAGAAAACACCGACTTCTGGATATTATTAAGAAAACACCAGTACGGATATAAACTCACGAGATAGCCTATCGATATACACACAACATGATTACTAATAACTCAATATTTTGTAAAAATCTAAGTAGAAAAAGTAACTTACCGAGTTATCTAACTACAAATACAATAAATATTTTCTGCTACTTTGCACAGATATACTTTAAATGAAATCTCCGAAATTATAATATTGGTACGATACGGACCGTTCAGCTTGCCTCGCAAAATGAAAATAATCACGACGCACAGTACTTATGAATTTTTATAACAATCTTCCCCTCTCAAACCGAGTATAAATTTTTTTTTTGCATACGACTCCACCTAGTTTCTCACGCATACCAAATACTTAAAGAACGGCTTAACTTAACCAATAATAGCTGTGTTTTTTTATTAGCGCCCGATAGCTGTATCCGGAGCAGCCAATTTTCTATGTCAAAACTTATATTTAGCGCGCTATTATTGCATATAATTAATTTATTTAACTCTAAACTAAAATTTCTCATTCAACTTTTTAATTAAAAATCGATAAAAAAATATCTTGGCTCACTTATTTATCGGGAGCCGCTATCGGGAGCACTATCCATTTCAGGGTGAAACTTTAAATTTCCCTTGTTTTGTACAACCCTTAAATCAAAGCAAACTTCATTCGGTCTACAAATTTTGACGTATGTCAATTTTTTTTTTGTTTTTTGTAGTGCAGAAAAATATACAGAATTGTTTTTTTCCATAGTAAAGTGATATAAGTAAAGCGTAGTAAACAAGTAAATGATTGTTTTATATTTAAAAAAAATATATAGTAATTTTCTATATAATATTTTTTTGGTGGCGAAATTATAGATCTTATTTAAATACAACAAATATTATTATTACAAATATATAATTATTTAAAATATTTGTCTAAATTTTCGGTAGTTTATACCATCATCAGAGACGTAAAATAATAATACTTGTTGTATTTAAATAAGATCTATAAATTTCGCCACCAAGAAAATTATATAGAAAATTTAAAGATCTTAATTTTGATTATTTAAACTAATATAAAATAATTTCCGTAATTTGTTTTTTTTTTATTAATTTTCTGATGTCGAGCTGTCAAGCTAGGTTTTTATAGAAAAATTTATAATTTTATTAATAAATTAATTGTGGAAATCATTTGGAAACCAAATTTTAAATGAAAAATCCTTTTGTTTTTAATGAGCTCTCAGTGTACTGGATATGCCCATTTATTTCAATAAATGCGTATCGTAATCCTGTGAATTAACGTCAAGTGAAAATTGATTATTTTTAGAAGCATGTTCATTCAAAAATACTTATAAGTTACCCGGTTTTATCGAACATGAAAAACTACCCGATTTTTGTAGTAGCATTGGTGAAAAGGAACGACAAAAAATTGTTTATGTTAAAATGTCAGATTTACTTTAATTTGTTTGCATCGATATAATAAACAAAACCAAATTATTATTAAAATGTTTATGTGTCTTCCATATTTCAATTTTAGTAATTTATTTATAACTCATCAATAATTTTTAATTAATAATATAAGAAATTATATAATTTCTCACATAAAAGAAATGTTGTTGAGTTTGTTAAATTACAAATTGAATGGATGAGTGATAAATTGATGAAAAGTTTTGAAGGTGCATGTAACAATCCGTTTCAATTTCGGCATTTGCAGTTGTGTCACAATTTGGCAGATTTAAGTAAAGTCCTGAGCCTAAAGGTCGTGTTAGTTTCTACTCCCGATATTCAAAGTGGATACGTACGTGATTTATTTGTAAAATGGGATTTAAATTCTAACAACCGTATTATTGTAACAAATCGTACCTCGCCTGGGACTTTGGATCGCGATTTAATAGAAAATGGAGGGAATGAGCATAAAATTGAGCTGGATGTTAAACGATGCGTCCGAGCTTGAAGGTGATGAACTTGAAGAATATATGTAAAGCGAGGGAGAAAAGCACAATCGACTGATCGTTAAAACAAATGATGAGAATAGTTCAGATTCAGAAGATGAGCTCGAGATGAATATCATTACAGGGAAATATGATATAGTAGTATGGCCAGACGATTGAGGTCATTCGGGATTTTTTAAATACAACACGCTGTTCCCATTCCACTAGGGAAAAATTAAGTGGGATGAGTATGGAGAAATCATTCAATTGGATGATTATTGAATGGTCGACATTGGGCCTAAAATAAACATCGAATAAGCAGCAGCAGGTCAAATCTAAAGAAATTAAAAAGGATCGGGACGGTGATATAATATACGCACTTAAGAAGCCCACAAAATGTATTACGTCATGAAAATTAATTGAAATTAACGCTCAAATTTAATTTATTGATTTCGAAGGTAGATCAGATGATGAATCACTTATAAATATCATCACAACTAAGACCACGTCGTGTGATTGTAGTTCGTGGATCATCGTCGTCAATTGAAATGATTGCTACCCACTGTCAACAAAATATCGGTTCTCGTGTTTTTACACCAAATCAAGGAGAGGTAATAATTGATGCTACATACTACCACTGAAACTCATATCTACCAGATCCGATTAACAGAGACACTAGTATCCCAGCTTGAATTTCAAAAAGCCAAAGAAGCCGACGTTGCCTGGATCAATGTCGAAGATACCAGGAACAATGCCGAAATTGTTGTGCGTAATAAACAAATCGATACAACAGATGAAAACGATATGAAATTTGATGATCCGGATGATAAGCATATTTTAACATTAGAGCCGTTAAATCCGGATGGTATTGCACCTACAATGCCGTTGTTTATCAATGAATTAAAGTTGTCAGATTTCAAACAGGTGCAGTTTAAAAATAGCATCACATCTGAATTTTCGGGTGGTATACTTTGGTGTTGTAATGGTACTCTAACATTACGGCGCATCGATACGGGTAAAGTTACTATTAAAGGGTGTCTTTCTGAGAATTATTACAAAATTCGGGAATTATTATACATACAATATGCGATAGTATAAATAAAATAAAATATATATTTGTCGTAAAAAAAAATACAATTGAAAAAAAAAAATATTTTATTTAATCTTGTCCGATCTAGCCAATCCAATTATTATTACTCTACCCTTCACTCTTTAGCTTATTGTGGTTAGGGATTACAATTGGCACCGTGCATCAGTGTGATCATTTTACGGTGGTTAGCTAAATTTATTTCTACCAGCTGGTGGCCTATATTTGCATTTTTCGAATTCATTAGTAGTACGTCCAAATCGTATTCACATGACTATAGCCGTCAAACGTTTATTTAAAATTAAGTTTTCAAATATCTAATTTACGTTTATGATTATCCTGTTTTACTGTAATATTAGTGATGCGGCACAGAATCGCTTGAAATGATAATAGTGACCGCATCGGTTGTCCCATTTCCGAATTTTATTCAATTGCGGTGTTACTTTGAGAAATTACTTTGAGAAATTGAAACTGTCATTCGGCTGAATGAAATGAAGTTAAGTACAATTATTTTTGATTAGTAGCGACATCAGTGAATAAATAGCTGCAGCAGTTTCAGTAGAAAATTTCCCTTCGGCGCCGGATAGTGCTCCAATATTAAAACACGGCTAATATCTAGCTAATTATTGTACCATCCAAACGTTGTACTGTATTTTGGTAAGCAAGGTAAAATTTACGTATAACAGATGCTAATACAAGAACATGAGTAAAACAGAATTCCCAAAAACAATATTGATTTTTGTTATCACAGCGAGATGCTAGGGTCAATGAACTTAAATATAATATTTTAAATTACCGTTGTTCTATGTATTCATTTACAAAATTTGTTTATCGTTAAGCATATCGTTCTTCAACATCGTTTAATTATAAACTGCGTCAATGCATTCGTAACAACACAGATTCTATTGATGAATACCAGAGAATTAGGAAATAGAAACTGAAATATAAAGGCATTGTATGTCATAAAAATGCTATAAGGACAAGATGTCAACGTTGGTTTTTAAGACCGGTAAATCGCTAGGAATATTCCATTGTCTTTACAATGGAATATTCCTAGCGATTTACCAGCGCTGTCCTTAATTTCGTAGTTTACGGATCCTATTCTCTTTTGGATTATACCACTGATAAATTGAGGTGCAAATTTCGCGCAATATTTCTTTGCCGCATCACTTTGAGGATGGGTTCGAACGAAAACGTTTTGACCTACTTGGAAGACAATTGTTCGCGAGCGGAGATTGTAGCGTTTTGAACTTTTTTCGTAAGCTTGTCTTATATCCATTCGGGCTTTGTCATGGATAATAGCTAATCTTGATGGTAAAGGTAAAATGATTTCCCCTTCTGAGATATCTCCAAGTTGTCGCAATAAATTATAATCGCTTCCATGATTGATACGGTGATAGCCAAAAAGCAAAAAGTGCGGGGAATTTTTCACTGTGTCGTGGACTCCATTTCTCAATGCGGCAGCAATCTCATTCAGATGTGTATCCCATTTTGTGTGTCTATCTTTAATATACGCACGGATTGCACATATAATCGAGCGGTTCACTCGCTCTGATGCGTTGGATTGGGGCGAGTAAATTGCTGTCTTAGAATTGATCACACCGAACTGGTTCAGAAGCTGTTTATATTCGGAGCTTTTGAATTGGCTACCATTGTCGGAATGAATTTTTTCTGGTACACCATAAACACAGAAAAGCTCGTTTTTGAGGTACTCCACAATTTGTTGTGCTGTTCCTTTACTTAACGCTTTTAGAAGAACAAATTTGGTTAGGTGGTCTAATACAATTAGTATTACGGTTTTACCCTGACTAGAACGCGGATATGGTCCCAACAGGTCTATATAAACGCGTTGCCACGGTCGTTCGATGTCGTACAATCTCCCCATGGGTGGACGTGTTGTTTTATTTGGCGATTTCGTTGTTTTGCAAATAGTACATTGAGAAATGTATTTGTGTACTTGCTTTGGCATAGATGGCCAGAAGTAATATCGCCTAATCTTCTCTAGCGTCTTAGAAATCCCACTGTGAGAAGATAATGGTTCATCGTGTTCGTTACTTATTATTTGTGCTCGTAAATGTTCCGGTACCCACAATTTCCACACTGATAAATCTGACAATTCCTCGAAACGTTTGGGCTCTAATCTAATGTAAATAAATCCGTCATGAACTCTAAAAGCAGGGTATTTTGATGGTTCTAAAATTATTTTATCTCTCAGTTCTGCATACTGCGGTTCGTTTGTATCTGCAACATTTATGATACCCCTTTTTTGATTTGAATTATGAACACTGGTTTCCAGCTCCTCCAACGAATCACAATATACCCGGGAAAGCACCACGTTATCTTTGCCTTTGACATGTTTTATGCTAAACCGAAATCCTTGGAGTTTCAAACTCCAGCGAGCTAACCTTCCGCTTAAATCATTTTGGTTCATTAGCCATTTAAGGCTCGCATGGTCGGTTATTATCGTAAACTCGAAGCCTTCAATATACGCTCTAAACTTCTTAATAGCTAGAATAGCAGCCAAACATTCCAGTTCGGTTACGTTGTAATTTTTCTGAGCCTTATTCAACTTTTTAGACATAAACGATATTGGACGTTCATAGCCTTCCGAATCGAGTTGAAATAAGACTGCACCAACACCCTCGGTACTAGCGTCACATCTTATGTAAAACGGCTCGAGATATGATGGATTCACTAAGACCGGAGCGGATGTTAACAAATTTTTAAGGCACTCGAATGCCCGTTGTCCTTTGTCAGTTCAAATAAATTTCCCTTTTTTCAAACAATCGCTTATAGGGGCTGTTACATCAGAATAATTAACAATAAATCTCCTATACCAACCAGACATACCTAGAAGGCGGCGGGTTTGTTTCACGTTCGTGGATACTGGAAGATTTATTATTGCATCGATCTTAGAGGGATCGGGTTTTAGACCATCTTCGCCTACGAGATACCCCAAGTACCGTATTTCCCGCATCACAAAATTGCTCTTTTCGACGTTTAATGTAAGTCCTGCTGTCCGTAAATAGTCTGAGACCAACTCTAACAGCTCAAAGTGCTCCTTCAATGTACCGCTGATGATCAGTAAATCGTCTAAATATACAAATATTCGATCATGTAATTCGTGAGGGATCACTTTGTGCATCAAGCGGCACATTGATTGGGCTGCATTACACAGCCCAAACGGCATCACTTTGAACTGGTAGAGTGGCCTCCCCGGTACAGTAAATTCTGTTTTGTCCCTGGAAGATTCCGCGAGCGGAATCTGCCAGAACGCGTCCTTTAAGTCCAGTCCAGTGATGTATTTAGTCTCAGTAAGTCGTCCTAACAGTCCGTCGATAATAGGAAGGGGATAAGCGTCCTTTATCGTTACCGCATTAAGTTTACGCGCATCTAGGCACAAACGTTTCTTGCCGTTAGCCTTTTTAACCAGTGTCACCGGTGAACTCCAGGAGCTCTTACTAACCTCAATTACATCTAAGGCTAACATACGGTCTATCTCGTCGTTCAAGTCCTTTTGGATTGATTGCGGGAGAAACCGGGTAATGACGTTGCTTAATTGGTTTGGTGCCATTAACTATCTCGATCTCATGTTCGTGTAAATTTGTCTTTCCCAGGCCATTTTTACTATACGAAGGAAATCGTGCAACTATTTCGTCGAGTTTATGTTTGTCCGTCGTATTTAATTTATGTACATTCGGATTCGATTGGACTGAACTTTCCTGGATTTCGTTAATGGATATATTTGGAAAAATATCAAACTTTTGCCAAAAATCTATTCCTAAATACAATGAAGACTGGAGACTCGGTACTATACAAAATTTGATCACAGCAGTCTTTTTGCCAAAGGTTATAGGAAGTCTGATATAGCCAACAATTTTATTTAATGTACCATCTGCGGTGGTTATGTTGGATTTCAATTTACAAAATGAAAGGTTATTCTTCGCCAAAAATTCTAATGAACCTTTCCCTAGAACACTCACGGATGCGCCACTATCTAAAAGACCAAACATTTTCACCGATGCTATTTCTACTTCTGCCTGGAGTCGAGGATCGTTTACAGACACATTTTGAATTATGGATGAAATGCAGTGCTTTACGAGAAGACGTTTCTCTCTGAAATACTTTATTGTTCTTGAAATTGGTTTTTTAGTGATTGAGGGTTTTGACAAGAGATTAACTTTGGTGATATTACTTAAAGTTGGATTATCTACGCTAGTTACGAGGGCGGCAGAGATGCTGTCTTGCTTGACCTCTTGTTTCCTTCCGAGCGTGATTCCCTCATTGTATTCCCACTCGGACGTATGTTTTCCGACATATTCATTTGGCATTTAGGGCAATTAGGCTTTCGAACGTTGGACTCTCCACAGCCGAAACAAAAAATGTTGAGGAATGGTTTGGCACAGTCCTGATACCTGTGGCCTATGTCCTTACAGTTCCAGCAAATCAAGTTATTTGTTGCATCTGATACTCGACTTCGATAATCTTTATTGAACGCATTAACTACTTCAGTCTGTTCGTGACAATGCAACGATTGTCCACTGGCTTGATTTAAATTTAATTGATTTACAGGTTGAACTAGATCATACGGAAGTGATACCTCACTTACATTTACAAATGGTCTTCGTTTTGGACTAGAATGGTCACTGAAGTGCCTTGGGTCGTATCCAGTGTGTTGCCACATCTTCTCATACCGCTGACATAATACTCGCAGTTGTTCCAATGAATGGATAGAGCTCTGACTTGATAACGTCACATTTTTCAACGCTGGACTCATATTCTGACAAAGGCGATAAATTAATTCTCTTTCAGTTAGACGATTCTGCAAACGGGCGTTTAGTTTTTGGATACTCAACGCAAAATCCGAAAATGATTCTTGTCGCTGGTGCTTGCGGAGTATCTGTTCCCTTATTTCATCTTCAAAATCGTACGAACTGAAATATGCTAACATTGCCGACTTCATTTTAAACCATTTCGCATTCGGGTAGTCCAGCTTGTATACCCAGTACCAATCTTCAGCTTTCTTTGAAAGGAATAAGTGTAAGGCTCTCGTTAGAGCGGCTTCAGGAAATCCGTCGTCTCGTGCCATCTGTTCCAATCTATGAAGAAAATCGTGCACGTTCATTGCATCACTACCGTCGAATGAAAGATTCCATGTTTGTTTAATCTTGTGGAATTTTTGCATAACATTTTGGGAATCTGACTGTTGAGCGGATTGTGAGCTATACGCCGTATTCGTTGGTTGCATAATTCTTTGTTGCTGATTAAATTTTGCTCAAATTGTTGTTGATACATGACTTCGAAAGCTGGCATCCTAACCGGTGGTGGTTGTTGGTAAAATTGGGACTGATTTTGAAACTGGTAATTTGCCTGATGAATATTTTGCTCTAGAGTTGGTGTTATAAACCGAGAATTAAACATACGTGTTCTTGGTGGTACTTCATTACTTCCATTATTCGAAAAAAAATTGGCTACTGATTCTTTCAACTCCGATGTTTCTACTGGGTTTTTTGAAGTAGATGGTTCTTCAAAAGAAGGTGGTTTAGATTGCTTGAGGCTCACTTGTAGTTCACTTTCTGGTAGCATGGTAGATATAGTAGATTGCTTTGGCGGATCAATGTTTTCTGCGGATAATTGATTTGATGGGTCAGGTGTAGAAATATTTTCTTGGCGTTTGCTTGTGTCTTGGAAATCGTTAAATATTTTAATATACCAATTAAAATACCTTCGCCAATTACTGATCATTTTGGGAAGGCACCCCATGTCACCAAAAGTGGTTTCTAATCGAACGGCACGATCCTTGTAGTGAATAATTTTTGCAAGTGTCTTAGTTGCCAATTCCAATGAAACTGTAGTTTGGTTTTCTTCCGTGAATTTAGACACCTCATCATACTTAAATTTGCACAATTCGAGTTCGGCTTCAGGGTGTGATTTAACATGCGATTGTGGCGGTTTCGATTTTGGATCAACTTGCTCGGTCAACAATAAGTTATGCAATATTGAGAGCGCGTCTGCCGTCTTACTTGACGACGCTCTTCGAACTTGAAATTCTACTTCTACTTCAGAGGCAGAAAGGTTATTCAGGTAAATTTGGGGATCCATTGTATAAGTTTTACTAGAACTCTTTTAAGCTTGGGAATACAGGATAGAATTAGAATAGAATTATTTCAGATAATATTGAAATGTATATAACTTCCCAAGGATCACGTAGGAATTGATTGAGAAAAAAAAATCTTCTAATATACCAAAACTCTATAAACTAGTCAGGTTTAATTATTTGTTAATTAATGTAATTATTATTATTAACTCAATAAATAAATAACGATAATTAAATAACGATAAGTAATTTATAAAATAAATTGTTCAACAAAAAAAAATATGTATATATGTTCGTACGTGTCAACACACATATAGCGAGAAATTTACGTATATATTTATAATTTAATAAACATGTATTGGTGATTGTGGATGTTCATGATATCATCGTGTGACTAAATCAAAATATCTTGTAATTTTTATAATATTAATGAAGAAACTAAATGCACTTTATAAAGATTAACCTTAAGAGTTCCGAACAGGTGATAATGGAATGTACCTTAGAATCACTATGTATTTAACCAAGTCAGCCCTGTTAGAAAATCGATCAAGGAACTCATTACAAATTACATAAAGCTAAGAAAATAAATATTAATGCGAATTAACATCAACCTATGATTAATATAAACTATCCTGCGCAGAGTTCAGATCGAGTCAAAAGGAGGAACTCATGAATTCTCCCTGTATCAACACCTGTTGATTCGATTCTGTGATCAATACGCAAGTTTAAACCATCAAAAGGAGATTAACTGAAAACTAATAATAAAAAGTTAAGATTAATAACTGAAAGAAAATAATATTTTGGAACTCAAATAATTGGGAACTAGCCGCTAGTATATCGGAAAAATTTAGTTTGCATCACAAATTGTAAAAAAGGATTTTAAAGAAAACGGAACATTAAAACAACTAAGCGGGTTAAAAGAAGCCATTGTTAAGCAGTGAAGCTGCTTGGATGACTTTTTAGGTCGACCAACGAAAATAAAATGTTATTACACGTTAAACGGTATCTCACATGATTAATCAACCATGCGTTTTCAAAATTTAAACCACGCGATTTTTACCACGATTTACCGTACACGCGGTATCATCGAACGGAATTTACCTCAGTATAATCACGCGGTCCCTGCTCGGGCGCCATTTTGTTACGTACCACCCTAGTGACTGCACGTTTTTTTTTATGATCGGGTAGATTCAACGGCTAGGGGGTTCTTTGTCACTAAGTAATGCGGCAGAACAAACCATATACGTGCACTATCATAAATTCATAACTATTCACACAATGTTCACTTTTCATCCACAACACCAAAAAAAAACACGAATTATTCCATTTTAAATTATATAATTTAGAACAAAATCAAGCTAATTAAGATATTTTTATAGTTAGTCATTTGTAACAAAACAATTATAAATTTAATTATTAATATGGTCTTAATTGCTAGATAAATAATTTAATTTAGTAAAAAAAAACATATGAATTATCACCCCGTTACATTAATCTGTTCAAAAACTCACCAAACAATTCACCTCCCAAGAGTACTCTTCAGGTTCGATTGTCCGTGCACTGAAAACTAAGAATTTCCCTCCTAATGTTTATGTTGTGTCGCTTTGTTTAAAACAGCAACATAATCGATTAAATATTTATCTAAATTAAGCTATTTATCTTAGAAACTACACAATAACTTTAATTAAAAATTTTTCTTAAACTATGATTTTTATATACATTTTTTCTTTTCTTGACTAATTATTTTAATATCAATAATATTTTTTTTTTTTTTTGATTTTCACGAATGAATATAAATTTTAATTTTTTCCTTTTTTCTTTAAATTTTAAATTTTTTTTTTTTTCATACATGACTAGCAATCACTTTTACGACACTTCATTCCTGGTAAAAAAGTGCTTATATATCCGTATAAAGGTACTCATGCAAATTAGCGGTCCTCACAGTACTTTTATATATAGCGAGCTTCCGAACAAAATTATATCCAGAATAAATTCCTTCCAACTAAATAAATGCAGACCCAAGTAACTTCTGGATATTATTAAGAAAACACCGACTTCTGGATATTATTAAGAAAACACCAGTACGGATATAAACTCACGAGATAGCCTATCGATATACACACAACATGATTACTAATAACTCAATATTTTGTAAAAATCTAAGTAGAAAAAGTAACTTACCGAGTTATCTAACTACAAATACAATAAATATTTTCTGCTACTTTGCACAGATATACTTTAAATGAAATCTCCGAAATTATAATATTGGTACGATACGGACCGTTCAGCTTGCCTCGCAAAATGAAAATAATCACGACGCACAGTACTTATGAATTTTTATAACAATCTTCCCCTCTCAAACCGAGTATAAATTTTTTTTTTGCATACGACTCCACCTAGTTTCTCACGCATACCAAATACTTAAAGAACGGCTTAACTTAACCAATAATATCTAGCTAATTATTGTACCATCCAAACGTTGTACTGTATTTTGGTAAGCAAGGTAAAATTTACGTATAACAGATGCTAATACAAGAACATGAGTAAAACAGAATTCCCAAAAACAATATTGATTTTTGTTATCACAGCGAGATGCTAGGGTCAATGAACTTAAATATAATATTTTAAATTACCGTTGTCTCTATTTATTCATTTACAAAATTTGTTTAGCGTTAAGCATATCGTTCTTCAACATCGTTTAATTATAAACCGCGTCAATGCATTCGTAACAGCTGTGCTGGTTATACAAGCTCCTCGCCCTGCTCCTTGGGTAACGCTAAAAGTATAACCCCACGAGTAAGGGCATAGTAAAACCCTAGCTACTTGAATTGAGGGGGAAATACCCATGGCAAATTCTGACGCATCTGTTCTCCATGTTAGGGGCGGCTGTTAAAAATCTGGCAGCAGGTATAAAATGCTAAGGGAAGGAACCCAGCCCCTAGTGATATCTTTAGGGGGATATATGCTATTGGTGACTATATCTGTTACAGTTTCTTACTTAGTAGTTTGGTAATTATTCTGTTGCTATAACCATTGTTAGCTATCTTCTTAACCGTGCTTAGTTCTTTGTTATAGTTAGTGTTCGGAATGAAACTCTGCCAATTTTATATTGTGCGGATGGTTCAAAAATTGGGTATAATGAGGTCTGTGTAAGTTTTATTGTTAAATCCTAAAAGTTGATTGAATTGTTAGACTCTACCTTTAAGATGAAATTAAACGTTGAATATTGTTTTATTTATTCAAAGAAATCTATTCAGTGATTAACATGTATGATTTCAGATTATTTAGTTTAAAACAAAAATTAATTACAAAAATAAAAAAAAAATAAAAAAATTAATCTACAAACTTTAAATAAAAAAAAAATATACATCAAATTTTGATTTAACATAAAAATTTTAAAAATATTCTTCAGGATATTTTTGAAGTTCTCCTTTGATAAATTAAAGTGGAATAGGTCGTCGATGCCGATGGTGTTGAATGATTTAGACATCCTATTAATGGGGTTGTTTTCTCCATAGTTTGTAGAATGATGTTCTAGTGCTAAAAACTCATGGTTTCGAAACTTTCTGCATGGCATATGAATTGATATGTATCCCAAGATATAAGCTGAATCATTGTGACCAAGCAAAACTTTACCAAAAAAAGCCGCGCCTTAGTGAAGTCGTCTATTTTCAAGCGTGCATATTTTGTAATCCGTTCATCTTGTTGAGTACGGAGGTAACCGGGCCACATTTTCATGGAATAGTATAGGGTTTTCTAATAGGAATGATAGGATTTTTAAGTGACGTTTCGGCCATTTGTAATATGTCATGATCTGTCATTTTTTATTTCATTGTATTCAGTAATATTTACAATTTCATCATGGTGAGATATACGCAAGAACAACGTTTACAAATTATTCAGTTTTATTATCAAAAAAATCGTTCTCCAATTGCAACTCTTCGTGCGCTTTTGCCATTTTATAGTCGTAATAATTGTCCAAGTGTGCTCGCTATTCGTTGGATTGTTGAAAAGTTTGAGCGTACATTTTCTTTACTAAATGTTCAAGTGCCAATAAGACACAGAAACGCTCGAAGTCATGCAAATATTACTGCCGTTCAGGCAAGTGTTGCTGAAGACCGCAATTTGTCAATTCCAATACGTTCTCAAGAATTGCGACTGTCTCAAACGACAACCTGGCAGATTTTGAGAAAGTATTTGGGTTTGTATCCGTATAAAATTATTCTCACTGAAGAACTGAAGCCATTGGACCACCGTAAACGTCGTGAATTTACTAATTTTGCCTTGGAATAACTTGAAAACGATAACGATTTTTTTAAGAAAAACATCTTCTCCGATGAGGCTCACTTTCATCTGAGTGGTGCGGTAAATAAACAAAACTGTCGAAAATCCACAAATTATTTATGAAAAACCATTACATTCACCTAAACTGACAGTTTGGTGTGTTTTTTGGTCTGGTGGAATCATCGGTCCGTATTTTTTTCGAAATGAAGCTGGTAACACCGTTACTGTCAATGGAGATCGGTATAGATCGATGATAACCAACTTTTTATGGCCGAAATTGGAAGAAGTTGATCTTGACAATATTTGGTTCCAACAAGACGGGGCTACGTGCCACACAGCAAGTGCAACAATTAAATTATTGCGAGAAAAGTTTGGAGATTCGATTATTTCAAGAAATTGAGGTATTGAATGGCCTCCAAGAAGTTGTGATTTAACACCATTAGACTATTTCTTGTGGGGTTATTTGAAGTCATTGGTCTTTAGCAATAAACCAAACTCTCTTCAAGCTTTACAAGTCAATATTGAACGTGCTATTCATGACATACGACTTGATTTAGTGAAAAAAAGTGCTCGAAAATTAGGTTCATCGTATTCGTTCCTGCAGAAGAAGTCGTGGAGGCCATTTGAATGATGTTTTATTCAGAACAAAATTGTATCGATTATACTTCACATTAAATAAAATACATTTCAATTTCCTTAACAATTAGTGTGTTTTTTTTAAAGAAATCATATCACTCTTATTGAAAACCCTGTAATTTGTGGTCGTGATCCCAGTCACTTCTTTTAATGTGCACAACATAGTATGGATTTCAAACCGTTACAGCGTATTCCAGTTGAGATCGAACGTAAGTGAAATAGAGTGAACATAAGGCTTGAATGCCTTTAAATTCACCTGTCCATCTTTAAACAAATCCAAATTATCCAAATATTCCTCTGTAGCATGTAACGTGGTTCTGGTTCACGCGATATAAAAATTAGTGTAATTTTTGAAATTTACCATTTTTCGGGAGTGGTTGAATAATAGGAGTTATTGCTGGGTTGTTCATACAATATGAATAATTCTAATATGACCTACAACAATAGCTGCTCTTCAAACTTGGCGTTTGAAGTGCAGGTATTGTTGTAGGTCATATTAGCAGGGTATCCTTCAATTTCGCGTTTATTCCTAAAGCACATATTTCCTGTATTTTATTTTGATTTGAAATAAATTTCAAATTTTGAATTTAGCCAAAGGAAAAGAAGTCTAATAATCTATCACTTCTGTTCCAAAAACATAAAATATCATCGACGTATATGAACCAGGAAATCATATGTCGGCAGAACGGGTTATCGGATGATACAATAGTCTGTTCAAAGAAATTCATGAACATTTATGATATAAAGACGACTGTGAAGTGTCCGACAAAATTAAAAAATAACAAAACATGGCGGAACATAAAATTGGTCGAAATAACAAAAATGCACATGTATTAGTAAAACAGCTGGCAAAAGCAATGTTAGGCTTATTAAATTTTTTTGTTATCAATAGTTAATAACGCAATTACTAAATTAGCGACTTCGGAAACAAATGACAAATAAAAATAAATAGATTAATACGAAATTCGAAATGTTATACTTACACTTCATTATAAATTGTATTTTTATTTTTAATTTTAATATTTTATTACGAAACCCAAACATGGGGTTTTTAAATCAAAAAATTACTAAAGAGTACACCTAATTTCTTATACTATCGAAATATGTTTGGTAATAGATTTCGAATAAGATAATTATACGTCGTAAAAATCAAAAACAAATCAACATAAATGTTCAAAGTGCGTTCAATGTCCACATGTTTTAAAAAATTATACGAACGATTAAAAAATTCAAAATCTAATTAATCTCAGAGATGTCTAAGAGAAACGGTATATGTGGCTAGATAGCTTAAGAAAAGAGCTATCAAACGACACCTCCCTTATATCAATACGATGACCAGAACCCATTTGACTTTAATGATGAATTTGACTGTTTAAATAACCAAGGGGATGATCAGTGTAAAAAAAATTGTCCAAATCTCAGAGATGTCTAAGAGAATCGGTATATGTGGCTAGATGGCTTAAGATAAGAGCTGTCAAACGACACCTCCCTTATATCAATACGATGACCAGAACCCATTTGGCGTTGACGATGAATATGACTGTCTTAATAACCAAGGGGATCATCACTGTAAAAAAAATGGCCCAAATCTCACAGATGTCTAAGAGAAACGGTATATGTGGCAAAATTGCCTAATATAAGAGATGTCAGACGACACCACCCAGTCAAGGAAAATTTATGTTGAGTTTCAACCTGGGGGACACGGGTTCCATCTTACATTTTTTTGAAATCTTGTATGATTTAATTCAAAATTTGTAGCTCGAACGTTTTCAGGGATCTCCGAATTCTATTTTTTGCGGTTTTTATGGGATAGTTTGTTTGTTTTGTTGAAAATGTGTAAAGGATTTCTAGTGTCGGAAAAATCGATTGTGATGAGTCCTGATGACAGGTAAAATTTTTAAAAGGTCGTCGAGTGAGAAAAGGGTTCTGTTTTATATTTTTACAAATCACTACTAATTATAATCAAAATTAGGAATGCAACGATCTAAAGTACCGGAAAACAATTCCGTAGAATCATGATGGATGGGAGGGACTCGAAACTAAATGTTTGAAATCACAACCCACTTATACTGTACTTATAAAAAAACAATGAAAATTGGACAATTTTTACGATGTTCAACGTCAACGTCAAATGGGTTCTGGTCATCGTATTGATATAAGGGAGGTGTCGTTTGATAGCTCTTTTCTTAAGCCATCTAGCCACATATACCGTTTCTTTTAGACATCTCTGAGATTTGGACAATTTTTTTTACACTGATCATCCTCTTCGTTATTTAAACAGTCAAATTCATTGTTAAAGACAAATGGGTTCTGGTCATCGTATTGATATAAGGGAGGTGTCGTTTGATAGCTCTTTTCTTAAGCCATCTAGCCACATATACCGTTTCTTTTAGACATCTCTGAGATTTGGACAATTTTTTTTACACTGATCATCCTCTTGGTTATTTAAACAGTCAAATTCATCGTTAAAGACAAATGGGTTCTGGTCATCGTAATATTATAAGGGTGGTGTCGTCTGACAGCTCTTTTCTTAAGCCATCTAGCCATATATACCGTTTCTCTTAGACATCTCTGAGATTTGGACAATTTTTTTTACACTGATCATCCTCTTGGTTATTTAAACAGTCAAATTCATCGTTAAAGACAAATGGGTTCTGGTCATCGTAATATTATAAGGGTGGTGCCGTCTGACAGCTCTTTTCTTAAGCCATCTAGCCATATATAGCGTTTTTTTTAGACATCTCTGAGATTTGGACAATTTTTTTTACACTGATCATCCTCTTGGTTATTTAAACAGTCAAATTCATCATTAAAGACAAATGAGTTCTGGTCATCGTATTGATATAAGTGTGGTGTCGTTTGATAGCTCTTTTCTTAAGCCATCTAGCCACATATACCGCTTCTCTTAGACATCTCTGAGATTTGGACAATTTTTTTTACATTGATCAACTCCTTGGTTATTTAAACAGTCAAATTCATCATTAAAAACAAATGGGTTCTGGTCATCGTATTGATATAAGGGAGGTTTCATTTGATAGCTCTTTTCTTAAGCCATCTAGCCTAGCCACATATACCGTTTCTCTTAGACATCTCTGAGTTTTGGACAATTTTTTTTACACTGATCATCCCCTTGGTTATTTAAACAGTCATATTCATCGTCAACGACAAATGGGTTCTGGTCATCGTACTGATATAAGGGTGGTTTCGTTTGATAGCACTTATCTTGAGCGAACTAGCCCATATATACCGTTTCTCTTAGACATCTCTGAGATTAATTAGATTTTGAATTTTTTAATCGTTCGTATAATTTTTTAAAACATGTGGACATTGAACGCACTTTGAACATTTATTTTGATTTGTTTTTGATTTTTACGACGTATAATTATCTTATTCGAAATCTATTACCAAACATATTTCGATAGTATAAGAAATTAGGTGTACTCTTTAGTAATTTTTTGATTTAAAAACCCCATGTTTGGGTTTCGTAATAAAATATTAAAATTAAAAATAAAAATACAATTTATAATGAAGTGTAAGTATAACATTTCGAATTTCGTATTAATCTATTTATTTTTATTTGTCATTTGTTTCCGAAGTCGCTAATTTAGTAATTGCGTTATTAACTATTGATAACAAAAAAATTTAATAAGCCTAACATTGCTTTTGCCAGCTGTTTTACTAATACATGTGCATTTTTGTTATTTCGACCAATTTTATGTTCCGCCATGTTTTGTTATTTTTTAATTTTGTCGGAAACTTCACAGTCGTATATTAAGGTGTTAAGCGTAAACCCATAGGTAAACCGTCTTATGAACTTATACAATTTATTACTGAAGCAAACATTATTTTATTGTTCTCAACTCTTTACGAACATTGAATCAGCGAAATCACGTATCTAAATAACTGGAAAGGTGAACCACTCTAAAAGAAATTAATCTACCGCTAAATCAGGGGTTTACAAACTCAGTTGGTGCATATTTGAACATCCGGTAAAACAAGATGCCCTTAAAACGAATTTCTTTCTATTTCGATTAGAAAATTGGGCTGTCTTATATGTAGCTATAAGCTAAAAATACTAGCATATATGTTATGTATAAACAAAAAAAATCCTAATTATTTGAAGCCAAAGAAATATTAATTTATTTTAGAGTTTTTCTGTATAGATAACACATTTTCTGTTTTAATTAGTATCTATCAGAACCCATACATTAGATATTGGAGCAATAATGAAATTGTAATGCACGAAACTAAAAAACCAATGTTTCGAGTATAATTAATTTTATTATGATTACTTCAATTTGATAAAATCTGGCAATATCCAGTTATATCTAAACATGAGCGATATAAATTATAAACATATCAACATGTTTACGCTTATTGGCCTATTCTAAGTGAAATCTTACTCGTAACGAGGTGTGTATAAATAAATAGGTTGTTTGTGTATGAATTTGTCCATTCCACTATCCTGGTTTTCTTTGGAATAGACTAATAGAGTGTTAAAGCAAGTGCATCAAGTTAACTACACACAAGAAAATTTAATATTTCCTTCAGTTGCCAAGCATTTTGTTACAAAGATCTAAGTAAAATTTTCATGTAAAATCAATAACGATCAATATTAGAGTTGAGTTGAGTGCCACTTTAACCCATATTAGCCCAGCGATCTATTTGTAGATCTATACAAAATATCTCCTAAAAAGAGAGTTAGAGAAATTATAACGGAATATTTATACTACAATATTTTTTTTAAATAAAAATCCTTTCGAAAACATATTTAGTATAGGTTTTTTCAATCGCAGCTGTGCACAGGTGAATTATTCAAATTAAATACCATAATTTAACAGAACACATTTGCAATTATATTTTGTTACATAATTTCAAGGACTTTAAAGGTAATTTGTTATTTTTTGCAGTTTTTTATTTTCTTGCATTTCAGTTACGTAACGGTTGTTTTTTATTTTTCCAACAATTTTTTGTTTTCCAAATTAATAATTACTATATTTTATTAAAAAAAAATTAATTTGGGCTAATATTGGTTAATAAAACTGTATTTTTAACATGTAAAGATTTAGTCAATAGTTTACAATTTACCACGAATGTATCTAAACCGCTAGTTTGAATACTTCTAACTATGATTACTCAATACAATGCAAAACTAACAATTTCCTACATTATCAATGTGGTTAGGCTCTCTTCCAGTGCTGTGTAAACTATTATTTAGTTGTAAGAAATTTGTATGTAAAAACTGTAAATTGTAAGTATCAGCTGCACGAAAATAAACTGCACTAGGAAAGTAATTAAAAACCATTTTTTCTAGTCAATAATAAATCCTTACAAATAACTACATTTAGTATTAAATTATTAAATAAATATTTGATTGAATCGAATTGTATGCATTGTTTAAGTCATAATAAAATAATCCGCAGTTAAGAATGATGATTCTTTGGGAACATAATTTCAGTCCAAAGAAAATAGTAAGGAATTCCAGTCAAAACCAAGAACAAGTCATTTAATTTGCGCTAAACGAAAGTCCAGCGGTAATTCTACCATAAATTTTTGTCGGTTTTATTATTTTTTGGTAGGAGTGGTATCATACATGAGGTTCTTCGATCGTGATGTTAAATTTCTTAGTGCGAAGTCTGACCGTGCATATCCGCATGTTGATAGGGCGGAAAATGATGATATGATGCTCCACGCGCCGATGGATGAGGAAGCCAACTCCAAATTCTCCTCCGTTCTGATGGCCGCTGTAATGAAGAGTGTAACCATTGGTGGTGTCATGGATCCCACTCACAGACCATCTAAGCTCTTGTAGTGCAAGTACGTCTAATGTGTAACTCTTTGCTTGGTTCGATAGGTTCTGGAGATCTCCAGGTCTTAAGAGGCTAAGCACGTTCCATGTTCCCATTTTTAAAGCGTTGTCGGTGTACAATTTCCGAGGTTGAGTTTGTAATGAATCCGATATGGTTATCCGAGGCCTTTGTTTAGGACTCATAACTTGATAGTTTTTATGAGGGGAGGTATTTGGCCTGTCGCTCAACCCGCTTGCTACGTGTGTAGGTCACGTACTGGTAAGAATCTTGAGGCATCCAGTCCTACCTTGAACACATTTATATAGCGAGCCGCTTGATACAAGACAGATGCCCGCTTTAGCCGCTCCTAACCTGAAAAACAGACGCTGGTTTGGTATTGGTTTTGAGGTGCCAATGGCTCGCCCTGACGTGTAGTGTCCATGACTATAAACAGGATTTAGCTGCTCGTCTCCACTACACCGCCTGATTCATTTAGAGTTACCCAGAGAGCACCGCGAGGAGGTATGAATCTTGGACTTCGCCCCCCGAGAATCGATACCACCCGTTAGTGTTTGATGGATGAAAACCACGTCTGCAACAACTCGGCGCTTACTAAGTGGGTGGTTGTAAATTAATTAGGCAGGTTGAACATGTCCACCCACGGTAGTCCCCGTAAAGCAAAGCGAAAAAATCTTCGCTGGACTGCTTCAATCCTCTTATGATAAGGCGACCACACCTGGCTAGCATACTCGAGCAGGGGACGAACGAATGTTGAGTAGAGAGCCTTCGTAACATAAGGATCATCGAACTCTTTCGACCAACGCTTGATGAAACCGAGCGCAGAGTTGGCTTAATTGATAATACGATCGATGTGATCTCTGAAATTCAATTCACTGTCGCAAATGACTCCCAAATCTCGAACAGAACTGGGCCTGGTAACGGCATCGCTGTTAATGTAATAATCGCGAGAAATGGACTGTGCACGTTTTCGAGAGTAGGTGATTGTTTGACATTAATCCACGTTCAAATCAAGGTTGTTCTTTGCACACCAACTGGAGAAGTTATTGAGGTCGGGTTGTAATAGGCTATTGTCGGTAGTGTTTGAAATCCTTTTTGTAAATCTTCATGTCATCGGCTTATATAGATATCGATGAATTTTTTATTAAACATTCAGCGTCGTTGATTGACAGAATGAAAAAAATTGGCCCCAGATGGCTGCCTTGGGGCACTCCAGATGTTGCTGATATATGAGTTACTGATGACCTGAACAGTACATAGTATAAACGGCCTTTGAGATAAAAGCCTGTTGTAGAATCCATGTAAAATCTACCCAGCCTATTAAAAAACATAACGGACGACATAAAAATCTTTCCCACACAGCAAACAAAATATTGTCACACGCAACACACAAAAACACATGTGCGTAGAAAAACCAAATTACATAAAATTAATTGAAAGACACATAAACAAAAAATGCAATTTCACGGAAATCTAAAATAAATAATTTTATGACCCAAAATTTAATTAAATATTTTTGACCTAAAATAAATTTCTGATGACAAATATTTTTATATTTTTTACGAGTGGAAAACTTCCACTCGACACCATTTTTAAAAACGAAAAATAAGTAAAAAGGGCTATAGTATATAAGCCGAAAAATGTAAATTTAAAAGATCAGTATAAAAAGTCAATCAGTAAAAATCCTTAACTCAGTAAACATTAATAATACAACTCAATCTATAAAATTAAAATCTTAAAATAGTGTGGTGTGAATCAATATAATTTTCATGTAGTCAAATCAAGCCAAGATTAAAATTATAAAGTGTCGTGAATATAAAATTCTTAATTCGTGTAAAATAAAATATCAAATAATATAATTTAATAAATTCTTATAATAGTGATCAAATAAAATTTAGTGAAACAATCTATGTAAATAAAAAAAAAGAAGTCTGTCAAATTAAAAGTATAATTTAGAGAATAGTTAAGTGTTAAAATAAAACAGTAAATTTCTAAACATCATGTAAAATTTAAATCGTCTATTAACGAAACAATATATATATTGTTTCGTTAATAGACGATTTAAATTTTATTTATTTTGTCTGCAGTAAAATATATACCATCTTAAATCTTGTGCATATGGTAAATACAAAATCTAAATAAGTGCATCTTTATTTATTAATTAATTGTGAACCTTAAATTGGAGTGTATAACAATATTCAAATTAGAAGAATAAATTGTGACTTTATCTTGTATTTAAATAAAGTAATTTTACAAGTGAATAATCCTCAGAGTATCATTCTTAGAAATTATATACGATCTGTAAACTAACCAATATAGAATAAATTAATATAAGGTAAGAACTCAATATTAAATTTTATTCTTAATTATCCAATTACTGTATAATATTCAAACTTATATACATTGTTACTTCAAAATTACATAATATCAAGATTATATATTATATCAAATTACATTCAAACTAAAATCATTATAAACTCGAAAACGCAATACAATCCCTTTGCAAGTAACGAATTTCATCAATATTCCACATAAATCATAAAAGAAATTACGGTTTACTTTATAACGTTTGAATTATAACATTGCTTATAAAATTGTCTTAAAATACGTTATACAACAATAACGAAACAAAAACATCAAATACAACCACAACAAAATAGTACGTTAGTAAACTACGATAGATTTTAACTTTATTACGATAGAGATCCCCAAATTATAACAAGCCAACCCAACGAAGAATTTGGGGAGGAAAGCCAAGGGCTCATGAAGTTATTACAAAATAACTTCATGAGGAATCCTGTCAAACGCCTTGCTAAAATCGGCGAAAATAACGTCAACCTCTTTCCCTGCTTCCATCGTATTTAATGTTTCTAAAGTGAATTCAATAAGGTTTGTGGTCGTAGACCGTGCTTTGAAAAAACCATGCTGATTGTCAGAAAACAACGGTTTACAATGAAAGTACAGTGAATCATACACAATACTTTCAAACAGCTTAGGAATACTAGATAATTTCGCAATCGGTCTGTAATTACAGAAGTGTGACTTGCAGCCGTTCTTATGAGTCGGAACTATAAAAGAACTTTTACAAATGGATGGAAAAATTCCAAGCGAAAGCGATTTTTGGGAAAGTGTCGTAATTGGCTGATCAAGAAAATCACTGCAGTTTTTTAGGACGATGGATGGTAGACCGTCTGGACCGGAAGAAAAATCATCTTTAAGTTTGGAAAGTGAATCAGTGGCATATTCGAAATGAGAATGCAAATATCTTTAATCTATATTAATGCCTCGCTATATATTTGTGGTGAAAAATTGATGTTGGAATCTTGATCAGCGATCCAAATGCGATGCAGAAGAGTAGGTTAGATTGATTGCCATTGAATGCGCAGTACATATATGAAATTGAAATTCATAGAAGATCATATACGGTATTCAATTGACACCTTACACATTTTTTTCACATTTTTTGACCTTACACATTTTTTTCAATGTAAATATTTAAGTACACTTCATTTATGATCTAAAACGTTATTTCTATATGTTTCGCGATGAATAATACATTCAATATGCACGCAAATATAATACATGGAATACCGAAACACAACGAACCGAAATTGGAATATCAAAACAACGCCAAGCTACGGGTGGTGAAATTTTTGAGTTATATGTTCTGATTGCATTGTGAATCTAAACCATCCAAGGACCCTCCCAAATTTCTCTCTCTCTGGCATTATATCCCATCAAGGGATTTGGCCGCCTCAAAATGAGGTTTCATAATCATATTTTCATTGCGGATAATGAGTGATTAATTCATTGATCCTAACCAGCCGTGAAATTTTTTCCTTGTCACCACCGGGAATCGAACCCAGGACCTCCGGTTGCTGGAGCAAGCATGCTAACCACTTTGCCACCGGGGCGGCACCCTCCCAAATACACACACACAAAATTTCATTGAAATCGGCCGTTTAGGCCAATTTCATTGAAATCGGCCGTTTAGGCCGATTTCTTGCACGAGCAAGATCGGGCAAATCACAAAACGATCAAACTACGTGCACAAGTCACGCTCGGGCAAATCACTCAAGTGGTTAAATATAAGTCCTGCTCTAACTCTCATTGGCATAAACCTATATAAAACAACTACCGTAAATTGTGTTGGTTAACTCACAACCCTACCCTTCTGGAAGGTAATCGATTAACTCATCGATGAATTCATCATGAATCCTTCAATGAAGTCTCAAATGAACTTTCTTCTGTGCCCGGGGCAAAAGTCATTTATATATTTAATGAAGTTTTTCGTGATCTAACGAATGTTGTTTATAATGAACTTGCTGTATAACACGTTGATGTATTTTAATATTTTATGTTTCTGTGTTTGAACTATAAAATAAAACACGTCTTCATTTAGTTTTATTGTATTTTCTTATTATTAAAATAACACCCCATAAACTAAACTAAAGAAAAGGAAATAAAAACTGCCTGTTTAATCACTTCTAAAATTTGAATGAAATGTTTATACAAGTTTAAAAAATTAAATGGTTTCTGTGAGTGAAACTGGACTTTACCGTTAGAAAATTAAAAATAGCCTCTCCACTAATGACTTTCATGAACAAGTTCATTAGTTTATTCAGTAGAACGCCCAATACATAATTTTTTTTCCTCACGGAGAGAAACATAATTGCAACATACCTTTTGGCCAGAATTTCATCGAGAAGTTCACTTATGTTGCCATCAATGCTTGACTTACAAAAAATTCGGACACATACAATCAAATAAAATTTGAAGATTTTTCAATACTGAATCAAAAATCCATGTAATTCGTATGTTTGTGAGAGTTTTTACGTTACTGTGTTGGAGACCTGATAAACATTTTCCGGTGGGGAATTTTTTTTAATTAACTATAAGCATAAATGTGTTGGTGCAGAAACAAACAAAAATATGAAAAAATAATTCTACTGATATTTAACACTAGATTGCCCAAAGAAGTCACTTAGACTGCTTTTTAATTTCAATTAGTAAAAAAATTATATTTATAATGATACAATTTTTTACGTTTTTGTGACTTTTTATTCATGATATAAATGCATTTATTGCACTTATATCATGTATAAAAAGTCACAAAATTCTAATGTAGTGGTATTTACATCCCCCTCTTTATTTCTGGTATATGTATGTGTTATATACCTATATTGACCAAAAACAGTAATTTTGACTGCTTGGGAATTTTAAAACAATTAAATGAATTTTATTATTGAATTCAGTAAATTTTTTATGTGACCAATGCGGCCCTGTATTGATATAACATTTTTCCGATTTCCGTTACATGATAGTTTTTCGGTTTGAACATGCACTAGATGAGTTGCAGCTGCTCAGTAAGCTAACACTAGTACTTGTTATTCTTATCTCTATGTAGTGATACTTATTCTAAAAAGATTCAATTGTTTATTTTATATCATTTGCGCCCTAAATTCAGAAAGAAAGACTGAATAGAAGTGATTAATTGAAAAGCTAACGAGCATAAGTGAAGAGTGCTCCGATATAGAGTCAGATGCAATAAGTTCTGAAGTATCATTTGAAGATGAAACGGTTCCCATTCAAAGTGAAGCATCTGGAACTGGAGATAGCGATGAAGAATCGACCAGTTATGATGAAAATGAAAATGTCATCAAAATGCCCAGAAAATGGTGTAGGATGCGAATTATATCAGACCATGATGAAAAAAGTGAAAACACATTTCAGGAGATCGAAACAGCTGGTGATGGAACTGTGAGGTAAAAATTTGGCGAAGATGCTTTCCTGGCAGTTTACCATCTTCTATTTTCAAGGATGTGGAAGGGCCAACAAGCTACGCAAAAAGGAATATTATGGCAGGTAATGTTATCAGTGCATTTTTGTTGATAATAGATAACCAAATTATGAAGCATATAAGAATGTGCACAGAAGGATGCCGAATTTTAAAAAATGATTAGATAAACTAATACGGAAATACGTGTATTTATTGAGATTTTATATGCTGGTGAAGATAAGGAGGCAAAAAATTTAAAATTGAGTTGTTTATGGTCAATAAAGTGGAGTCCTGAATTTTTTAGAAAATCTATGGTCAGAGAAAAGTTGGAGCAAATTTTACGATTTATTCGTTTTGACAGAAGAACCGAAAAAAGTAAGCGCATAGAAACAGATAAATTTGCCTTGGTTTCAGAAATATGAAATAAGTTCATTGAAAACAGTCAAGCTTGCTATAAACTAAGGCAAAATAGAACAGTTGACGAGCTATTGTTTCCTTCAAAAGCCAAGTGCCAGTCTACGCAGTATATGCGTAATAAACCTAATAAATTTTGCATCAAATTCTGGCTTGCAGCAGACGTCAGCAGTAAATAAATATGTTTTGAATATGGGTTTCTCTATTTTGGGAAAAATTAAAAACGACCATCGTCAATGCTTCTAAGTGAATTGTTATTTTGAAACTTGTCTAGCCATGCACAGGATGTGGAAGAAATATTACGACCGACAACTTTTTCACTAGCATGTATGCTAGCGACAAAATTGTTGGCTAAAAATAACTGTAGTTGGACCTATTAGAGGAAACAAAAAGGAACTACCAAAAGCAGCCAAATAAAAGATGGATAACATGCCTCGTTTTTCCACTCTGCTATATAAATTAAAGAATTGCGTTCTTACAATATATAAAAGCAAACTAAATAAAAGAGTGGCTCTTCTAAGTTCTAAGCATAAATTTGTGAAAATTGAAAAAAGTAGTAAAAAACGTTTACCGGAATCTAATCATTTTTATAATAGCACAAAATTTGGACTTGATATGGCTGAACAAATGGTCAGAACATATACAGTAAAAGCTTTTTATCGTAGATGGTCCCTATATAAATATTTTTCATTGTTTTAGATTTGGCTGCTATAAGTGCTTGGATCCTTTACTTCCTTTGTAAGGAATAAAAATACAACGAAAAGAGTTCTTGTTTCAATTACCAGAACAGAATTCTATCGAGTATATGAATGCAAGGCAGAAAATTTCACCAGACCCTGAACACCCACAAATTTCAGCTGCAACATCATCAATTGCGAAACATCCTCCTAACAAAAACAGAATTTGTCAAGTACGACTTTGCCACAATAACAAAACAAATAATATTTGTGAAAAATATAAAAAGTATGTTTGTGGACAATGTACGCATGAAAAAACTTCCACTTTTATTTGCAAAAAATGTATGTTGTTGTTTTTTATTGTAATGGTTTTATTGTGATTGTTCCGTACATTGGTCTATTTTAGTACTCTCGAATAAAATACACAATGGTAGAAAATTCTTCCATTTAGCGTCAATCTGCGAGACACCAACTATGAATCGACACTTACTTATACACAATCAACTTTCCAACCAATGTACGGAACAATTACTTTGTTTTTTACTGTAATGGTTTTATTACAGTAAAAACAAAGTAAAATATAAAAATTCGTAAACACGAAAAGTTAGTTGCGAGAATGAAATATAGATGAAAAATATGAAAGAATAGAATTTCGTAGTCGAAGCAATAATTCGCTAGTACTACAACTACATGGTATTGTTCTATATATATAGACAATATTCCAATGGAAATAATACAACACCAGTCGACCTGATGAAAAGGCTGATTATTTCAAATCAATAATCTCATTCGTTCAATCCTCATTGTTGTAATTTTTACAAATTTTTCATTTATAAGCCAAAAATTCAAATATTTTTTCTGTTTTTTAAGTGCAGAAAATTTCTTTATTAATATTTGAATATAACTTTAAATATTATAAAAGAATATTAAAAATTTATTTTAAATAAATTATATTAGGAATTAGTTATTCTTTCACAAAGCAGTCATTTTGACTGCTTTTAGGCAATATAGGTATATATACTAAGTTTCAGTCTTTCTAGTGCTAAATAGATTTTGCCGCATCATAAAACTTAAAACTTATTTAGTTTTGATGTACAATTTTGGTAATTTATTGATTTATTTGCTTACAAAAATCCTGGGAGTGGGAGGAGAGGCGAGGGGGGGTATCAACAGGTGGTAATGCACCTATTTTGATAAAGTTGTTGTACTTCGATAGATGAATGTGAATGTTAACAAAATTTTATCGCTCCCTTTGCTCGTATTATTTGTGGCAATCTCGACAATAAATTGGACATTTGATGGTGACCACAGTCATTCGTCTATTCCTCAAATGGTCGACCCGTAACTTTAGTGTAACTTATTGCAATAATAATATTTTTCTTTTTGCTTTAATTTGCTTAACGAATCAGCCCAACTATGAGATTTAATTGACAACAGAGAGAATTATATTTAAGCCAGTAATTTCTAGATTTTTCCACTTGTCTATTGAATTGACCGTTCTTTTTTAACACGTACTTTAGCTATATTTCTTCTGAACTTGAAAACTTTTAGTTCCTGCATTCTTGTTTGAAATTTTTAACACCTTCCATTTGAACCAATCTAATCGAATTTTTAAGCTATAACACCCACTCAAGTCATCGGCACATAATTTATCCCAATCGTTGGTATGAAATGAATAAATAAGCTTTGGAAAGGTTGCTATAAATTTTAACATATTAATTACAGTTTCAGTTGTTAATAATCAATTCTAGACTTTGGGAGGTACGAGTACTAGAAGCATAACACATCGTATTTTAAGGGTGAGAATACCCCATCTTGAAATTAATCAACAACACCTTTAATTTTCTCGATTTTATTGACTATTTAAGCTAATTGGCTGTTAAAAAACATTTATATAGTTATTTGTCTGTGTCTTTCTACAATCATGCACTATGAAAAGTTTGGGGCCGGTGACCTTGCAGTTGCAACTAAAGCAGCAACTTTTAACTAAATAATTTGTTATATATGCTCGTAAGTATATCTATATAAGCATAGCCTTACGCAATAATAGAGTAGATTGAACTGGTATTATTTAATTGAAACAAATAATTTCTGTTTGAATGATTTAAAATTAATTACTCACAAAACGAAGAGAAAGTTAAACAAACTTATTGTAAATTGAATGTTATATACATACATATATGTATGTACACATAACAACGATCAATATCAAGGTTAAACGTTAATATTGATAAATAAATAGATCAAACGCGGTCTTACCCATTTTTCAGTGATTAATTACAAATGTAAATGTATGAAAATTCTATTCAAATTATTTTACATTTCTTGGAAAAATATCATGTACTAACATGTAATAACCCATTTTTGCGTAAATTGAGTAGCTAATAAAAATGTCACACCTTTTATTTTATAATAATTATGATCTTCTATACCTAGTTCGCCATAATTTTAGGGTACAAGTTCAATAAAATAGTATTGACGTAGGATGTAAATAAAGCACTTATTGGTAACACTTCCCCCCGAAAATTTATTTTAATTAAACTCAAATTGCAAGGTCGTTTCAATACTCAATAAAAAATATTAGCAACAGTTATTTTATATAAATTAAAAATTGTATTATATCATAGCAGATCAAACACAAGATATATTGATCAAACAAGGTCTGGTGACGTCTGATTATATTACATCCTATAATACACGGTGGTCTAATGTAAATATTTTTTCAATATTTCTTGTTCCTTAAGCATTGGGGGATCCCAGACTTTAAAAATAAATTAGGTAGCTAGTGGATCAAAAATTTAGATTGTGGTTCTGATATTAAATTTATTTTCATTATATAACTTTTAAGTTGGCTTCCAAACTTGTAACAACCCATTGATTTTTAAAATAAGTCACGCAAATAATTCAAAGTAAAATATAAATAAATTTATATAATTAATGATTGATTGAATTAAATACGTAAAACCAATTTTTAACCTTCAATAGTTAAACTAGAATTTTAGAAACTTTTGCTATATTTTCATTTTCTTAGTGGCAATAACCTTAATATCCGTATGATTGTAATGACATATATTTTTATAAAGTTATGTAGTTGTATGTATGTACATAGTTAATGTTATTTTTGACGTTTGAAATATGATGATTGATTTATGATTAAAATTAAGTTTCAAGATTAAGTTAATAGCAGTTTTTTGCGGACTCAGCGACAAAATTTCAAGCCGCATCTAACATATTCTTGCTCATATAGTTTATATACGTGTATATAGCTTATTTTCAATAAAACAGCCAAGTAAAAATTTTTACCGCCCCGGTGGCAAAGTGGTTAGCATGCTTGCTCCAGCGACCGGAGGTCCCGGGTTCGATTCCCGGTGGTGACAAGGAAAAAAAAATTCACGGCTGGTTTAGGATCAATGAATTAATCACTCATTATCCGAAATGAAAATATGATTATGAAACCTCATTTGAGGCGGCCAAATCCCTTGATGGGATATAGTGCCAGAGAGAGAGAGAGAGAGAGAGAGAAAGTAAAACTTTTTCGAATTGTTGATGGCGCAAAAGTTATTCCACTTTTAAGGTTTTTTAGTGAAATCGCATATGCACCCACCAAAAAATTAATCTAAGAAATGTAAGAGTTCCTTTGTTTAACTTTCTTTTTTAATAAAAATCTAGAAGAGTGTGCCTTTTCAATAAAATCATTTATATAAGCTGTATTATGTTCTGTCAAATAAAAACAATGGATTTGTAAAGTCTTTGTGTTTCTCAATAATGTTTGTTGATGTTTAATTGACGCCAGCGGGAAAACAATGTACTACGTAAAGTTGGCCTACTCTCAAAAAATATGCGACACTAATCCAAATTTCAAAATGGTATCACACACCGGGCTATTCGCAACAAAATGTTTTTTATCAAATTTTTTCACAAAGTAGGTTGTGACGCTAAAATAGACGCTTTATCCATAAACCAAATTTTTTTTATCCATATTTTTTTTTTATTAATTTTAAATATTATAATAAATGTTCGAAGTATCACCATTTGCCAAAATACATAATCGGCATTGCCGTATAAAACTTTGCTTAACCCGTCGTAACGCAGATTATTATTATTTATTTTGATTTATTTATGTGAAGACAAAAATAACTTAAAAACTACAAGCGGCCACTACAACTTACCAATACTGCCCCTAAGTAAGAGTTCGCGCTCCCGAATTTTACTTTGAGCAGCGAGTATAAGGATCATAATCACAACATATGCATTTGAGATTACTAGAACACTTTAAAGTCAACCTTTTCTTACGATTAGGCTCGGTTCAAAATATTTAGAAACCCATGCCCTAGTGGTGCACTCCAGAACATATGCCTACTACGAAGTAAAGGCAATATGAAAATGTAAGATGTAAAATAAATCTCATACATTTTTTGCGTCATAATATGTTTATGTGTATTTATTTGTATATAGGTCTGCTAATATTAATATTTGTATGAAGAAAATTCAGAAAACAAAAATGGTCTGAACAAAATCGTTTATTTGTTAAACCACATTTATCCAATTTCTGCTTCATCACGTCAGCTAATGATTACTGATTTATAATTTTTACTTTGGTTTTCCGATTGTAATGGTGTTATTGTGATTGTTCCGTATATTGGTCTATTTTCAGTATTCTCGAATTATACCAATATACGGAACAATCACAATAACACCATTACAATCGGAAAACCAATGTAAAAATATAAAAATTCGTAAATACGAAAAGTTAGTTTTATAATGGAATATAGATGGAAAATGTGAAATTTCGTACGCTACGCAGTAGTTCGCTAGTAGTACAACTACATGGTATTGTTCTATATACATACATAGATAATATTCTTATGTAAAATAATATAACATCAGTTGTCGTGACCTGATGAGAAGACTGATTTTTCCAAATCAATAATCTCATCCGTTCGAAACTGGTTGTTATGATTCTTACACATTTGCCATCTATAAGCCAAAAATTCAAATGATTTTAGAAGTTCATATGGGATGCTGAATTTATAAAAAAACACCATCTCCAGACTTGAATACTCCTACCTGCCGAGCAAGTAAAGCGAGTTATGTTAATTGTACAATTGGTTTCTTGAAGAACATAATCGGTTGAACTTGGGTTTAAACACTCACCCAATCCATGATCTTGCTAATGGTAGCTCGTATTAATAAATTGATACTGTGTTGACTAGAATCGTAGAACCACACAATCTTTTGTTTCAACATTTTTTTACGTCCGTAGCATCGGGGACACTTATTAATTGACTCTGGTGAATTTGTTGAGTGAGAGTTAAAATGACGTGCTAAGTGCATAAATTATATGATTAACAAACCTAATTCATTTTGGCTTTATTATTATTTCCAACAGTTTTATTTCGATAGATATATGTCTTGTATTGAACATGTACTTTTAATTATTGCGATTTCTCTTTATAGTAAAATTTTAATAGGGATCTAGTTAAAATAAATAATTCTAATAGTTTTCAATTAAATTTTTGTTTTCTTAACCGCGCTTTTGATTTAAAAGTTTCGTTAATATAAGAAATCAATATGTTTCTCAATTATTTATTCTTCTTCTATTACTTTCTCATTCTCATTGATTACAATTATTATTTTCTTCTGCTGGAAATTGGAATGAGTTTTTTTGTTTTTCTGCGCATTTGTAATAATATATTATTCAACGAGAATATAATGATGGCTGTTATTCACGAGGAGGGAATTCGCCTAACGGCTCATGTTGTAAATCATCCGAGTGAATAACAGCAATTATATGCATGTAGAATACTATACTTTGTCCACGACAATTAACTATTTAAGTTGAATTCGTTTCAATTTAATTTGAAAAGAATGACATGTTTTGACATGACATGTTTTGACAACTACAGTTATTTTTTCATATTTGAAATTTTCTACAGTTATTTTTTCATATGTGAAATTTTCTTTGGGAATATATTTTATTTATTTATTTTATGTTGAAATTCGAGGAAGCTTAGTCTAAATCGCTCTCAAAACAGCCATCAAAGGTGACATAAACTTGTAAACTGTTATAACGAATTTAACTAAAGTGCATAACATGGGTTTTCGGTAGAAGTTTTATTGAGTTGGCGTTTCTTGAGTTTAAAAAAATGTCCAAATGCATGATCTGTGAGTTATGTCTGTGCTACATGTAATATTTTAGAAAAGGATACTAGACAAATTTTTAAAAAATTAAAATAAAATAACTAAATAACTGATTTACTCACTGGTAGTAGTGAATAATATATATCAATATAGTTGAAGAAACAAAAGTATAATAAATGTTTTATACATTAGTCGTGGACAAAAGATTTTATCCGCTTTTTATAACTACATTTATTACGACTTTTTATTGGAAGATTTAAATTACTTTTAAATATTTGTTTGGATATACTGTGGAAAATAAGTCGTTTATTTATATATAAAATAAGTCGTTTCGGGATTTTGTGGACCAATTTTATAAAAATCGTTTTTCTAAATTAATTATCGTTTTGTTTAGGAATAGAATTAATTTTGAATTTATTTGAAATGAAGTATGAAGTATGAACAAGAAAGATATTTTGTTCTACAGATATATACCAACAAAAAATCGTTTGTGATTTTCTGATTTTTTGTTTGTAACTTTCGAAGAACGAGATGCTCCTATAATCATACATTTCTCGTTCTAACATTCGTTTTATAAACACAACTTCGGCAATTTCAAAATCAAACGAATCAATATAAAAAACGAAAATATTGGAAAAGCGGAAAATATTGCGAAGCACAAGCAGTGTTACCACTCAGAAAAATGTAAATGTATCCAAATTTACAAAATAATTGTATCCAAATGTATCCATTTTTTTTTTCATTAAAAAATGCTTATTTTGTTATTTTATAACAGTTTATTTAATTTTTTTTTTATTTAAATAATAAAGAATAAAATAAATTAAAAATAAGATCACATTATGGAAAAATTAAATGATAATTACCATGTTTCCATGAACCAGGTTGGAGTTAGGTTGAGTTGGAATAAGGTTTTCGTTAATTCCGCGAGTTAAAATTTCGATACCGTTATCAAGCGGTTAATTTAATTTGTGCCTAAATACCATGTATACTTTTATATGCCCGGAAAATTATTTTAAAATACTTTTTTGTTTTAAACATACATAACGGGTGATTTTTTAAAAGCTTGAGAACTTTTTTTAAAAAAAAAACGCATAAAATTTGCAAAATCTCATCGGTTCTTTATTTGAAACGTTAGATTGGTCCATGACATTTACTTTTTGAAGATAATTTCATTTAAATGTTGACCGCGGCTGCGTCTTAGGTGGTCCATTCGGAAAGTCCAATTTTGGGCAACTTTTTCGAGCATTTCGGCCGGAATAGCCCGAATTTCTTCGGAAATGTTGTCTTCCAAAACTGGAATAGTTGCTGGCTTATTTCTGTAGACTTTAGACTTGACGTAGCCCCACAAAAAATAGTCTAAAGGCGTCAAATCGCATGATCTTGGTGGCCAACTTACCGGGCCATTTCTTGAGATGAATTGTTCTCCGAAGTTTTCCCTCAAAATGGCCATAGAATCGCGAGCTGTGTGGCATGTAGCGCCATCTTGTTGAAACCACATGTCAACTAAGTTCAGTTCTTCCATTGTTGGCAACAAAAAGTTTGTTAGCATCGAACGATAGCGATCGCCATTCACCGTAACGTTGCGTCCAACAGCATCTTTGAAAAAATACGGTCCAATGATTCCACCAGCGTACAAACCACACCAAACAGTGCATTTTTCGGGATGCATGGGCAGTTCTTGAACGGCTTCTGGTTGCTCTTCACTCCAAATGAAGCAAATTTGGCTTATTTACGTAGCCATTCAACCAGAAATGAGCCTCATCGCTGAACAGAATTTGTCGATAAAAAAGCGGATTTTCTGCCAACTTTTCTAGGGCCCATTCACTGAAAATTCGACGTTGTGGCAGATCGTTCGGCTTCAGTTCTTGCAGGAGCTGTATTTTATACGGTTTTACACCAAGATCTTTGCGTAAAATCTTCCATGTCGTCGAATAACACAAACCCAATTGCTGCGAACGGCGACGAATCGACATTTCACGGTCTTCAGCAACACTCTCAGAAACAGACGCAATATTCTCTTCTGTACGCACTGTACGCATTCGTGTGGTTGGTTTAATGTCCAATAAAGTAAACTGAGTGCGAAACTTGGTCACAATCGCATTAATTGTTTGCTCACTTGGTCGATTATGTAGACCATAAATCGGACGTAAATCGCGAAACACTTTTCGAACCGAACACTGATTTTTGTAATATAATTCAATTATTTGCAAGCGTTGCTCGTTAGTAAGTCTATTCATTATGAAATGTCAAAGCATACTGAGCATCTTTCTCTTTGACACCTTGTCTGAAATCCCGCGTGATCTGTCAAATACTAATGCATGAAAATCCTAACCACAAAAAAATCACCCGTTATTTGTGGTTCAAAATTTTTAATATAAATTTCCTTGACATTAAAAATGAAAATTTTTCATTTCCCGCCATTTTGAATTTCAACTCTACTCAATCCCATTAGTTTCGTCGAGTTCAAAATAATTTAACGAAAACTCAACTCTACTCTGTTTCCATGAAAGCTAACTCCAACTCAAGCCACTTTCAACTCTGCATTTAAACAAGATAAATGCAGTTTTTGTTAAACACATTATCCCTAAAGACGCACCTAAGCAACAACATCAAAGAACTTCAAACGAAAAATCGTACATCGTAATATTTTTCTCAATTTGGCTAATGAAATTTTTATTTGTATCCAATTGTATCCACTTTTATAAAATGTATCAATTTCATCCTATTTTGAACTTTTGTGTATCCGAGTATCCATTTTGAAGATTTATAAAATTTTGTATCCAAATGGTTACAAATGTATCCAAGTGGTAACACTGAGCACAACATTTTTAATTATCTGATATCTCGTACGTAATTTAGTGACGTTTTATCCTTCAAAGGCTGCGTTTCGTTCGCATTTATTGGAAATGCAAAATATTACGTACATATTTTTTCCAGCTTTCGTTTGATTAGGTACGTAGCTAAGCTATACATATTTAATCAAAATAGCTCATGAAACCATCCATTTTTTTTTGTTTTGGAATATATATTATATACATACATACCGGAATAATTTATTTGGAAATTTTTGTTGATTTCTATGTATGCATTTAGAAAAATTTTGATTTTAGAAGAAATTAAAATGTGATACACATAGCTACTCACAAAGTGAAGGAAGTTTATGAATGGAAATATTATTAAATCAAAAACAAAATATCAACTCAAATATAAGTTTACGAAATGGATAGGTATTTGTTCTACAAAAATGAACATATACATATAAATGATTTTTTGATGTGTAAACATCTTTACGCGCGTATGCCAAAAATTTTTGTATGGTAGTAAACTTTCAAATGAAACGAACGGAAATGACGTACTACGTTTAAATATCTTCATTGAAAAAAAGAAACAAAATATAAAATAATAAAAAAAGAACGAAACAACAAAATACATATATAAAATTTTGTACTATACACATAGTCCGAGTGTATATGTATATATAAATAGTATGGAAAGAAAACAAAGAAACATTTATAAAATTAAATAGAAACGACGAATCGACGAATCGACATTTTCAGCGAACAGAAAAAATAAAAAAAAATTAAATAGCGTCTGCCACCACAATTTATGCACTATAGAGAGTGGTACCTATAACGAGATAGTATATCACAGTCAACAACTTGTGTATGTGGCTTTATCACGATCTCGTAGAGCAGTTCATCACGTCGGCTAACAATGATTATGTCTTCTATCATGAACGTAAAAATGCAACCTCAATTGGTCCTCTTCAAAATGAGTTAACGCGGCTCACCACAAAACTGCTAAGTATAGCTCAGGATGTAATGGCGAATTTTGTACGAGATAATAATGACGTCTGGTTTTTAACATTGAATTGCCAGAATCTCAGGTCGCTTCACTTCGACCTAACTGATACAGTCACGCAGGGATGCTCAATTCTTTTGCTCTCCTAGAACCTGCATGTTCAATTTTAATAATTTTCAGTAGCAGTATATAAAAATTCAAGTAGAACTCATACAGTCACCTCGCATAAGGAAATCATCGTTGGACAAACAACTGGTATGAGTGTAACAACACAACCCATTGGCGATATAAGATGCTTTTGGTAGTTGTATACACCTCGCCGAATAAAGCTGTCGAGGACATAATCAAGTACATACATTTCGTCTTTGCTTCATATTCTGAAAGAATTTCAAAAATTCTTCAAGGAGACTAACATCTTTTGCCGATGATTATGAGCAGGGATTTCATTTTGCTGCTCCCTAAGATCAGTGATGAATCACTTATAAACTTCCTGCGGTACGAATTCGATTTGCACAAGAACTCAGATCGAAATATATATTCTACGAGATATGTGAGAAATATAAGATATAGGTACTACGAGATATGGGACCACGTCTTTGATGCTTGCAGCTACCATAGGCCAATTGCGTTGGTTATACCGAAAGAGTAATAGACCAATTTGATGGTAATAAACGAATGAAAAAATCTGGTTAGAAAATTTTCATTTCTTCTTCCTTCAAAGTAAACCATACACACGCACTATACATATGCCATGTTTACACATCTCCTTGAGAGTACTAATGGACTCACTCTTTTTTTTTCGATCGTTTCATTGTTCATTTGGAATAATTTTCTTCTGAACTCAAAAATTTTTAATGTAAAGAAAATTTACAATTGCGTGAAAGCGGAATATCTACGAGTTCACATTTTAATGCCTAACCCAAGCCAATAAACGCAAATAACCGAATAATTTTCATTTTTGTATAAGCTAAATATTGTAAATCTAACTATTTAACGGAGTTGATGACATGCCGCAGAGAAGAGTTTTTTTGTAATTTTGTGCGTTTTAAAAAAAATTGTGAAATTGTTATTTGTTTTAAGTATAAATTATAAATATAATATAAATATTAGTTATTATAAATATTAATTATATCTCAAATTACTTAAACGTAATAATTCTTATTATGTGACTTTGTATAGATTCATTGGCTTTGACTCGTTCCATGTACCTATCTTGAATGATTCTATATAGACAAATATCTCGACATATAAAAATCCTATAAATCATGTTGTTTATAAAATAGGAAGAAATTGTTGATAACATTGTATACAAGTTACTTAAAAACTGCTTTAATATTCGAAGTGAAAACGGTGGCATTAAATATTCATTTTCATGGAATTCGTAGACTTCCTCAAATGAGCGAATAAGACATCTTTTTGTAGAGCTTCTAATTTTTGACCTATCCAATAAATATCTCGGACAAATTATGCCAACAAAAGCGACCTATTTAAATCTTACTTTAACCAGAGTTTCTAAAAAGCTCGATAATCATCTCAGATTTATATATCATGATTTTTAAGGATTTTTCGTCGCCAGTTTATATAATTAGAATACAAGATTTTGTTATCATGAATCTAATTCTTAGATAACTAGAGAGGGTCAGATCAGGTGGTGGTAATATGATATTATGATTTGATAAATAGTAGGTATGTATAGCACAATCTTGGAGTAAACGTAGTTCAATCAAAGAAAATATACAACAAGAAAGTGACTAACATTCATTACTTTATTCTATCACCCGCTTTCTTTATTCTTAATACTATAAGCAAACTAAAAATTAAAGACACTATAGCATAAATTGGTAATTTAGCTAAAATTACTTTAGTTAATAATAATTTTTGTTTAGTTAATAATAAGAATTCCGACTAAAATGTGATCTTAATCCTGCATTTGCAAAAAATATACTACACTACACGAGTTTTTAGAATACAATATTTCGCTATCATTATTCTAATGCTTAGACAACTAGAGAACGATTGAAGTACAGCTTATCCAATTTGGAGGTTTTGATAGTTTTGTAAAGCGCATTTGGAGTAAATTGGTAATTTAGCTAAAATTACTTTAGTTAATAATAATTTTTGTTTAGTTAATAATAAGAATTTCGACTAAAATGTGATCTTAAAAGGCATTTGCAAAAAATATACTACACCACACGAGTTTTTAGAATACAATATTTCGCTATCATTATTCTAATGCTTAGACAACTAGAGAACGCTGTCATATTGAAGTACAGCTTATCCAATTTGGAGGTTTTGATAGTTATGTAAAGCGCATTTGGAGTAAGTGTAATTCAATATTAGGACCATATTTAAGAAAGAATTGTACTTAAGAATTATGCTAGCTCAGGTCCTGCTTGAGCCCTCAAATCAAAATTAGTAAAAGGATTTTAACTGGGAAAACAAACCAAGACTGGCACATACATCGAAACATATGTTTAGAACAAATACCTGCATTTATTTGGCACCAGAATACTTAAAGGCAAGTTTACCACCAAAATTTCCTCATTTCGTGACAGAAATATTGATATTTATTTTCATTTCAAGCGTAGATATTGCGTTTTGAATGATCAGTCCTTTTGCACTCTCCAATCGGTTTGAAACATCTTTTTCCCCAGAAATTATTGAATTTATTAAATACTTACCAAACAGGACTCGTTTTTAAGTTTACATACGATTTTAGGATTTCATGATAATTTAGAATTCCTAAATGTATGACACAGTCAAATATTATAATTATGCTCTTAACCTTGAAACGCTGTTGGGGTCCTATACGACCCCGCGGGGAGTTTTAACTTATTATGGCTTCTTTGTTATTTGACAATACAAAGTGATATTTCTTGACTTTTATTATTTTATATAATGCATACATAATCGAGTATAACGGTTAATAATTATTGATATTATCTATACATCACCATACTATTACACTAGGGACGTTTGGGGTTTTATAAGATACCAGACTTAATGTTGGTTGCACTTTCTTTTCTTGAATTTTTTTCTAGTGAAATAGTAAAAACTGCAGTTTACGAAATTCTTCATGTCGGTCGAGATATCTTTCTATCGAATAATTCAATATAGGTACATAGAACAAGTCACAACCAATAAATCTATACGGTCACATAATAAAAATTATTATGTTTAAGTTTAATTTGAGATTTGATTATTATTTATAACACTATATATATATTTATAATTTATACATAAATCGAATAACAATTAGCAATTTTACATTTTTTATTAAAACGCGTATAACTATTCCTTCTACACAGCATGTCATCAACTCCGTTAAATAGTTAGATTTACAATATTTAGCTTATACAAAAATGAAAATTATTCGGTTATTTGCGTTTATTGGCTTGGGTTAGGCATTTTTGTTTTTATATTTCGGTCGAACAAAATCTCTTTCTTGTTGTATATATTCTTTGGTTTTAGGTTCTAGCTTATAATTTCCCTTAGATGGAATTATAATTGTTTCGTTCGTTTCCAATGCTGACAAATATTATGGCCGTGGTAAGTTTTGATTAAGTTTATTTAAGTTCTTCTTCTTTAGTTTGGTATTTGTGAATAAACATTTTTTTAGTACATACATGTATTATTGAAATTTTGGGTTGTAAGATTCTGGATTGCATTTATTTTACAAATTATTTTATTTATATATCAATTATTATTTCGCATACTAATGCGAAATTGTTATTTACTTTCGATAATTTCTTTTTGCATTCTCGATCGCATTGAGTCAATTGCAGTACATAAAATAATTATCATTTCCCCATTCCTATTACATAAGCAGTTAATCGAAAACGACTGTATATAGGAGGTTATTGATAAAGGAGGGATGAAATGATTATGTGTAACCGTTGTATTATTGCCTGCACGCACATGCTGGCTAAGATATGCCGGGAGCGTCAGCTAGGGCTGGTTCTACAAAGCGGCAATAATCCTGGCAACGAATTACGGATAATTGACATGTGCAAATGATTGACGCTCATGACCATACCACCCAACCGATTCTACCCACATTCCACCTCCCATGCGAAGCTAATCAATGAAGCATCTTATCGAAGATCTTACAAATATGAATGAAGATAATCAAGTAATTAATAACACGCCTGCAAAGTGGATCCGTTAACTCATATATATTGGTATGAGTTTACAAAAATTTTTGAAAATTAAGCCTAAGAAAAGTTATTTTTAAATCAATGATTCGGAATAATGAAATGCAAAAAAAATTAAAAATTGAAAATAATAATAAGACTGACCGTACTGGATACATAAATTAAATAATAATACAAAAACAAAAAAATAAATTGGATATATAAACAAAAAAAAATATTATTGTACCAGGCTTATCATATGTAGCCTGGGTGAAGGTTACCTCGTGGTGATGGTCTGCTACTCCGTTAGGTTGCGGTAATTGACCTCGATATACCGACGGTTGATTCCCCGGTGATTTTACAATTTCCTCAGCTGGTTGACGTTAATTCCGATTCATATATTACACAGGTGACCAACTTGAATAAAACTGCCGCCGGCAATAACGGGTTGCCTTCGAGCAACGCAAAATCACAGACTTTCACTTTCCGTTGCGGGTGTGTTTTTTATAGTGTAATGGTGATGATTTCGTATAATATGACTGTAGGTCGCCCGCTCGATTTTGGTGAGCCTGGTTCTAGTTGTCACGCCTTCCGTATGTATGTTTACCCACCGCGCGTACTTTATGGATGCTTTCACACACACATACAGTTTAGATGGATCATGTCTTAATTATTTTTTTTATTATAATTTTGTTTCTTTGATAATTATTATTGTGATCTAATTTGTTCAGTGAGTTACAGAATCTGGAAGAAAGTAAATTTCATATTTTTGTTCTTGGTTAATATTTTCCTTTTCACTTTTCTTTGTATCTAAGTGAAAGAGCAACTTGGAACATAACTGTTTTAACATCCTTGGATACTGCTATTGATCACCCACGCCTACGCAATATGAGACAGCCGACATTATAAATGCGTAACGGGATCTTCTTACAAGAAGATGGTGCCCAACAATTTTAATATTATATTTTCCCGAAATTAGCAGATTCCAAGTCGAAGAAAAAGTGGAAATAATTTATTGACTATTAATTTATCGTATATAATATTTAATTCAGTTTTGAAATTTGTTCTCACATTTTTTTTTCTCTTTTATTCCTTAGATGCCAAATATTCGTGATATATATATATATATATATATATATATATATATATATATATATATATATATATATATATATATATATATATATATATATATATATATATATATATATATATGTATATATATATGTATATATATATATATATATATATATATATATATATATATATATATATATATGTATATATACATATATATATATATATATATATATATATATATATATATATATATATATATATATATATATATATATATATATATATATATATATATATATATATATATATATATATATATATATATATATATATATATATATATATATATATATATATATATATATATATATATATATATATATATATATATATATATATATATATATATATATATATATATATATATATATATATATATATATATATATATATATATATATATATATATATATATATATATATATATATATATATATATATATATATATATATATATATATATATATATATATATATATATATATATATATATATATATATATATATATATATATATATATATATATATATATATATATATATATATATATATATATATATATATATATAACTAATAACTAATATTTATATTATATTTATAATTTATACTTAAAACAAATAACAATTTCACAATTTTTTTTAAAACGCACAAAATTACAAAAAAACTCTTCTCTGCGGCATGTCATCAACTCCGTTAAATAGTTAGATTTACAATATTTAGCTTATACAAAAATGAAAATTATTCGGTTATTTGCGTTTATTGGCTTGGGTTAGGCATTAAAATGTGAACTCGTAGATATTCCGCTTTCACGCAATTGTAAATTTTCTTTACATTAAAAATTTTTGAGTTCAGAAGAAAATTATTCCAAATGAACAATGAAACGATCGAAAAAAAAAAGAGTGAGTCCATTAGTACTCTCAAGGAGATGTGTAAACATGGCATATGTATAGTGCGTGTGTATGGTTTACTTTGAAGGAAGAAGAAATGAAAATTTTCTAACCAGATTTTTTCATTCGTTTATTACCATCAAATTGGTCTATTACTCTTTCGGTATAACCAACGCAATTGGCCTATGGTAGCTGCAAGCATCAAAGACGTGGTCCCATATCTCGTAGTACATATATCTTATATTTCTCACATATCTCGTAGAATATATATTTCGATCTGAGTTCTTGTGCAAATCGAATTCGTACCGCAGGAAGTTTATAAGTGATTCATCACTGATCTTAGGGAGCAGCAAAATGAAATCCCTGCTCATAATCATCGGCAAAAGATGTTAGTCTCCTTGAAGAATTTTTGAAATTCTTTCAGAATATGAAGCAAAGACGAAATGTATGTACTTGATTATGTCCTCGACAGCTTTATTCGGCGAGATGTATACAACTACCAAAAGCATCTTATATCGCCAATGGGTTGTGTTGTTACACTCATACCAGTTGTTTGTCCAACGATGATTTCCTTATGCGAGGTGACTGTATGAGTTCTACTTGAATTTTTATATACTGCTACTGAAAATTATTAAAATTGAACATGCAGGTTCTAGGAGAGCAAAAGAATTGAGCATCCCTGCGTGACTGTATCAGTTAGGTCGAAGTGAAGCGACCTGAGATTCTGGCAATTCAATGTTAAAAACCAGACGTCATTATTATCTCGTACAAAATTCGCCATTACATCCTGAGCTATACTTAGCAGTTTTGTGGTGAGCCGCGTTAACTCATTTTGAAGAGGACCAATTGAGGTTGCATTTTTACGTTCATGATAGAAGACATAATCATTGTTAGCCGACGTGATGAACTGCTCTACGAGATCGTGATAAAGCCACATACACAAGTTGTTGACTGTGATATACTATCTCGTTATAGGTACCACTCTCTATAGTGCATAAATTGTGGTGGCAGACGCTATTTAATTTTTTTTTATTTTTTCTGTTCGCTGAAAATGTCGATTCGTCGATTCGTCGTTTCTATTTAATTTTATAAATGTTTCTTTGTTTTCTTTCCATACTATTTATATATACATATACACTCGGACTATGTGTATAGTACAAAATTTTATATATGTATTTTGTTGTTTCGTTCTTTTTTTATTATTTTATATTTTGTTTCTTTTTTTCAATGAAGATATTTAAACGTAGTACGTCATTTCCGTTCGTTTCATTTGAAAGTTTACTACCATACAAAAATTTTTGGCATACGCGCGTAAAGATGTTTACACATCAAAAATTTTTCACGTAATAGAACTAGCTAATACATAAAAACATAAAAAGAACTTAACTCTTAAAGAAAAATTAATATATTAAAATTATATAACAAAAATTAATAAAAAATTCATCAAGAAAAGTAAATAAAAAATTATAGTATGATGCATGTACAAGGAAAATTAATACATATATTAAAAATTATATATTTTTTCTTATAAAATAGAATAAAAATGGCGGATTCAGCAAAAGACAATTTTCTGAAACAATTAAAGAGCGATAGAAGTTAAGACTGAAGTTCAAAGATTTTTTCTTTTCATAATTACCAACTACAAGCGAATTTCTAATTTACGTGAACTTTTTGCTAGTTCACTTAGAACTGCATCAACAGAAACCGCGACATTACGATGAATATTAAGTAACGCTAATCCATTTAGCCAATCTTCATTCGTTGTGTTGCGTAAATACGTTTTGAGTCGTCTCAATGTTGAAAAAGATCGTTCCCTGCTTGATGTTGTACCGGTTACAACATCAAGCAGGGAGTTACAAATATTTGAAATAATTTTCGAACAGTTGGGAAAATTGATTCGTCGCATGATAAAAATGCAATTTGAGCATTTTTTGGTGTATTCGAAGAATTTATAGCATGGCGCCACCATAGCTTCAGTTCACCTATGACCTCAATTATGCTGCAGTTCGTAATACTTTTAGATTTTTCCGGATTTTTGCAGATTTTTCGTGCTCCAATGAAAAATTTTGTTCATTTGGCAAAAGACACATACAACTTTGCAATATATTTTTATAAACCGATCGTGAACTTGCATGTTTGTAGAATCTAGAAAAGGTATAAAGATGGCAATACGATAATACTCTTCAGGATTTTCAACTGCAATGTTGCAGCGATGAATTTATCTTCCGGCTAGACGAGGAATTCGTATTTCTACATTAAGCTGGTCACATATTTTCTTGACGTCACTGAAAATTGCATTTCTGTTTCGCGTCGTATTTCATCTAGCACATCTTCAACATCTTTTGCCAGATCGATTGCAGCGGCCAGATCCAGATTTATTGTTTGTAGTGAACGACTTAGTGGCAGGGTTGTACCAAAAACCTTGGCAAGCACATGAAGAGATACTTGAAATTCAGTACTCCTAATAACAAATAGTAGCTGAATTGCAGAATTTCCTTCGCAAAGATTGCAGCTTTTAGAAGCTCCAGAAATACTAGGGCAGACTTGTGGCGTTGAATCCATCGTGTGGGACATATTTATTTGAGCCGCGTTGCTGTTGATTCACGATTTACTTTTTTCTATTGTTGAATCATGGGGGGGGGGGGGGGGGGGGGTTAAACCCCCAGTACCCCCCCCCCCCCCCCCCCCCCACCTGCGTGCACCCATGGCTCTGGACACTTTATTTTCGATAATGCAGGCTTTTGCTTGGCTCACACCAATTAGATCACCTATAATTATTTGGAAATTGCAGGTAGCGTAGTATCGTAATGTGAGCATTAACTATTAAACAACAGATAAAGGTAAACCACGGTTGTCACAATGATTGATTTCCATTTCGTTTAAAGATGCTAAATACCTGAAACTAGGTGGATGATGATTTTGATTAATAAAATGTTTCAAACGAACTATCCATGAACTGTAGCAGTAGCTGTAGTTATGGATTTTGATCACTACAAACCTTGTTACATATATGTTACTTATAGTTAGGTTTATAAATACGAAAAGTGTTGCTATAGCATTAGCAATAGTAATAGTCACGACTATAAATTCGGGCCTTTGCATCATACTTAATTTTGAAATGGTGATTTGTCGACGACTGTCTTGCAATATAAATCCGTGGTTCAAATGGTCTTTTCATGTGTAACAGCGTCAGTCGGTCTTTCGCTGCGGGTTGTTTGAATAGACGGACTCAGTTCGTTATTGTTTTATAGAAAGGACTTCTGTTCTGTGAAAACATTTTTCAATCGTCTTTTGATATCCTTGGAAGTATTATTTTGCCACAAGAAATTTAAATGCAACACGATGTTCAATATTTTTCATTTTTATAAAATTTAATAACAATTTTAAAGAAGAATTTTCTTTTTATCGAAAAGCCTTTTTTGCAAATTGCATCAATTAAAATATACTCACTCTAAAGGCAATATAAAATTGTTTTTGATTTTTTGATGTGTAAACATCTTTACGCGCGTATGCCAAAAATTTTTGTATGGTAGTAAACTTTCAAATGAAACGAACGGAAATGACGTACTACGTTTAAATATCTTCATTGAAAAAAAGAAACAAAATATAAAATAATAAAAAAAGAACGAAACAACAAAATACATATATAAAATTTTGTACTATACACATAGTCCGAGTGTATATGTATATATAAATAGTATGGAAAGAAAACAAAGAAACATTTATAAAATTAAATAGAAACGACGAATCGACGAATCGACATTTTCAGCGAACAGAAAAAATAAAAAAAAATTAAATAGCGTCTGCCACCACAATTTATGCACTATAGAGAGTGGTACCTATAACGAGATAGTATATCACAGTCAACAACTTGTGTATGTGGCTTTATCACGATCTCGTAGAGCAGTTCATCACGTCGGCTAACAATGATTATGTCTTCTATCATGAACGTAAAAATGCAACCTCAATTGGTCCTCTTCAAAATGAGTTAACGCGGCTCACCACAAAACTGCTAAGTATAGCTCAGGATGTAATGGCGAATTTTGTACGAGATAATAATGACGTCTGGTTTTTAACATTGAATTGCCAGAATCTCAGGTCGCTTCACTTCGACCTAACTGATACAGTCACGCAGGGATGCTCAATTCTTTTGCTCTCCTAGAACCTGCATGTTCAATTTTAATAATTTTCAGTAGCAGTATATAAAAATTCAAGTAGAACTCATACAGTCACCTCGCATAAGGAAATCATCGTTGGACAAACAACTGGTATGAGTGTAACAACACAACCCATTGGCGATATAAGATGCTTTTGGTAGTTGTATACACCTCGCCGAATAAAGCTGTCGAGGACATAATCAAGTACATACATTTCGTCTTTGCTTCATATTCTGAAAGAATTTCAAAAATTCTTCAAGGAGACTAACATCTTTTGCCGATGATTATGAGCAGGGATTTCATTTTGCTGCTCCCTAAGATCAGTGATGAATCACTTATAAACTTCCTGCGGTACGAATTCGATTTGCACAAGAACTCAGATCGAAATATATATTCTACGAGATATGTGAGAAATATAAGATATAGGTACTACGAGATATGGGACCACGTCTTTGATGCTTGCAGCTACCATAGGCCAATTGCGTTGGTTATACCGAAAGAGTAATAGACCAATTTGATGGTAATAAACGAATGAAAAAATCTGGTTAGAAAATTTTCATTTCTTCTTCCTTCAAAGTAAACCATACACACGCACTATACATATGCCATGTTTACACATCTCCTTGAGAGTACTAATGGACTCACTCTTTTTTTTTTTCTAAGCGAATTCTCGGGTGTTTATTTCTGTTATTTAGAAAACTTGAATGAAATATACTTGAGTGTTTTTAATGATTGTTAATGTGTAAGGCAGCTAATGAGAATGCTAATTAGAATTTAATAATTTACTATTAAGAATCTTAAGGTCATCAAATGTATAAAGATTCTATTGAATGTTTACGAATACAAAGCACTTGGGTTTGAAAGTGTTAGTGCATCAGCTTTTAACAGAATGTCATAGACGACTTCTGGATACTGATAGACTAATTATTCCAGTCGTAACGACGACTGAAGATAGGCATACAGTACTGGACAATAATATAGAATATTTTTAAAAAATGTTTTTAGAAAAATGTTCTAACCTAATGCAAGAAAACCTTACTTTATTTTAAATCCTCAAATAAATATAAACTATATAAATTTTTATAATTTTTTATAACAAATTCCAAATCTATCTGGATAAAATTATACAACAATACATAAACACCCACCGTTGTCGATTTAATATTTCTGACATTACACGTACACCTTTTTGCAATCAGCAGATCCCTTCTGTAGTAAACATTGAAAAATTGCAGTAATTTTTCATTTTTAGTTAAAAACATTTTTTTATGTTTTTAAACAGTTAAATTAAGTTAATACTGTAATCAAAACGTGTTGCACGTTATATTAAGGCGAAATGGGTCGTAAAGCAGTTACCTTAAGCAAAAGATAGAGGTTAAAATCTTGTTAAAAGAACAGTTAATCCCTACAGAGATATCAAAGAGGACCGGTTGTTCTCAGAAACTTGTACACAGCATAAAAGTGAAGCTTACTCTAGGGATTTCGCTTGAAAACAGAATACCAAACACGACGAAGGTGTACCACACGCGGTCTTTATCTAATTTGGTTAGGCCTAGTAGCAAAATCATACATATTCTAGTCGACGATTAACCTCAGACTCACTACGCTGAACAATTCAGTAAATGGTCTCAAAAGTTAAAGATAAAAACGGCGACCATATCGAAATGAGAACCAAACCAAAAAGCGGCGAGTATGGTGGAAAATTCATTGTACGTGGACACCTAATTATTGGAAGCTTGTCAGATTCAGTGATGACTCACATTTTGAGTTAACCAACCAAGAAAACCAGGGCTTTGTTAGACAAACTCATCCAGAATATGATCAACCAGGGGGGGGTGGTGCTGTAAATGTATGGGGTTGCTTTTCCGCTCATGGAACTGGCTTATTGTTATTCTACGAAAGTCGTCTCAATACCTAAGGCTACGTCCAACTGATTTCTGAATCTTTAACTGAATATACTAATACTATTGTTGATGCTGCATTCATGAATGGTACTTTCAACAAGAAAACGCACCAAGAAGCCACAACGCAAAATTGTCAATTAAATGTAAAATTATATTGTTATAAACCCTGATTATGGATGGATCGAAGGCTTCCAGAATGCCAGCTATCAACCACATACCAACTGAAACATTTTATCGTATTAGGCTGTTTCATCATAATAAGTTTTTTCTAACTAGTGTGCTAAACATTTTTCCAAATAAAATTCAATTCGGTGCACAAAGCTGAGCTGAGAGAGCTGAGTATGAATATTTTTACAAATATTGAAAGAAAATAACGAAATAAAAAAAATTACAAATTATATAAATTTTGTATTACAAAAATTAAATTTATCATTATTAATTCAAAATTATCGACGATAAATAAAAATCTTGTATGAAAACTATTAAAATTACGTATTTCATATACAATAAATGTACAATTTATTTGTAATAATCGTTCGGTTAAAACTTATTGTTTGCTCAATTTTAGAAATTTTCTTTTATAATTTTGCGAAATCAAACAAATCGTTCTCGCTATTCGCCTCCAAATTCCAATGTGTACCATCCTTCTACAAAATGGAAGAAATCGTGAACAAATTGTATACATTTTCGGTACTTGGACATTCGAACATTTTGAACTAACTTGAAATCGTTCCAACATTATCCAACAACATTATCTCATTTTTACACCTTATTTCGTACATAAAAACCGTAATTTGTAGTGCCATCTTTACAACATAAAACACACTAAAATTTAAATTATTTAACAAACGATTTTTATACCATCTAGAATTAAGTTTAATAACTTCTTAGCGAAGATATATACCAATTACTTTACTGACATCTATCTGAAAAATGTATATACTGTCATGTTTAGATAATCACCACTATGAAGGAATATGGTTTTTAAACTTTTAAACGCCGCCTAGTTAGCGCCACTTCCTATGCGAGGCAATGGTGGTATTGTTTTATACTAGAAAAACAGTATTTTTTCATTCATATTAATATCGGATTGTAAACAAAAATTAACTTTGTTATACCATGAAAACTAGCTAAGAATTCTCACAAAGGTAGTTTGAATGCATGTTGCAAATTTCAATTAAAAAACCTGTAAATAATGTTCACCTGCTCTGATGTTGTTTATTTAACCGTTAAAACAAACTTTAATAGTGTACATCTGTATTTACATAATATGACAGACATTAGGCATAAATAAATTACAAATTTCTGCATTAAATACTCGATTTCACAAGCTTTTTTCCGGGTTTCTTTGCTTAAATTAATATTTTGGGAATATTCGTTTCGAATCGATTTTCAATTTGGTAGCCTGGCACATTCAAAAATGGTAAAACGATTTTTTGATTAAACAAGGGACTCTCTAAACTGTATGTATGTATGTATCTATATGAATTTTCTTTTAAAGAAAAATTGTAAGCGAATAAATGTATCCTTTGTGGTTTTCGTTTTGAAAACGAATATTACAGTAATGAATGGTTCGGTTGAGATTAAAATAATTTCAAGTTAAGTTAACATTAATATGTATAAGAAAAAAGTGAATTTTGAGAATTTGTGATTTTGTTTGTAAAAATAATTCAACCAAATTTATACAGATGTACACATTTGATTTAAGTATTGCCTGAATTTTTTTATATGAAATGACGGGGCTTTATTTGTTTTAAATCCCAAGTGTAATAATGAAATCTGTTATGTGGCATGAACCATGTAAGACTGAAAATGGTGAGAGTTAAAATAGGAAAACATTGTAATTTTGAACGTTATTGAACTGGAGTAAGAGCTTTCATTGAAGTGTTATTTAAGAACAACTGTGTACTGTTCCGCTCTAAACATATTAAATAAGCAACCGATATTTCGAATGAAGTCAATTTTTTAAGTGGTTTAACTGGTCGAGAGTTATATATATAAAAAAAATATTTTTATTTACATCGTTAAAAATATTTATTTTGTTTGAAAAATTAATTTGCATATACATATTCCAGTTTTTATGCTCATTTTTTTTTCATCTTATAAAGAATTTCTTTATTACGAGCACAAAGAATTTTTCATATGTATTCAACAGTTGTTATATCGATTTTCTAGCAACCAAATAACAATAATACAGAAACAACAATTTTATTTTCCTATCATTGTTAATTTTTAATATGAAAACATTTGCGAAATTTTGTAATATGTTCTTATTATGTAAATACGAGTATGTGTATGTCCAATTTAAATTTCAATTTTAATAAAACTAGAATGCCTGGAATGTTTTCAAATTGTATATGTTGTATAAGATTGTATAAAACCGCAGCTTAAGAGTTAGTCAAACATATTGCCACCATTTTGAAATAGTTAATTTTTTTTAATAAATCATCACTTTTAACTTACAACAGTTATTCAAGCAAACTGAGATTGATCCCGTTTCTTTTTGCAGTAGCAATAGTAGATTTACCATTGGAGACGAAATCGTCAACTCATTCGGAAAGAACATTATGTGCTGCGGGTTAAAGCCTATTCAAGCGGGGTTTTCGTTTGCTAGATACCTTTTTCCGATTTTACGAAGGAAACGACAAAAAATTTGGGGGTCGATTTTGTTTAAAATTCGATAAGTTGACGAAATAACCGCAAGTATATAGTAGTGGTATGTGTGTTTGTGTTAATGCGAATGTGCGCCATTTAATTTTTTTTGGATATGACATTACTAGATATCATTTCCATTTATAATTTAAAATTTGTAAATGCAATGCAAATATGCTTTAAATAAAATTAAACTTATTTAAAATAATTTCTAATTCTGTGTTTCTGCGAAAACAAAACATTCATTCGACATGGCATCGAAAAAAAAAATTCAAATACATATGTGTAGTTAAAAATTTTTTTTTTAACCATTGACGCACACTTTCTAAATGTGTATACTACTCAGGAACACATTTCAGAACTTTATAATTGCAATGATATTTCGTCGCGGAAAGAAATGTATTGTGAGAATTGAAAAATATGTCGAGTTATGCCTTAAAAAATGAAAGATGTTTGCACGAACGTGTTAAAATATGAAAAAGTTGAATGACTGCTATAACAGTCATTTGTGCGAACGTGTTAAATCGCCACTCTAATACTTGGTGAGATGTCAAAAAGTGAGACGACGAAAGGACGTAAGCACCAAAAAACTAAACCAATTTGTACCGATTTTACTGCACATACAAGTCACGTGTCATTCTTTTTCGTTTATTCATATTAACCCTTGGAGTGCCATCATGATTTCGGCTAGTGTATTGACGATCACGATCGCGCTTTTTGCCACTCAAAGGGTTAACCATTGTAAACGCCATATTTTTGTGTTGTTTATGTATTTTTAAAATTTAAAATAAACTTACTTATAAAATTTTACTTATAAAATTAATTTATGAAAAAAAAAAATAAATGAATATTGAATATAAAATATATTAGCATATTAAATAATGACACTCCACAGCCGTAATATGCTGAGAAAAGGAAATAAGCACCATAACAATTAAACCGATTCGCCCGGATCGCGTTATTTTGGTACTGTTTATCATACAAATGACACAAACACGAACAAAAAAAAAATATAATTACATAATTGCACTGCGTCAGTGCCTTGCACTGCTACTGTAGCTTGATGGTCATTATTTACCCACGTGTCGACTCTTTAGTTTACCGTTCGTTTTACCCGATATTTAATGACCAGTTGGCCACTTTATTGTCATTTAAAACCTGAAATCCAACTTAAATAAGTTATTTGACATATGCACGTCGTCGAAATAACATTTTTCACGTATGTATCACAATTTTGTGACATAGTTGACTGCGCTTGACAATTTTATCGAGAATATTATTCATCGGCAAACGTCAAATGTACAAAAATTTATTATTTCTAAATAATTAAAAATGGATCATTTTAAACTAAATAAGAAACCGTTTAAACATCGACAATATTTTATCGGAAAGTGAAATTTTATTACTTAAACAAACCCTTAAATCCAAACGTCAATAGAAAAGGTAATTTTGACAATTAAGTTAAAAAAATGACCAAGTTGTTGCAGAGTGACAAATTTGTTGGGAAAATAATTTATTTGATTATGAAATAACTTTTTTGTCATTTATTATACATTATGAAACTCGCCATTTTTTCTTTAGGTTTCATTAAAAATTATTTTATTTCTGAAAAACAAAATTTGTTATTTTGAGAATTTTCATGACTATATGTCAATATAGTATCATAATTTTAATGATGTTTTTGAAAAGGTTTACTCTGTTTTTCGAGTAATTTATTCATATTTAATTATTTATTTACAATAAATTACAATAATTACATATTTATTTACAATAAAACATAATATGTTTGAAAAAATAAGCCGTATTTAACCCGAAATTTGAATTATTAGTTTGACAATGATTCTAAAAACTTTAATTTTTATAAAGAATCTTTCAAAGTAGGAACATTTGTATTTTTTTATAAAACAAGAAAATTAAATAAATATCGTGATGAAAAAGCCAGCACTCTCAAAAAGTTCTCTCTCCACAAAATATAATCCGAATGACGGACGAAATTTGTTTTTTTGCGAACATAAAATAGTTGTCTACGCGACTCCCATCTGACTAAAACTTCAGTCATTTAAAAAAACAAATAGTGGTTATTACGATGTTATAAAGCCCTGAGATTTATTCCCCAATACCATTGTACCAACGTTGGCTAGGCGACCACTAGTCATCCAGCTAACGGTATGGTACGACGTTATCCCAACCCATTTGTGCTACTTGGGAAAGGCAAAAAAGAAAGGGGTTTTTACATCGGATAGTAACGGGCGGCGAGAAGTGGATCTTCTACGATAACCACAAGAGGAAAAATACTACGATTTGCCCGGCCAATCATTACCATCGACCTCAACATCAACACCAAAGACGAATTATCGTGATTCGAAGGTTATGCTGTGTATCTGGTTTGACCAAAGAGGCGCTGTGAAGAACGAGCTGCTACAACCTGGCGATTCCATTAAGGGCGAGCGGTACAGCCTACAATTAATTCGTTTGAGCCGAAGGGCATGATAAAGTTATTCTTCTGCATGACAACGCTCGGTTTCACGTCGCAAAAGTTGTAAAAATATATTTGGAAACGTTCTAGTGGGATATTTTACCGCACTCGCTGTATTCTCCGGGTATCGCCCCTTCTGATTACTGGTTGTTTCGACGGATGCAATAAAATTTGGCAGGTGACCGGTTCATTTCTTTTGAAGAAATTGATAATTGGCTTCAAACTTGGATCGCCTCAAAAGATGTAATGTTTTTCCGAGATTGAATTCAAAAGCCTGAGAGGTGGGAACAGGTCGTAGGCAGCGATCGACAATATTTTAATTAACCTGTTCATTCATTTTATTTTAAAATAAATGCATTTTTAAAATTAAAAAACGGACCGAATTAATTTGTGCTACCAATATAACAATTTATTTGGGTGTTTTGGTTGGAAATGACCCCCCCCCCCGTTGGGGGGAGGGGGGCTGGGGCATCACCTTACTTATTTTCGAGCATATTTATGCTTTATCTCTCTCCCGCCATTGTATTTAATACCATTATAATTTGCAACTGCTTTTTTATTAAGAATTATTTATTAGAGTTGAGCTGTGCCTTTTCGCAAACAAAAAGATTCGGTTCAATCTACTTTTCTTAATTGCTTGCGCTTGGTTGTTTTGTATAACTCAACAATTTATGATTTAAGAATTAATTTATGAATTAAGTTTATAATACGGGTTGAATTACAAATGATTTGGCTATTTAGAACCATTTTGAAATAGACGAATCTCAAACTAACTCTTAAAGAACTCTCAAAAAATAAAATGAAATGAGCATTTATAAAAAGGTGAACGATATTTTACATTGTGTCTAAAGAAAGGACATTTCTGATTAAAGAAAGTCGAAAGAACAAAACTTACAAAAGGACTGTCCTTCCAAAAGAGGACAGGTGGGAGCTCAACCAAATAGCAATAAAATATTCTATTATTATTCCAGTAAACATGTAAATGTAATACATAATTTGCTAAAACTTTTCAATTTTTCAAAATTATGTTCTAGTGACGTTGATAACATAATGCTCTCAAATACACATGTACGTTTATTTTATGTACTGCCTAAACAATTTGTTTAAAACGTGTACGTTTGTTTTTAGTAGAAATGTTTTAAATCAAGATTTTGTATACCTTGCAGCATAAATATGTTCAGTATGTTTATAAATAAACATATTTCTTATTTTCCACATTTAACCAATCACTTGTTTTTTGCTGTTGTAAACACTACAATGAGAAAAATTCGCGTGCCCTGTTTTGAATCAGTGAAACCAAAAATTCTGTAGAAACCACGAAAAATAATAATAAAAATAAATAAATAAAATGAAAATTGGAATTTTATGCTTGTGTTAAAATAACCATAAAATTGTTATTTATTTTGCTTTAACAAAAAAAAAGAAATATGTAAGAAAAGTAAATAAAAATCTTCTTTTTCCGATAAAAGTTAAGCTTTCTTCTTAAGCTTTTTATTAAATTTTAATAAAGAATATGCACGATCTTATCGTACAATGTATATCACATAATAAGCTGAAAACCCAGCCAGGAAATTTTAAACATGTTTTATATTGCGTTCGATGTATTTTTTTTTGTTATAACTCAAAAGACTTCCGAGTTTTAGTTGACGCATGCACATACTTGAGTTAATTCGTGTTCACAATAGAGTTTATTAATCTAATACACGTAATGAAGTTTACTTGAGTTCTATGAGATTTTATCATTAAATTATTTTATTTGGTATTTTAATTTCACATAACAATCATGTAAAAAATATTTTGAAATCGATATTTTCATCACGAGACTGCCTTATTTTGGAGCTTTTATTATACAATCACCAGTAACACAAATATTATATGAAACAAATGCTACAGATTTAGAAAAGCCGTCTAAGTAAATGAATAAAATAATTTAATTCTATTTTATTAATATTACTATAGATGAACCCTTAGAGCAAATATTACTATAGATGAACCCTTACTGTAATATCACTCGTTCGTGTCTCGTGTCCCCATTCTGGCTGTTTTTCGAGCAACGCATGGTTCAGATTGATGAGTTGTTGACGGTAGCTGCATTGGCAGCTTTCAGCAGCTCATAGTACACGATTCCTTTCTGGTCCTACCAAGCGCAGAGCACTGCCTTTTTTCGAAGCGATTTGGTCGTGTTGTCGATGTTGATGCTTCTCCAGGTGAAAGCCACGACTTTTTCCGTTTGGGATTCTTAAAAAGATCCACTTCTCCTCTCCCATAACAATCCGATGCAGAAAGCTCTTTCTTTCAAAAAAAAAAGAGTGAGTCCATTAGTACTCTCAAGGAGATGTGTAAACATGGCATATGTATAGTGCGTGTGTATGGTTTACTTTGAAGGAAGAAGAAATGAAAATTTTCTAACCAGATTTTTTCATTCGTTTATTACCATCAAATTGGTCTATTACTCTTTCGGTATAACCAACGCAATTGGCCTATGGTAGCTGCAAGCATCAAAGACGTGGTCCCATATCTCGTAGTACCTATATCTTATATTTCTCACATATCTCGTAGAACATATATTTCGATCTGAGTTCTTGTGCAAATCGAATTCGTACCGCAGGAAGTTTATAAGTGATTCATCACTGATCTTAGGGAGCAGCAAAATGAAATCCCTGCTCATAATCATCGGCAAAAGATGTTAGTCTCCTTGAAGAATTTTTGAAATTCTTTCAGAATATGAAGCAAAGACGAAATGTATGTACTTGATTATGTCCTCGACAGCTTTATTCGGCGAGGTGTATACAACTACCAAAAGCATCTTATATCGCCAATGGGTTGTGTTGTTACACTCATACCAGTTGTTTGTCCAACGATGATTTCCTTATGCGAGGTGACTGTATGAGTTCTACTTGAATTTTTATATACTGCTACTGAAAATTATTAAAATTGAACATGCAGGTTCTAGGAGAGCAAAAGAATTGAGCATCCCTGCGTGACTGTATCAGTTAGGTCGAAGTGAAGCGACCTGAGATTCTGGCAATTCAATGTTAAAAACCAGACGTCATTATTATCTCGTACAAAATTCGCCATTACATCCTGAGCTATACTTAGCAGTTTTGTGGTGAGCCGCGTTAACTCATTTTGAAGAGGACCAATTGAGGTTGCATTTTTACGTTCATGATAGAAGACATAATCATTGTTAGCCGACGTGATGAACTGCTCTACGAGATCGTGATAAAGCCACATACACAAGTTGTTGACTGTGATATACTATCTCGTTATAGGTACCACTCTCTATAGTGCATAAATTGTGGTGGCAGACGCTATTTAATTTTTTTTTATTTTTTCTGTTCGCTGAAAATGTCGATTCGTCGATTCGTCGTTTCTATTTAATTTTATAAATGTTTCTTTGTTTTCTTTCCATACTATTTATATATACATATACACTCGGACTATGTGTATAGTACAAAATTTTATATATGTATTTTGTTGTTTCGTTCTTTTTTTATTATTTTATATTTTGTTTCTTTTTTTCAATGAAGATATTTAAACGTAGTACGTCATTTCCGTTCGTTTCATTTGAAAGTTTACTACCATACAAAAATTTTTGGCATACGCGCGTAAAGATGTTTACACATCAAAAAAGTTATCAAGAAAATTCATTTTCTCATATATTTAGTACATTTTGTTTTTTTTTATTTTGTTCGTCTCAATACAGTGGTGGTTTAGGAAAAAAGAAAAGTCGGAAAAACTCAAAAGGGAAGCCCCAAAAATCTAATAAAAAATACCTTTTTTTATATGAATTTTGTAAGTGTAGTTTCTATGTGACGGGTGGTGCAGTGGTTAAGCTTGGACCGCAAGGTACTGGATACGAATCCGACTGGAGGCTGCATGCACATTTACCATTTTATTTTTAATCCAATTTTTTTTATTTCATCTACTTATCTATATATATAAAACAAAGTCGGGTTAGTTACACCATTTATAACTGAAGAACGGCTGGACCAATTTTTATGATTTTTGTTTTGTTGGATTTGTCTCCGTTCCGAATAGCATAATAACTATTAAAACATTGGGAAAATTCACCAAAAAAGAAGTTATCAAGAAGATTCATTTTCTCATATATTTAGTACATTTTGTTTTTTTTTTATTTTGTTCGTCTCAATACAGGTGGTTTAGGAAAAAAGAAAAGTCAGAAAAACTCAAAAGGGAAGCCCCAAAAATCTAATAAAAAAACCTTTTTTTATATGAATTTTGTAGGTGTAGCTTCTATGTGACGAGTGGTGCAGTGGTTAAAGCTTCGGCGCATGGACCGCAAGGTACTGGATACGAATCCGACTGGAGGCTGCATGTACATTTACCATTTTATTTTTTATCCAATTTTTTTTTTATTTCATCTACTTATCTATATATATAAAACAATTTGGAGTATTCATTTAATTTATTTAATCTTAATAAAAACTCAATTTTATTAAGCTAATAACTTTAAAAATCATTTATTGATTTTGAGGCGGTACGAAGTTCGCCGGGTCAGCTAGTAAATAAATAAAAATTTAGAGTATAAGCATTAGTATAGAAAAACGTGTAAATCAAATAAGTTAAAAAATAAAATCGAATCATAAAACGAAAAAATTCATATTATCATTTCATCATAATATTTTTGGTCCTTCGTAGCCGAATAAAATAAAAATAAGTAGTGTACTATCATACTAAAAATAAAGTGTTAAAACAAAGTGTTAATATAAGATTGGTTCATTAACAGAGCAAAAAAAGAACAGAAGTGTTTGGAAAGCACAAATAACAAAAGCCAGTAAAAAAGTGGAAGATATTCAAATGCCTTTCGATGCATCCATAACAGCGACAGTAAAAACACTTTAAAATTCGTTAAGATTGAACATTGAACGTTTTAGAGAAAGCCAGCAGGCAGTAGAGAATGCGCAGTTAGAAATTAATTCAGATAATTTGGAAGAAATTGTAGCGGAAAATGCGGACTATGTGTAACGACGTTGATATCATGTACAACAGCAGTATGAATAAAATAGAAATGATGCTAGAAGAAATACATCTATCTAACCAGTTAGCAACGGTATACAGTAATGCAAACATCATTAATAATTCAATAGATACGTATGATCAATCTACCAGTGGAACTCATAGTTTAAAAACTTTGTCAATAGCACTCGAAAAATGTGAAGCAGATTTTTTAACCAATTGTGACCGTCGCAAAGTTATAAATATGACAAAGGAGGATTTCTCAAAAAAGCAGGAGGCCTTAGAAACGGATTACTTAAATTATAAAGCAAAACTAGCCAAATTAGAAGAAGAATCAACGTCAATTGACAAAAAACCAGCAATAAGTCCCATATCATCAAACAATCAACAGCGTTATATAAAACTTCCCGAACTAAAACTACCCATTTTCGATGGAACCTACACGCAGTGGATGAGTTTTAAGGCACAATTCGAATCACGAGTATTGCAGCATGTGACCAATAATAGCGATAGGCTGGAGTACTTGAAGACACCGCTAACAGGCAAAGCAGCACTAACTATAAAGGGATTAGAAGGCCGGGACGAAAACTTCACCATTGCATGGAGGTTATTAAAGGAAACATATCAAAATGAAAAAATCATTATCAACAGTCACCTCCAGCAAATTGATAATTTAAAAATGCCGGAATCTGAATCCGCATCATCACTTCAAAAATTTATAGACACATTTCTCTGCCATTACGAAGCTTTAAAGGCCATGGATACTCCAGTCGAACATTGTGACATCATTTTCATATATACATCTTATCAAAAAAATTGGATTTAGCAACAAGAAAAGAAATTGAAGTAAAAAGTCCACAAAATCATGTACTGACTTTGGACGAATTTATCAACATTCTCAAAGTTCGAAGAAGTATACTAGAGACATTGGCAAATACACCGTCAAAAGTAAAACCAAAATCATTTTCCGGAAATCATCCAGCTTCATTATCATCAGTTGCCTTATCAATATCAAGTAATACGTGTCCATCGTGCAATACGCTACACGCAATATACCAGTGCCCGATTTTTCAAAAATTAACTCCGGAAGAAAGATGCAACCTTGTGAAAAACAAAAAAATGTGCTATAACTGTTTACGAACGAATCATCAAATTAGAAACTGTTTAGCTGCTGGATGTAAAATATGCAATCGAAAGCATAATACTCTGCTGCATATTAATAAAACCAAAGAACCTATAACTTGCAGTTCAACATCATCAACATCAGCACCGGAAGTTCAACAAGTGTCGCAAATTACTGAATCGAAATCAACGTCTTGTTCGAGTTCTTTAGTTAGTCAAAAACAGAATAGTCATATTTGGTTAGCAACCGCATTGGTGGATATAGAAGACCAATTTGGAAACTTTCAGATGTCTCTTGGATTCCGGTAGCCAGTCTAACTTCCTAACGACGACAGCCAGGCAACAGTTAGGAGTCAAAACAATCAAAATCAACACAACAGTTTCGGGAATTCATGAATCAAACACAAATATTTGTCAAATAAGGATTGTGTAAAAATCAAGTCCAAGTGCACATCATTCAATATATACCTAGATTGTCTTGTAATTGAAAAAATCACTGGTCTAATACCAACCCATAAAATAGAGTTTGCGAGTTTATCGAAACCAAATAATATACAACTAGCAGATCCAAATTTTAATTGTCCAGGAAAGATATACCTTTTAATCGGAGCAGAATACTACCACAATATTATCAAGGAGAATATTATTCGTCAATCAATTCATTTCCCAGCATTACGTAACAGTGAATTCGGTTATATCGTATTTGGATCAACTATAATTCCACAAACTAACATAAACCATTGCCATTTATCAATAGATGACAATCTTGATTAATTATTGCAACAATTCTGGAGAGTCGAAAATTGTGAAAGCCTAGGAAAATTATTATCTGTCGATGAAACCTATTGTGAAGAGCATTTTAAAAATACGTATAAAAGAGACAAGGATGGAAAATTTATCGTAAAGTTACCGACTAAACCAAATATAAAAAATTTGGGCAATCCTAAGGAAACAGCTTTGCGACAATTTCTAAGTTTGGAAACAAAACTGCAACGTGACAATGTGCTCAAGTTAAAATATATTAGTTTTATGGACGAGTATCAATCATTGGGACATATGCGAGAACTCACTATCGTTGAATTGAAGCCACAATATTTTATTCCACATCATGCGGTGGTGAAACCTGATGCAGTTACAACAAAATGTCGCGTTGTCTTTGATGGTTCTGCCAAAAGTTCATCTGGAATTTCTATGAATGATGCACTTATGGTAGGCCCAAAGGTTCAACAAGATCTTATTTCAATTATGTTGAGATTCAGACAACATAAATACGTGTTCACTAGCGACATAAAAAAGATGTATCGCCAAATTTGGATTGATAAATCACAGTAATCATTACAACAAATATACTGGAGATCAAGCCATGAGGAGGAAATTAAAACATTTTCGTTACAAACATTAACCTATAGATTGGCATGTTCCAGCTTTTTAGCCACAAGAGTATTAAAGCAATTAGCAGTTGACGAAAATAATAGATTCCCGGAAGCAGCAAGAATAATTGATAGAGACTTCTACGTAGATGACCTCATGACAGGTACCGACGATTTAAATCAAGCTATAGTTCTGAAGGAAGAAGTCGAAAAGCTATGTCGCCTCGGTGGTTTTGAATTGCATAAATGGAACGCAAACAACAAAAAATTGATAATAAACCAAGAAAAGAAATCAATAGACATGTCTATGAAAGAATCACCATACATAAAAGCTCTTGGACTGATTTGGAATCCATGCGATGACGTTTTTAAATATAAATTCCAGTCGAGCTAAGCTTTTCGATCCAATAGGATTACTTGGTCCCGTAATTTTCATTTCAAAATTAATAATGCGTGATTTGTGGAAGCTGAAAATAGATTGGGATGAAAAATTGCCTTTAGATATCATCAAAAAATGGCTAGTATTTCTAAATCAAATGTGTGACATACAGAAATTAAACATTAAACGGCTTGTGGTACCAGCTATACCGTACAAATATATTGAACTACATGGATTTAGTGATGGTCGATGGATCAGAAGCAGCTTATGGAGCAGCAGCTTATATAAGAACAACGGATGATCAAGGCACTCATTATCCTCAGCTGCTTTGTTCAAAATCAAAAGTAGCCCCGGTAAAGTCACAAACAATTCCACGAATAGAACTTTGTGGAGCACTTCTGCTGGCCAATCTAGTAGATATAGTAAATTCATCGATGGAGATTAAATTTAATAATATCTACATGTGGACTGATTCCACAATTGTGTAATGCTGGTTTAAAATGGAATCATGCAACCTTAAACAATTTGTGGCAAATAGAATAGCAAAATTGCAAAGTTTAACGAAAGATGCAGAATGGCGGCATGTGGGTTCGAAGGCCAATCCGGCAGATTTAGTATCACGCGGCTTATTACCAAACGACCTTAGAGAAAATCAATTATGGTGGAACGGACCTCATTTTTTAAATAGAGAAAAGGAATTTTGGCCAAAACGCCCAATGAATATACATTTGCCAGATCAAAAGGAGATAAAGCAGAAGACAATTACTATGCCAACCACACAATTACTATGCCAAACTAAACCACAATTACTATGCCAAACTAAAAAATAGACTTAGAGAACGTAGAAACAAAACAAATTCTCGTGTCGCAGAAATACCACCTTTGAACGTATGTGAAATTAAAAAGGCGAATTCATGCTTAATTAAACTGATTCAGTCTGCATGTTTTCACAAGGAAATTCAACAGTTATCAAGCACAGCAACACACCGACCTACGGTTGATCGAAAAAGCGTTCTATTTCTATTACATCCATACCTGGGATGAAGAAAAAATGCTTCGTGTTGGTGGTCGTCTGGAAAAAGCTCAGTTTCCATATGACAAGAAACATCAAATAAATGCAAAGCATCATTTCACACGTTTGGTATTCGAATATTACCATTCCATAAATCTCCATGTGGGGCCACAAGGGCTACTAGCAGCAGTGAGACAACAATACTGGCCTATAAGAGGAATAGACATAGCCAAATCAGTATATCAACATTGTATAACCTGTTTCCGCAACAAAAATAAAGGAATCTCTAATTTAATGGGAAACTTACCACCTGCGAGATTAAAGTTTGAGCGTCCGTTCTTAGTAACAGGTGTAGATTATGCAGCACCGATAATGGTAAAAAGGATATACGGTCGCTCGCCTATATTGGACAAAGCATATATAATGCTCTTCATTTGCATGTCAACGAAAGCGGTTCATCTTGAATTGGTCAGCAGCCTAAGTACAGCAGGATTTATAGCAGCATTTCAACGATTCATTGGACGTCGTGGGAAACCATCAGATGTATTTAATGACAACGGTTCAAATTTCAAAGGCGCAAACCATCATCTAAAAGAGCTTCATAAGATGTTGTATGATCAACGAAATCAGACACAAATAATTGATAATACCTCTCATAAGGGAATAAAATGGCATTTTATTCCTGCTTATTCGCCAAATTTTGGAACATTGTGGGAATCTTCTGTAAAAAGTGTTAAATGGCATCTTTATAGGATTTTGGGAAAGTCACATCTCACTTTTGAGGAACTTTCAACAATATTAGAACAGATTGAGGCTGTAATCAACTCAAGACCTCTTACTCCGATTAGTGATAGTCCAGATGATATGCGGGTACTAACAGCAGGACACTTCCTAATTGGAGCATCACTCAATGATATACCAGAACCAGATGTTACTCAACACAATTACAACAGGTTGTCTCGTTGGAATCGAGTTACACAACTAAAACAACATTTTTTAAAAGATTTTCTGATGAGTATTTAACTTCTCTCCAAAAACGTTATAAATGGAATAAACAAAACAACAATATCGCTATCGGCACACTAGTATTAATTAGAGATGAGAAATTACCACCGCTTCATTGGTCAAGAGGAAAAATAATTCAATTGTATACCGGTGCAGATGGCATCGTTAGAGTATGTGATATAAAAACATCACATGAAATTGTACGTCGTCCCATATCAAAAATCTGTCCTTTGCCATTGGAAAATATTGAAGATAAATCTTCAACCCCGGGAGTTATGGACAAATAGATCAGATTGATATAATATTAATAATCATAGCAGAACGAAAGACAATCATCCTAGCAAAATTCCGAAAACAACATATGGCAACCACATTTATAATAGGAAAATTCCCAAAACTACGACGTATTATGGTAAATTAGTTAAAACCATTTTAAAAATAGAATATACATAAGTGCATTATCTTTATCTTCATCTCTACTTTTTTATTGGTTAAAAATATAAATATATAAGCGCATATATAGTATATTTAGGTTAAGAATCCTTTTTGTTTAAAATAGGTGGTGGGGAATCTTAGTATAAATAAATAAAAATTTAGAGTATAAGCATTAGTATAGAAAAACGTGTAAATCAAATAAGTTAAAAAATAAAATCGAATCATAAAACGAAAAAATTCATATTATCAATTCCATCAGAGCATAAATATTAAAGAGTGAAAGTATGTCAGCACAATCAACTTTACCACAAATAATATGTCGTGCAAAAGTAGCATTGGCACATGTACGCCTAGAAGCCAGTGACTGAAGGCCCATGAAACGACAACGGTCAACGTAAGCGAGAGACTATCGTCGCGCTGTAAAGAAAGTAATTTTTGAGAACAAATAACAGAAACTGCTTTTGTCTGAACAGAAACTGCTTAAGTCGTCTCGGGGACGGGGACCATGTGACACTTGCGTACTCAAGCTGAAAACGAACGAAAGAGGTGCACAGTGACTTAAAATTCAGTGAGTCGTGAACATTTTAAGAATTTATACCGGGTGAGTTTTTTAAGCTGAAACTTTCAAATATCTCGGAAATAAGCACTCTACGATAAAAATGACCATAATCAAAATTAAATCATTCTGGAGGGAAAATACATTAGTGCTAAAATTAGGACCCCCGCCCCTGTTTGTAAGGGGGATGGGGGCAACTTGGAAACTAAGATAGGAACCCCTATTTTTTATTGCAGATTCGGATTCTATGGCATTATGCAGCTTCGAAATAAATACCAGTTGCATTTTCATTTCTGAACATACAACAATTTAATGAAATTATGATAAATTATAATTTCAAGTAACAATTAAACAAATTTCTTTTATTTTCACGTTCTATTGTTTTCTTTTTTCAGTCAGGTGGTTAGTAAATTACGCCGTACTTGGATAAGTAACATCGGGTCCGCGGATTTGTATCGATGAAATTGGATATTATGTTTCGTAGTAATATTCGCCCAACTAAAAGAGCAAGCCATTATTTTAAATTTCCTAATTTTACGCAATCCTCCATCTACATACGTGCGGGTTACTAGTTTCTAATACAACGGATGCTACATTCGGAAAAATCAATATACATTTTTAAAAAGAAAAACTTTCCTTGCCGTGTTGTGTTTTGTTGATGGTGGATTTTCTTTTTAAAACAGTTTCAATTTCACCCTTCCGTCCAAGTAACAAAAATCTTCTACTTTGATATTGAAAATAATGCTACACTTCGCTTTTTAGAAAAAAAATTCGCCTCGTATTCCTGAATTAATATTTTTGTGGTTTTTGCTGTCTAATTGTGTTTGGTCGCCTTTTTGAACAAACAAACGTCAAAAATAATTTATCAAATTTACTTGCATAAGGCTAAATTTGATAATAAATATTATATATAAAAGTATATATAAGAAGTATATATAAAAGTATCACTTTTATAAAACATGCATATTACACTATCAAAGAAAATTGATAAAAATGTTTTATAAAACACCTTTGTCAAAGAAATTTTATTGTGTAATTCCGGCCATTGAGTATTTCATAAGCAAGATTTGATGCAGGCTCTTCATGAGAATATCTCTTTGCTCTGTCTCGAGCGTAAAAGTTAACTATAGCCGTGATTTATTTTTCGAGCAATATTCGACGCCGAATGGGAAATTTCTACTGAAACTGCAGCTATTATTCACTGGTGTCGCTATTCGACATTTATTTTGATTTATTTTGTCGCTAATTGACATTTATTTTGACATGACGTTATAAACAGGCTTGCTACGTTTTATATTTTTATTAGCCGTGTTTTATTATTAGCGCCCGATAGATTTATCCGGACCACGCAATTTTGTCAAAACTACATTTCGTTCAACTAAGATACGTATAGGTACCCCCAACGAAGTTTGTATTGATTCGTACAAGTATAGATACCTAAAAGTAGCAATAAAAAGGTTAATAGATATTATAAATACATACATACGTACAACAATATGCATAAACCGATATGAGATATAAAAAATTTATATATCTTAAAATTTTTTCAAAATATTTATTTTTCTATTTAAAATTTTTTTACGAGAACAGCACATTTTTGCTATCGTGTTGTAACGAATAAAACGTACATGTATTGTAATAAAATCAAGAAATTCGGAAAATTTTTGGTACATATACTTAGACAGAAATGAGATAGGGAAGAAAATTTGTATGTCAAAATTGTCAAATATCATCATCAATGTAGTACGTGATGTTTTTTAATGATATTTGTTGTTGTTATGGCGTTTTCTTAAGACGAAATATGAGTAAAACCTTGAATAGTGATAAAAAGCTCAACAAGAACAGAAATAATATTTTTTTATCTACTCTTCTTTGTTATTTATTCAAGGGAAATTTAAATATTTCTTTAATGATTGTTGTTGGTTGCAATGTATGAAAATGAACAATACGGTAGAAAACAGAAGGGTTCTTGTTTTTTCCTCGGCTTGAACAAAAAAAATGCGTGGGTGTACTCTGAATTTTTGATAAACTGATTTCTGGATTAAAATTTCGTAAACGAAATGCAAAATAACAGCTCATGTAAAGATTTAAAAATAGAAACTTCTGAAATGACTAATGCTTCCCTTTAATTTACAGTTACTATTGATTCATCCGAACTAAAAGTAAATTCTCTGCGTGAATTTAGTTTTTATTATTTTGTGTTTATTTCTACCTAAAGAACTATCTTGTCAGCAAAATATTTTATTACATGTGTACTTTTAGATCAAAAACTCAATTATTCATTTGAGGAGGTGTTGCTAATTGCAAAATGAAAAGCAAAATCGTTTTTCTAAAATTCTGCATTTTTTGTGGTGAGTTATCTAAATTCGTAAATACATTTATTGAAGCATTTAAGCTAAATTTAAATTAGTTATGAAAATCTACTTAATTTATAAACATTACTTCTTTTTCTGAAATTGTAAAGTTTACTGCTTGGTTACGCACAGAACTATTTCTTGTTGGAGGCGACTATTTAAATTATTATTCTCCATTTCCTTGGTCTGCTTCGTTTTAAATAATTTGATAAGGTTCAACGAATGATAAGAAAAGTGTCCCATCAACAATCAGTCGGCGCACGTCGCAAGGTAAGAACTATACTATACCTTCATGGAAAGCTAGAGAGAAAGAGTTGTTTTGGAAAGTCAATATTGGCAATAGAATAACAAATAGATATAAAATTAATTAATAATGGTAAGAAAGTTAATATTCTGTTTGTATAATGAGTATCTAATTATTTATTAATTAAAAATAAGAAGTAAATAATTAACCGGTAGCCGATATTTATTTATCTGTTATTTTTGCGGGGTTAGAAGTAGAAAAGTTTCAGAGTCATTCTCAAATTTTTATATTAAGTGATGAAGTGTAGGTTTTCTTCTTGTGATAAAATTAATATTTCTATTTAAACAATAAATACAATTTTGGCGCATCGGCCTAGTATATGAGGCTGCATCGGAGGGCAGTAACAAAATGTATTCTATATGACACGGGGTCGTATTTACCAGCTCTAGTGTCTCTTTGTATATTACATGAACGCGAACCATACTGACCCAAAACCATCATAGCTCAGTCCACAACGTGCAGGTAGATGTAAAATTTAAGCTAGAACTAAGTACTAATTGTGTACAACCTTGTTGAGAATAAAATACTTTTCGTTACTACCCACTGATATATCTGTATTTGGAGAAATAACAACACTAGTTTATATTTAATTCCCTCTTTATTTATAATCCTTTTGACCACAAAAATTGCCAAAATTTAGTGTTACCTAAAAGTAAACAAAATTAATTTAACACAAGAAAGTATCTCAGTTTGACTTACCAACCATTATAAAGTTAATCTTATTAGTGATTACCTGATAATAAGAATTTAATTATTAATTTTATGTAATTAATATTAATTTATATACTTATCTTTTTATATAACTGTGACATGCACTTTGTAAACAAAAAAACTTATTATTCAAGCTGTCATTATTTTTATTATATTTATTATTGTACTAGACTAGTAATACGATGAGTGCCGTTACGTGCGGTAATGTTGTATTGTAATTAGCTACATCGTATTAGTACTTTATCTTATAGTATTGATAGTATCTTTATACCTTTAAGTTTGCTGTAACCTACGTGAATTATAAAATTTCAAACCTGACAGTAACGTATGATTTGTAAAATTGTTTACTAAAATTTTCTATTCTCTTCAAATTTGGCGAACAACAAAGACTGGCTAATAAAATAATAAAATAAATCCACAAAGTGTAAAGTTCATGTTCTTTAGTTCGAGCACGGATTGAATTTTGAATTTTATTAATTAAAATTAATAAAATACAAAATTCAATCCGTGCTCGCAGTGTTTTTCTTTCTACAATCCATTCGCCGGCCTTCTACAGGATTTAAGTTTTCCATCTGTAATAATCATTAGTTACATCTCTAATTTTCATTCAGTGCCAGAAATTAAATACAGCTGTTGGAAAATAAAACTTGAAACTTAAATCGCTTAGTATTTTATTTGCTAACTCGAGTACTAATCTATATCAAACATCCGAAATTCGTAACATTTAATGTCAGAAGTGGGATTAAACACATATTCATCACAGAAGTTGAGGGAAAAACTGCAGAGCCTCGGGCTTTCAACCAAAGCCAGTAAGAACGAGCTGCTTTGGAGGCTGCATTTGGCACTTAAATATTCATAGGGATTCGGCCTGGTATGTTTTGCTGCATCGGACGCCAGTAACAAAATGTACGACACTATACGACACGGGGCCGTATTTACCAGCTCTAGTTTTAATGTTAAATCGATCTGCATGTTGTGAACAGAGCTATGATGGTTTTGGTTTTGCTAGTTATTACGATCCCGTGAATATAATACATTCGTTACTGGCCTTCCCAGCACCAAGTTAGGCCGAATCCCTTTGAAAATTATATAAACGCGATTCCATACTGACCAAAATCATCATAACTCAGTTCACAACGTACAAATAGATTTAAAATTAAAGCTAGAACTAAGTACTAACAGTGTACAACCTTGTTGAGAATATAATACTTTTCGTTACTACCCACCGATATATCTACACAGATCAGACCAAATATTTTTGATTCCCTTACTAAAGTAGAGTTTATCAATACGACCTAGTGTCGCATACAAAAAACACACATCCCGTCAATGGCTTTTTATTGAGCATGTTTTTAGAGCACGACAAACCGCTCTACGTTATTTTATAAAATCGATTCAGCATTGACTAAAATTAACCTTTCTAAAACAGAAATTGTATTGACCTTTGCAACACATTCAGTCGCTGTTATGTTAAGTAGAAATTTTTTCGGTAATAAGAGAATCAATGAGCTGACCCACTTTGCTACACAGTGCTAAATCAATTGAGTTTATTTAATTTAAACTTTTATTATTTTTACATAATTTTTGATTTTAATATTTGATATCAATTTCTGGGCTAGAATAAAATTTCTAGATTGAACGAAATTACTATATATTTTTAATATTTTTCCCTTCCCAATTAATACTGAATTAATTAATTAATTCAAAGCGATATATCGAACATATTAGTAGTTTAGTAGCCATTTAGTAGTTTTCAGATAACGCGGAATATATTCGAATCGCTGAACAATTATATAAATGCTCTTTACAAGCTACCCCCATTTTATTTAATTTTATAATCAAGTTGGAGCTAAATTTTTTTCCGATGAAGTTTTGTAACACATACCGGCCATATTCCCGCCTAATATTATACAAATTATAATATTAGCAAATATTTTGCTAATATTATCCTAAAACAAATAATAATTTCGCCAAACATTAAATAATATCTCAAGTAGAAAAACCTTAACATGTTACAGTGTTATTACGATATTCTTATTTAAAACGTACTAATCATTTTTAAAATTTTTATGTTCAACACCCGTAGGGGTTTTTTTTGTACATATGCGGTTAGATTGGTTTTGTAAAAACTTATGTTTGGTTCAAAAATCGCGGCATTTGTCTGGCCAAACTAGTTCAAATGTTCAAACTAGTTCCGCATAGAGGGGGCTAGCAGATAATTAAAAAATAACATTTTGTACTAGAAAGCTTGGTAGCTATTGGTGTGTTCAGTCCGACCAAAATAATAAAATTTATCATGATATTTTTGTGACCCTAACTTCACTCCGTATAATTTTATGTCAAACCCGAGTGAACAACCAAATTGAAAAAATAATTATAAATTGATTCTGCACGTCAAAACATTGTTGGCACTGTCATAACAAAAATTTACTATTTACTAATGCCTAAGTGTATTTCACGATAGTTTAATACTTCCCATCTTTTCTTAGCTAATAAAACAAACCCGGGGATTACACATAGTAATTCACTCATTTAAACATTCATTCAATTATAATTTACGGCATAGATTTGAAGATAATTGATTGCGCTAAAAACATATTCTCGCCCAATTCATGAATACACGAATAATTTTAACCACACAACGTTGCACCTAATCAAACATTCACTTCACTGTGAGTTCATACGACGGATAAAAATCTCGGATTTTTCTATCCCAGATTTTTTTTTCAATATTTTCAACTTTTTTATATTAAAAGAGGCGTGCCCGATGTATAATTTACGTGATGTAATTGGTTAAAATGATGGGATAGTAAAATCCGAGATTTTTATCCGTCGTATGAACTCGCTGTCAAGGCAGCCACATGAAATGTCTCTCGAATCTCGAGCCGAGCCAACAAAGTTAAAACTTAAAAATGTGTGATCTCGAAAAGGCGGTACAACAACATTTTCATCACAACAACAATAATTTACAACAACAATTTGCATTATATCACTCATTTTTAACTTGAGCTGAGGCTCGTCGAGACACATTTCATGCGGCCGCCATCAGAGGAAATGAAATAGACATTGAAGATTGAACAAAAACACAGAAAAGAAACTACACACACAAATCATACACAAACAATATATTTTTTTGAGTTTACTCAATGCCTTCTAAACTACTGGCCGCTTACACCAAATGATGACGACACGCTAAGTCGACGTTGTTGTTGCTTTCTCTAGTTGCTTTGTTAGTGTAAATATCCTAAAATTATTATTGCGCAGTCTCGGTATAGACTTAAATTGACGTCATGTGCGAAAAATGAGAGTAGTAAAAGGCCAGTAGTATAGAAGGCAATGGTTTACTCCAGACACTGATTTGAACTACATTGTTTTTAATGTATTATTGTTAATTCGAAAATATAACATTAAAGTTGAACAAAATGTTGTTCCTGTCCATTTAAAATCATAGCGCAATAACATTAGAAGTAAAATGTATAAATTTTGACAGCCAGAATCGAAAATATTTTTGGTTTTTTTGTGATAAATGAGTGCGTTTTATGACAAAAGCTGATAAAAAATATCATGATAATTTTTATCATTTTGGTCGGACTGAACACTCGGTATATAACATAATTAAAATAATATACATATAGGAGTCGATTATAACCAGAGCCATCTATGATTTTAAAGAGCCGCAATATTAAAAAGAGAGCTTGAAATAGAAGGAAAGCTTTTATTGAGTTACTATAAGAACCCGTGGTAATTGGCAAATTTTTGAACATAAATTTACGAATAAAAAATTAAACAAATCATCTAAATTTTAATTTTATATTTTTCATAAAATATTCAACAAACGCATATTTGAAAATCAGCCATCATAATGTAGTATTTAATTATTAAATTTAAACTAAAGCGGAGCATAAATTTAATAATTTTCCATAAAAATGAGCTTTCCATTTAGTTGGGTAGGTTAGTAAAGTAAGATGCCGCGGATTCGCATTCACATCAGAATTTTCGAGATGAACGATGGATTTAATAGCAATCTAAATGATCACATTTATAACAAAATTAAAGAGAGAAAACGTGAGCTGAAACGAGATTTTATGAATCACCATGTAGAACTTATAATTATTTTCTCATCAAAATTTATTGGAAATGAATACAATACGATATCGTTGACATTGTTGATTTTCTTAACTAAATATTCCACTGATATATAACTCATGGATACGGTATACAACTAAATTACCATAGCAAACGACAACAAAATATGGTACAACTTTTTTTTATATTTCACTCGCTTGTATTATATACACCTCTTACTCGAAAATCGTATTAACGAAAATGTAAAATAAGAGCCGCACTGGAACCAAGACAATTCCGAAAATTATTCGAAGTCATTTTCTTTTTCCTAATAAACATAGGATAGACAAAAAAATATTCAAAATTGTTAATTTTTTAAATCATAATTTAATAAATAAAACACTGCTGCCTATTTTAAAAAAATATTTAAATATTTTTTTCGTATTTTTCCCTTAACATATGAAGTACATATCTGCAATCAACAACATGCCAAAGCCAAAAACCAATTTAAAATTCGACATAAATCAAACGTAAATAAAAATAAATAAATATCGCATTGCATCCATTTTATCAAGTGTCTGTCAACTGTTTTTTTTGTCTACTATACTAATTTGAATTTGATTTCCGAAAATTCGGAATTCTAGACAAGGAAGATACATTGTTTGCTTTCTCTATTGCACATTAGATACGATTTTTAGTTTTGTTTTTTATACCATCGTTTTTTATGTATACCGTATCCATGAGTTATATATCAGTGAAATATTCTTACAAAAACAACAAAATGTAGAAAACTTCAATTTTATTCAATTGCAAAACCGAGCTTTCTGTAATTTCTAAATCTGTTTACAGATGTCTCTATAATAAATTTACTTGAAATTACAGAAAAGAACAAAATAATTAAACAAGTATTTACGAAATAAACGGTTATTAAGTTAAGTTCGAAATCTTTAATATAATAATTTAACATAATTAACATAGTTTTGTTTAATAAAACACAAAATAATTAAAATTTTTATTTATAATACGGTTGGCGTAAATAAAACTTTGTTCGTAAAATATTCATCATCATAACATGCATCATCATCAATGCTGTGCGCTGTAAAACAATAATAGAAAATTGTCAGAATTTTTAAAAATTTTTTCTTTTTTATTTCAATCCAATTCGCTCGTGTTGGGTTATTTTCAGTTCCAGAAGATCTCCATAATCTATTGAACCAGACAGTATTCATAATAAATTGTTAAATTTGCTAAACAGACATTTCGGTTTTATTGCTTAGCTTTAATTTATACTTAGCGGCATCTTTTGATTGGTTTAGTAATTGCGAAAAGCTTTATCAAATTTCAATGTTTTTATTTTGTGAAGCTCTGTTTTGTTTATACTACAGAATGAAACAACAGTAGCTGCGAATTTGTTGCGATCAAAAATCAAATTTTTAAGAAGTAACGAGAAAACAGATTTCGCAGTTTGTTCGTCAACAATGTTGAAATAGAATCCAAAACACAATAACTCCCATATTACAATGTTACTCCAAACGCATTTTTTAACGAACGTTTGTTTTGGAAAAATAATGCTCAAATTTTTGATGGAACACTCTATACTAATTTCTTCTTTTCTGTACATACACATAATAAACAAATTATTGTTTCTACAAAAAAAAAAAATTTTTGTTAGACTAATTTAAATGTTTTCGCGTTATCTTAACATAATATGATTCAATTTTAAAATATGCTTTTCCTGAATATTGAATTAACCATTCTCATTGAAAGTTCAAACGAAGCATTGTTGTTTTTATATACAAAAAAGCTTCTAAAAAATATTAAAATACACTGGTTGACATGAAAAAATACGAAAAGCTTCTCCTCTATTGAAAGCTCATGGAAAAAAAAATCGGAATCTTACGGTTCTTATATTTAGGAGGCTCTGTTATAACTCGTCGGATTTACTGTGCTAAGCGAAGTCGAAAATTTCATATAGAAAGATTAAAACGATGCATTTAGATCAATGTTGCATTGAAAACTGGTTTTATTTTTAGCTTGAAAACTGACTTTATTTCTTTCTGAAAAACAATCGGGTTGGTAGCTTTTTCAAGTTTGTCCCATTTAAAATTATGTTTTTTTTTAATAAAATAATTTAGATTTAATAGCAATCTAAGTATAATAAAAAAAATCCATCTTTTATGTTGTATAGTTTTCTTTTAATATCGATGTTCTGTGTAGTTACGGTATTATGTATAATAACGAAACTGTGCAGAACTATACAGAACATCGATATTTCAAGAAAACTATACAACTTTTAAGTAGGGTTTTTTGGTTATCTAAAGTATTTAATTGAAAAAAAAAATAAATATTTAATTTGAAATTGGAGAAATTTCAAAAGCTATCGCGAACTCAACGATTGTTTTTCAGAAAAACGATATTAAGTTTTACCTCGTCTCGTACAATGCCAAACCCAAACACAACAAATAACAAAAGAAACTTTGTTGAAACAAACAAACAAAATATGTTTGAACAACCAAAATTTACAAATACCTATTAAAGGATTAAAAACTTGTTGCACGTGTAAAAGCTTTTTCGTTTTTCCAAATGTTTTGAATATTGTAACATTTGCGAATAATCCTTCCCAATAATTTGCGAAAAACCTCTGTCAACTACGATATTTCTTATAATTAAGATATGTCTCTTACTTAAGACTATTTTGCGATTCGACACGTACTGATTAGGTAAAAGGTAACTCCTAAAAATCTCCTAAATTAATACCAATCGAATCGAAGGTCTTAAACATTAAAAATGCAAGAGTTTTTATTAGGTTGGATTAAAACCAATAAAAATAACAATTGTGTAAATAAATAACTTATTAAATTATAATTGGATTTTAAACGTAATATTTTGTCTAAAACAAAATTTTTTCGCCGTTATAATTTTTGCGAAAGTTTTGTTTGCAGGAATAAACATAACCCATATTATATTCCAATTTTTGCCCAATTATCTAATATCCTTTATTTATTACTAAAGCATAAATATGAAAATAATATGTTTTTCAAATATATCTTCTTTTAGCGATTATTTACCAATAAAAAAACAATGTCTCGCATTAGTAAAAATTGAAATTGACAGGTCTCTAATCATATTTGGAGAGTTTTTAAGAGAAATTGTAAGAGTTTAGTATCAATATCAACAGAATACCATTTAAGAGATTCTCAAAAACCTCTTTTTGTTTGTTTTTTAATAGTCTTAACAACAGAATCGCACGTTACATTTTCAATAAAAGTAGTCTTTACTTTAGAAAGCAAGTGCAGATTTTGTGTGATTTACATACAATCGTGAGGGCAATAACATATGCAACCCTCCCCCACTTCGGTTAGGGAGGCATGTTTCAAAAATATTTTCATCTATCTGTAAATTAATCAAAATAAAACGAATAAGGAAATAATTTCTAAAAAAAAATAAAGGTTTTAATTATTGTGAATACCTACATAGTATCGCAATGGTGTTGTATTGGCATTCAAAGTTCAAACGTACGAAACTATAACTAGGCTCATATTCCATTAAATTTTAGTAACTATTCATTTGTGTAATGTTCCATTTATTGACCAAACAAGATTTGTTCGATTTGTGTTTACGGTTATGAGAATACGACGGATTAACTAAATTTTTTAGAATGAAACTTGATGTATCAAAAATATATTTAACTAGCAATGTAATTGAACCGAACAAAAACCATACCTAATACAATAAAAGTTAAGCCCCGGGTATAATCCATCGGAAATCGATCAATAGTAATAAAAATAATTAAAATTCGATTATCCAGAAAAATATAGATTTTTTTTTATTATTACTAATATTATGTACATTTATAATGGAAAATTATCATTCGTAGAATTAATTAAAATTTTCTATTTATTCATCAACTTGTAATTATTTCTTGATTCCAGCTCATTAATTTTTTATTTTATTTTTCTTGTTATTTGTTTGATTTTGTTTCATTTAAAATATAAAAAAAATAATTATTTTATATTTTATAAAAATAAAATGAAAAAAAAAAAAACAAATAGCTATTATTTCTGGTCTCTTCTGATTTTCATAAAAAAAATATTTATTTAAAGATAATTAAGAAAAACGCACAAACCTTAATTTATGTGCGATGTAGTAATTTGCGAAGATGGTAAATGATAATCAAATTTTTTTTTATTTATTTATAATTATTATTTTTGATTATGGTTTTAATGACAATTACAAAGAACAAAAATTATTTTTAAATAATTTTGATATTTTTATGTTTGAATCTTAAGAGCGTTCTTTACTAAAGTAAGAGTAAGTTGTGCTGGTTCGATAAGCATCTGCGGGAACATTTTCTTCTAGAGATTTTTGATAGTTTATTAATAGTTCTCAAACTTCAACTAATATGAATAGGAATCACTAATATGAATAAATGGATACAACAAGGAAAATGTTTTTCATAATAAACAGCACAAACGAGAACTGTTTTTTTCTAGTTGTACCGCTCGTTTTATAAATGCCACACACTCTAAAAAGTTAATTCCGAAAAAGAGCTGTACTTGATTCGAAAATAATTTTTTTGACATTAAACTTGAGCAAACTCACTACCCATACGAATATTATGAAACTGATTAACTAATTAAGGCATTATTTGAACTATTCAAACATTGCACTACTTACTTTCGGAAAATATTTAAATTTTTTGTTATTATGTTTCCTTGAAATTTTTAATACACACCTGTACAATAAATCAAAACAAAAAAATGGAGTATATTCCTACGATTGTGTATTAATCTACTGTACTGAAAATAGACCAATGTACGGAACAATCACAATAAAAACCATTGCAATAGAAAACAAAAATATAAATACTTACACACGTAGTTCGGTCTGAGAATGAAATATAGATGGCAAATATGAAAGAATTGATTTCAGACAGAAGGAGAAAAAACGTTGGCTTCTTTGTGACAGAGAAATAGAACAATAGCCTCAACAATTCTATTTCTCTGTCACAAACAAGCCAAAATTTTTTCTTCTTCTGTCTTCTCTATTAAATTTTTTTTTTGAAAAATGAAACGTAGCGTCGTTGGCTTCTTCATCGTCACTTAAGAACAGATCTACGAAATACTAAAAACAACATCAAATTATTATTTTATGTTTTTCTATATGTATAGTATTTTCTTACCCTCGATGAATGACTTGAAGTTAGTTAAAGTTGTTGTTCTTAATTTTGTTTTCTAAATTTCCCTGTATTTTCTTTATATTTTATCGCGGTCTCGAACACCATATTTAAAAAAAAACGCAGCAATCTGCTATTATACCAATAAACGCACTCTTTTGTATAAATTATACATTCTGTCAAAAAAGTGACGGTGACGAGTTGAACAACAACAATCTAACTACAACAACTTACGTTTACACAAGAAATCGTTCTATCGATATTGTTCTTGATGTTACTTACGTATCTATGTGTAAAATTATTTTCATTTCGTATTGAAACCAAACATTTTTTATAGCTTATATATTTGTGTTAGTAAGTTCCGATTCGTTCAACACAAAAAATTCGTATTGAAAAGTTACGCAAAGTAAAATTTTAGTTTGTAGGCCGGGGGGGGGGGGGGGGGGGCAGAAGAAATGTTTGGTTGAATCAAAACCGGTGTAAACTGGCGGAATGATTATTTAAAAAGCCCGATTGAAGGGATTACAAATATCGAATAAAGTATTTCTCAAATTTTTACTGCAAATGGAATTTCGTGTTTCGAAAATGTTACAGCAGGCAGCATAACTGGTAAAGAAAGATGTGTTTTCGACTTTGACATTCAATCGAGTCAACAAGCTTCAGAATAGCGTTTTCCAACTGAGGCGAAACCGAAAAAACCACATAATATAGACTATTGACTTTCTTTGATTTTCTTTGATAGATATTTTTTTTTATCGCTGTATTGTGCATTCGGAATTCTTGTCAGGCGGAAAATAAAAAATATTATCTGGGTGTTATGCGGAGTTTGAGAGAGCAAATTGTTCGAGAAAGGCCAGGTTTGTTTTCAGTCAATAGAAGGCATAAACGAGACTTAGCGGCGAGAACTGAAATCGATTCCGGAAAATGCGCTTGAAAAATGTTTTAACGATTGGATTATTGGTTTGCATAAGTGTATTATTTCGGAAGGGGCCTACTTTGAAGGCTGTACAAAAAATTTGAATGAATAAAAAATTAAGTGTGCTTTAGACCACACTACTGAAGTAAAACTTCTAATGTATATTTAATATTTATAATATAATATAGAAAAATTATAATATTGAAAAAAAAAATTGGTCACCCTGTGCGTTCTCAAGTGTCACCTAGCCGTTTATGTCTGATGCCACAAGAGGTAACCTTGTAACTTGGTAACTTTTTCAAGGCCAACTAGTCGTAATGGATAATGTTTATGTATGTGTAACAAAAACGACAAAAAAATCATTTTTGAAATCTCTTCGCATAGTAAAAATGGCCTTGAAATATTTTTTATTTCATTTATGTTTGTGTAATGTGGTTTCATCGAAAATTTGTTTAAGTCGCATTAAAACATGTATCATAGGCAAACGGGGAAATAAACGAAGAAAGAATCGGTTTCTGTGATACCTCGTGTGGAATGGAGCTGTAATATACAATAAAATACATTTATAAAATATATCACACGGGCGAATTTTTTTGGTCACCCTGTGCGTTCTGGAGTGAGTAAGTTAGTGAGTGACATAGATGTTATATAATAAGGGAAAAAAAAATTTGGCCACCCTATGCGTTCTCGAGTGAGTCAGTCAGTGACATAGAAGTCTATATTATGACTTTTCAATTTTCCAGTTTTTCAATTTTCCAATTTTCAAATTTTCCAATTTTTCAATTTACCAACTTTCTAAATTTCCTATTTTCATATTTTTTTATTTTCTTGTTTTCCAATTTTCGAATTTTTCAATTTTCCAATTTTTCAATTTTCCAATTTACCAGTTTTCCAATTTACCAATTTTCCAATTTTCCAATTTTCATATTTTCATATTTTCCTATTTTCCAATTTTCCATTTACCTATTTTCCAATTTTCTAATTTTCCAATTTTATAATTTTCCAATTTACAAATTTTCCAATTTTGCAAATTTCTAACTTTCCAATTTTTTCAATTTTCCATTTACCAATTTTCCTATTTTCTTATTTTCCAATTTTTTTAACCAATTATTAAAATAAAATGGTATCAACTAATGTTCCACCTAGGGATTTATGAATTGTCATGGCACATCCTGATACTAAAGGAAAATGATTTCGTTTTGCGTTTATTGTTTCGTTCGCTTCGTTCGATTACATTTTTCGTAACGCATTTGCCAGCTTAGTCCCCAAGTCAAGCGTGCCTAAAGAAGTTTTACTTCAATAAATATTTTATGTTTTATTGACCTATTCCCGTTACTTTTTTGACAGACTATACATTTCTGTTTCGGTGCTATAGTGAATAACTATAACGCAAGTTAACAAATGTCAATCGGTTTTTCTTAATAATGGCCGCCTTTTGGTATATTATTTTTCACAATTTCACAATAATATTGCTTACTATCGTTATATTTTTATATCGTGATAGATGTAGATTAATTATGATTCCTTAAATATATACTGGAGTTGCCGCATTTAACCATAATCATTTTCCGGGATGACTTGCTGGGATAACTTCTCAAAGGTGAAGTACTGAGCTTTGAAGTTTTAAGCTAACCATTATAAGACCATTTATACATAATTTATAGGAATGTAAATAATATTTCTAAAAATGTTTGCTTCTTTAAGAAAATATATAATCTTTATAAAACTAATATACTAGTAGATTAGGAGTATCCTCAGAAAATGTTAGAACAATATACATTTAAAAACGAAATTCAAATTGAAATTACTTTAAAATTGCTCGAAGTAGTAATACAATTCATCGACTACTAGATTGTTTGTTATAAATATTGTTATAAAGTTCAATGACTTGAAAAAAAATACCGAAATAAAAATATGTATACCTTTATTTTTAAAAGGCTTTTTAACAAAACTGAATCCTATACTCTAGCCACTTATTAGGGCAGAGGATTTAGTTACTTGTTTATGTCAAGAAACTAAACAATCTCGTTCATTGCCGTTTCCCTCTAATTTAAATTTACATTTTTCTTTTCATTGGAGTTATATAGAGTTCAAGTACGATATGCGTATTTGCCTATTTTAGCTAATCCATTTCCTCGTTTCCCACATTATTAACACTAATGTTCAAATATATATCAAAAGTAATCCATTTATAGGAATAGAAACCATACACTTTTAATAAAACCGCCTGTCTTTATTACATGTAATCCCTTGCATGTATGTTGAAATACAATTTTGTATTTCTCATTCTCATACCTAACAACAGAAATTCTACAAAATTTTGGACAATGAAAATCGATTTTGAAAATGAAATTTTCATTTTTGATAATAAGGTGATAAGAGTTTTTTTTACCTTTTCTCGGTCTATAGTATATATGAGTTCTGAAATTCTTTGTATTGTTTTCGGTAGGGCAAGTTGAAAAAATACTGAAAAGGACATAAACGAGAAGGATTTAAAAAATCTTGATTTCTTTTTACAAATAATATTTAAGGTGTCCTTGGATTTTCTTTTTCTGTGTAAGATAAACTAAACGCTAAAAAATATTTTCTGGAAGAGACGTTACATCTCATTCCATAGAATTCATGAAAAAGGCAAAAATTGAAGGTATTAGATTGTAAGTGTTGATTGTATTATTTGTCAGCACATTTGATTTTTTATTAGTAAAATTTTTTAACTCTTAGTGTTCCTTAATATCTTGCCAGGAAATGATAGTCATGTGTGTAATTCTAAATCATTTAATACTAACAACTTTATGAACACAAAATGATTCATTCAAGATGATTCGCAAATTACTTACAGTTAGTTAAAGAAGTTACTTGAAGTTAGTTCAACAATAGATTTTATACCATATATATGAGTCGATTAGAAACAAACTTTGATCTTTTCCAAAAACATAAAAAAATGAGTTAATAATTGATTATTGTACAATCTTCTTACGAACACATTTTCCGCCTTGACGAGCGAGATACCAAAACTTTATCCAACACTGAGATATTTGAGTTTAAAACGTATGGTTAATTTCAAAAGTAACTTTTATCCACTTGTAAATATTTTTCAAAACATATTCTTCTGCAACATTAAAACGTATTTCAAAACTCCATCTTCTCCAGTGTAAATTGTATATGTATATATATTAAAAGTTAAAATCAAAACTACTTCTTCTCCATTATCATTTTGACGCGCATTTTAGTGTCAGTTTTATTTTTTTACAGTTGTTACAACCAAACAAAATTTAGTTTTCTGCTGTTTATTGAAGAGGCAGGTTGGATAATATAATAAAATTCAAGTTTAGTATAATAGTTTAAGATATTTTGTTTTAAATTGAGTTTGATAGGTAAAAATAGTTGGGATGGAATCGCATTCGTATGTCACGGTTGTGAGTAACCAAAATTCTCGCAAAAGGCACAACAACACTTTTAAAAAAATTGAAGAAAGCAAACACAACAGGTAAGAGACTTAGCAATATGGCTTTTGATTATTGCTTACTGTTTAAGTATTTCCAGTACTGCAGGTATAAATTGAAAAAAATTGCCAACTATGCCAAAATGTACGCACAAAGCAGGAGCATATAGTTGCTGTGAAATTCAATGAGATAGCGTCAGCTATTTGTCATCGGCTGTGTAACACAGACCTTTCTACCATCAATCATATCCGGTTAGTAGCGGATGGATGTGGTGGACAAAATAAAAATACCATAATTACGGGCATGTTAGGTTATTGGCTTGAAAATCAATCTCCATCTTGCATCCAACAAATTGAATTGGTTTTCCCAGTTACATGCCATTCGGTTATGCCGCCATATCGCGTGTTTGCGAAAATTAAAAAAGCGGTACGCTCGAAATAGACGATTATACTTCCTAACGAGTACAAGGAAATTTTTGAAGACCACGTGTTACGCGCATACCTTTTGGCAATACAGTTGGGATCACGTTACACGGATTAAAATGTAACGGACTTATCATGCCACGTGTAATCAGAAAATCTCCTTGTACTAAAACTGGGTTTTATAACTTTAAGTGGCTGCAGCACGTTGCCTGCTAGCTGAAGCGATGGGCGGGGTTTTTGTCACTAACTCAAGGAGCTTGAGGTGCTGTATAAAAAAAAAAAAAAATCTTCCATGATCAGTATACAGAAGCAAACAAAATTAGGTTGAACTCTAATAAATACGATTGACGAATAACACAAACACCCAAACTAACATATCTAAACGGGATTAAGTTTAATTACAAGAAAAAAAAATTTCTATATCCTGAACCGGTTTTATCTAACTTAATCTTATTTCTAGCGGTACACTATGTTTAAGAAACACAAATATTATTTAGCCAAACATGTAAATGGCGTTTCTTAAACTACAAAATTTACATAATTTGATAAGTATATAATAATAATTTAAATAAATAATAATAAATAGGAAAAATAAATCAACAAAATTGTACACTTAGCTGTAAGCGGCAAGATGACGTATAACCAACACTACGACCCAGTTGTAACATCCGAAATCACGATATGTAATGTTCCGAAATGTAATGCTTTACATATACATATCCCCGAAATCCCAAGATGACGATGACTATACGTGTGTTTACTGTAACCACGGAACCTTCTTAATTGAACCGATGTTCGACCATTTACACCGATATGTCCTGGATGTTTGACGATAATACCGACGCCAAATCGTACGTTTGTTTATTCCGTGTGATACGTAACTTATCCGATATAGTTACATACTATTTAAGATTTTTAAAACAATATTTATATTTATGATTGCAATAACTATTTATGCTTCGTAACAAATCTTTATTATGACGCGGAAGAGCCGCGGTGGCGATATATTTTGGACGATTCGCTTATAAATTATTGTACATAAACAAATTTGTAAACACATGTACTTGCAGTTCTACACAATTGAAATAAAATAAAATAACACCAAATTGAAATTTAATCTACCTAATTATTTGATCAAATTAAAACAAAATCTATCTTAAGTAGTTTACCTGTTCCGCGTTTAATCCTCGCTCACAGTGTATGTGCACGCTATAATTTCAACAATGCACTTATATTATTTTAATGTAACACAACTTTTAATTTATTTCACTTGCCACCACAATTAGAGTTTATGTTTATGGTACACGTCCAAAATAAAAGTGATTTGCATTCAAATTTTTCGTATTAATTTGCCTGGTCGGCTTAAAAATGAGTAGTGGGAGAAGCAAAAACAACGGAACACGAATCAACATTACTACGATAAGCAGTACAACCCTGTTTAACAATAATTGTGTTTATGTATGTAAGTACTAGATACAATAACAATTATTTGTTAATGGCACATTAGAGTAGCAACAAGTAATTTTAAAACGCATTACGACGCGTGGCTATTACATTGTTCCCTTTATATAAGGTAGTCGATAAGTTAAAAATGTTAGGATGAAATTATCGATGCATGAGAATTCCATGTGAGATTGTCAAATCGTAACACACGGAACTATCGTGGAACTAGCCACACCAACATGTCCTGTATGGGATTGAAAATCTGAATTAAAATCCGTCGTGAAACCACCGTCACGTTTACACTGCCCATTCAATAAGGGTAAGCGATTTATACTGATCAAAGAAGCAAACGATTCGATATTTATAAAAGCAGAGGTACCGTATAAATCAGATATTGGAGTTGGTTTGGCATATACCAAAGAAGGCAATCAATTCCGAAATATGATTCTCTATAATGAATTGGAAGTTGGTGTAAAAATTAACCAACATAAACTGGTGGATGTTGAAAAATTGCGGGGAAAACATTTTGGCCTAGATTGGCGAATACATGACCAACTTGAATTTTATAAAGCGCTCCTGGATAATAATTCAGCAAATATCATTGATGAAGAGATAGAAATGTGTTAGTTCCATGAAGTCGATGAGCGCCTAGCAATATAATTTTATTTAGTTACTAATTACACAGATTGTGATGAATTGTGATAAATACTGATACTATATATTATTTTTGTTTTGTTTAATTTATGCTTATTTTTATATAATAAAATATTTAGTATATATAACTCGTAAAATTTAAAATAATCTCTTATATTTTTAATTAATTGTTAAAAGTGAAAAACTGTTTTAATTAATTGACTGTACTACGAATTAAAAATTAAATAACCAAAATTATTCCTGCTTTCTTTAATTGTTTTCAAAACTACTCCTTCTCTAAACAAGTAAGTTTCAAAAATTGATCTTTTCCTCTCCAAATTTTCAAAAATTATCCTTTTTCAAATTAGGATTCCAGTTTTTTAATTAATTTTTACAAATTTGGTTAATTTTTGGTCTTTAGTTCCTCAAAAAATCCCGTCCAAATAAAACTGGAAATTAAAAGTAAATTAAAATATACATTATCGATTTTATTGGTTTTCATCATTTTCCTAAAAACGACTTAAACCTCAACCAGTCAAACTTAAGAGCTTAAGTTATGATCCGTTTTGGACGACTTAGGAGGGCGGTACGACCACCAAAATTTTAGAGGTCAGTTGTTTATTTGGCGTGTAACTTAAGCTCTTAAGTCTGACTGGTTGAGGCTTTAACCTTCTCCATGCTAAGTCGTTTATCAAGTTTTGATTCTAATCGACTCATATACAGGGAGAGTTTTTTGAAAAATGCATGGCTTTTATCTCGAGAACGGTGCTTGTTATTAAATTTATTAAGGGTCGAGGGGGACGTCTAGTGGTGATCTTAAAACTCATTGGTTTTGGAGATACAGATAGACTAACCTTAGGTTTTTTAAATTGGAACTAGTGTTTTTTTATAAAGCCATTAAAAGTAAATACTTTTCAGACAATCGGATGATTCTACATATATTGTTTTATTTGCCGACTTTTTATCACAAATGATAAAATAAAAATATTTATTTAATATAAATAAAAATAAAAGCATTTAACACCAATTACGTACGTTAAAAAACTTTTCATGTGATAATTAATTTATAAATTTTTTATATTTTACTTAGAGACCGGTTTCGGAATACTATTACTCCTTTGTCAATTTATATTATATAACGATTACCAAATTAGTAAGTAACTATATTTACGAATTTCTATCTTTGTTGGTGTTCGTAATGATTTAAAATAAGGTTATAAGGTTAGGTCTGTTTGTTTTAGTGTTGATTTTTTCATTCAGTAACATCGGCTTATCTCTATGTCGGTAAATTTCCAATTCTTCATGTCGGTTCATATTTTGCATGAATTCATGAAATCTCGTTTTAAAAAAATCTACCCGTTTGTCCTATATCAAATATCACGCACTCGTTGCATATACTAGTATATTATATACACCCGTGTCAAACGTCGTTGTTCACGTTAATTTTTAATTTATTGAACAGTTTTTGACTTGTTTTATACGCTGCGTTATGTAACCAAATTTGTGTAACCAAATTTGTGTAACAATGTTGCAAGTATTCTTACTATATTCCATTGAGACATGTTTCTTGCCATTGCTGTTATATATGTCAAAAAAATATGTCTCAATGGAATATAATAAGAATTCCGATTGTGAATACATAATACAATCACCTGTTTGGATGGAATCTAATCGAATAAACATCGATCATTATTTTTTATGCAAACCGTAAAACGGTTGATAATACAGGTGTAGGTAAACAATAGCAGAAAGAGAAACTACCGGAAAGGTTTGATGTAAAGAACTTATCAGTTACAACGAATAGTGGGCTCACAATCAAGGCGCAGCCAAAAGTCCAGGCGATTAAATTAAATAACCAAGCGATTCAAATTTAACAAACCGGGCAGGGCAAATTATCCTTAAGTTTATCTTTTCCGTAGAACTGATACTACTCTCTTAAATGCATCTATCATTGTTCTTTGATCCAAATCGAGCTGATACGTTGCCATGTGGATGAGACACGTTTCTATTTCAAATTCTGCATTTGCGACAACATGTAAATTTAAAAAAATTACAAGTTTTGACGAAACTAACTTTTAATGACATTCCAGCCATACTCATCGTAACGAGTATGCCGTAAATAATGTTGAATGCCAGTTATTTGTTTTCATTAATTTTCGAGACTGTTTTTGTGGATATCAGCCATTTTTCAATAATAGGCCATTTTTCTATATAGAAAAATTACATGAGTTTGTATAGGTAAATCTAAACAAAAACGCGGGCCTACACATTTTTTCAATTACACATGCGCGTATAAGATTTTTAATTTCTCTCGGCTCTCGCACTTGTAACGAGTGAGGCAAAAGTCCCGCTACCATTTTGATTGCCTATAACTTTGTTCAAAGAAAAGATAAGTAAGTTTGGTTTTCATAAAAAGTTTATTTGGTCTTTACATTTTTTTTTCGTTATATTTGGAAAATTATATCGGCTAAATGATGACCGTGTGGATGTCACAACTATGTTTTGGCAATCCAACATTTCCCAATCTAAGAATTAACACACTCGCGACAAATAAATGCACGGGAGGTGAATGATTCAAAAATTCGCTTACGATAGTTGCGAACATAAATTTGTAAATTAGGTTAAGCATGTCGAGTTTCTTTTTTTATTCTACCTTTCATTCTTACGACATTGCCGCAATGTAAAATAAGCAATTATTTGCATTCACGCGGTCAATGTCGTTTTAACTAATTTCTACGCGTATATACATATACGCTTATTTTAACATTTCAACATTTCCCTTGTTTTTCACTTTCAACATATTAATTCGTTGAACTCGCATATTGTGAGTTCGCGAAAAACAAAAAGTTTTTAAAAGAATAGAAAGTAAATTATTAAGTTAAGAATTGTTATACCGATAAGAGGTAAATTAAAGTAAATTGAAGTGAATTAAAATAAATTAAAATAAATTAAAATAAATTAAAATAAAATATATAAAATAATAGTGTATTTTAATAATAACTGAATAAATAGCAGTTAAACCATTTATATTGGTGACCCCTGTGAGCTGATAAACAATAAATATATAATATTTAATTAATACACATAATCAATATATAATATATATAATTAACAACAAAATCATAACATTATCATAATTCATCTTGGTATATATATGTATATATATATATAAATATAATATTCATAATTTACCCTTACATCATTGAGTTGATTTACACGGCTATCGAGCCCCACAAAACCGAACGCGGTCAACGAGGGAACCAAAATAATTGGTCCATCATTCACTTGGAGGTTCTACCAAGATCATCATTCACTGTCATCATCATCACCATCGACTTGTACTACAAAAAAAGACGCAACCACCAGTTAAACTATTTAGTGTCAAAATATTTTTTTTTTGTGTAAAATTTTTCATTAAAAATTAACGTAAATTTAAGATCTTTCTTAATTAACATCAAAGTGTAATCCTTTTAACAAAATAGTTTAACGCGTCAACAGGTGAGAAATTTTTGCAATATTTACCTCTTGTGCATATATACCTAAAATCTAACAACATTTATCGTGTGTGTGTCGCATTTGTAAATTGGAATCAAAATTAAATAAATCAAAAAGCAAATAGATTTTTGTCTTGTGATCGGAAGTTCACGACCAATATCTCAAATCATTTATTGGTATATCTTATCTTAACTTTCTAAACTCCACATAATTAGAAATCATTAGTTTTGTTCTTTTTGTTTCGACGGTCAAAATATAAGCACTATGTCCCCAACACCAAATAAATCTGGAAATAACGACACTAAACAAGAGAATAATAACAAGGAAGAACAGATTGGAAAGTCTGATAACACAACGGCCGGTATTGCTCCATACCAAGTACAGATGGAATCAAATAATTTACCATCGTTTTGGCATGGCAATCCCAGGTTGTGGTTTAAACAGGCAGAGTTGATAATGGTTTCTGCAAACATCAAGTCAGACGAGCGGCAGTTCAATCACATTGTGAAACACCTAAGTGAGTCACAATCAAGTCTGGTGTCAGACGTGATCTTGAACCCACCGCTAGAAAATAAATATAAAACTTTAAAAGATGCCCTCATCAAACGATCGGAGGAATCCGAAATGAGACGGATTCAATCAGTGTTGCACGCTGTCGAAATGGGAAATCAATCGCCCTCAAGTTTTCATCGGCAATTAAGTCGAATGGCAGGTGACTCAAGTGCACTGTCATCTGATTTAATAAAAAAATTATGGGTATCAAGATTACCACCCACAATTGGTGCAATACTGGTTGGCATGGAAGGTGACAACATCGCTAAATTATATGAAACAGCAGATAGGATTTGGGGAATGAACAATCCATTCACAAACCCATTTTGTCAACCAGTGTCTCATTCACATATTTCTGCAATAAACACCGACTGTAAAAATAGCCTAAATGTCAATAACACGAAAAATGATCAATTTAATTTACACGAATTATGTAAATCAATAAATGAGTTGAAAACTCGGTTCGAAAGATTCGAGAATCGCGCGAATCAACAAAGATTTAGATCTCGGAATAGATCTCATTCACGACCAAGTTCTAGATCTCGCTCGGTGAATCATCCTATGTGTTGGTATCACTATAAATTTGGCAATATGGCTAGAAAGTGCGGTAAACCAAATTGTACTTTCAAGACGAATGAAAATCAAAAAAACTAATTTCCTCCACCATCGCTACGGCAGATGCTGGAGTAACCGCAGTTCGCCGTTTATTTATAAAATGTAAAAACAATAATTTAACTTTCTTGATCGACACAGGCGCTGACATTTCTGTCATACCTGCGTCATCATTCAAAAACCTTATTGAAGACCAAAATCTTCATTTAACCGCAGCAAATGGATCACCTATCAGGACGTATGGATCAAAACTTCTATTATTAAACTTGGGACTTCGTCGAGAATTTCGACACCCATTTATGGTAGCAACAGTAAATAAGCCCATCATTGGTGCCGATTTCTTGGTAAAGTTTGGTTTAACAGTCGACTTAAAGAATAAGCGCTTAGTCGATCCAACAACAACCATAACTACCACAGGAACCATCTCCACCGTAAGCTCGCCATCACCACGCATTTATAATATCGAAGGTTTATATGGATCATTGCTTAAGGAATTTCCTGAACTTACTCAAGAACCAAGATACGACTTGCCCGTGAAGCATAATGTAGTTCACAGAATTGTGACAGAAGGTCAACTTCCATTTTGCAAACCACGTCGTCTTGATCCAACAAAATATTCACTAGCTAAGGATGCTTTCCAACACATGCAAAACTTAGGTCTGTGCAAACAATCATCTTCGTCAACCTGTTCTCCACTTCATATGGTACCCAAAAAAGGACAAAATGATTGGAGACCATGCGGTGATTACAGACGTTTAAATGCAGTAACTGTACCAGATAGGTATCCGCTACCTCACATCCACGATTTTGCAAGACATTTGCATGGATGTAAAATTTTTTCTAAAATTGATCTTTGTCGTGCTTACCACCAAATTCCGGTAGCAAAAGAAGATCAATTCAAAACTGCGATAACAACTCCTTTTGGAATGTTTGATTTCTGTCGAATGACTTTTGGTCTCAGAAACGCAGGTCAAACATTTCAACGTTTCATTGACGAAGTAACGAAAGACTTAGACTTTCTCTTTGCTTATGTCGATGACATACTGGTCGCAAGTAAAACACCAGAAGAACATGCCGAACACTTACGCATACTCTTCAAGCGATTATCTGATTATGGTATCAATATACGCTTAGCTAAATGCGAGTTCGGTGTGACAAACCTAAATTTCTTAAGTCACGAGATAACCAGTAATGGAATTAAACCATCGAGTGACAGAATAATCGCGATTAAAGATTTTCCGCATCCAACCACAATCCGTCAAATCCAACGTATTGTGGGTATGGTTAATTATTATCATCGATTCTTACCACATTTGGCCGATCAATTAGTGCCAATTTATAATCAAATGAACTCTTTGATTAAATTAGGTAAAAAAGCTATTTTCTCTTGGCCTTCAGATTGCCAAATAGCTCTTGAGACAATAAAAGATTCACTCGCAAACTGCACGTTACTAGCACATCCAAAAGAAAACACCGTATATTGCATTAGAACTGATGCTTCTAATACGGCATGTGGTGGTGTGTTAGAACAATTAAACGAAAATGAATGGCAACCTTTAGCATTCTTTTCAAAAAAATTTTCAACTGCAGAACAAAAATATTCAACTTTTGATCGGGAATTATTAGCGATCTTTATTGGAATAAAGAAATTTAGGCATTTTCTCGAAGGACGAGAAGTAAGAATTTATACTGACCATAAACCGTTAGTTACCGCAATTAATTCCAAAACGGAACGAAGTCCAAGACAAACTCGTCATTTGGAATTTATTGCCCAGTTCACAACGGATATTCGTCACGTAAGTGGTCCAGAAAACGTAGTGGCTGACACCCTCTCACGTCCTGATGACATCTCAGTTCTAACTTTCGTTGGTTTTGACATCGAGAAATTAATTCAATCGCAAGAACAAGATCCAGAACTAAAAGAATACTTAAACGGTTTAAAACCACTTAATAAAAGATTGAAACTCAAGCAAGTCTCACCGGATAATAATTCGAGAGCAATATGGTGTGAAACTTCAACCAATACACCTCGACCTTATATCCCAGAACCAATGAGACGTCATATTTTTGACGGTGTCCACAACCTAACACATCCAGGTGTTAGGGCTACAAGAAAAAAAGTAGCATCGAAATATTTTTGGCCATCAATGAACAAGGATAGTTCCCATTGGGCAAAAACTTGCATCGATTGTCAAAAAGCCAAAATTACAAGGCACACTCGATCAGAATTTCAAAAATTTGATTTACCCTCGGGACGGTTTGACAAAATTCACATTGATTTAGTAGGTCCGTTAGCACCATCAAATGGTAACATCTACATACTTACTATTATCGATCGTTTCACCAGGTGGACTGAAGCTATCCCTCTTCAGGATTCTACCGCTCAAACTGTCGCAAAAGCCTTATTATCTAATTTTATTGCTAGATTCGGCGTTCCACTAGAACTTACTAGTGATCAGGGTCCTCAATTCGAATCAAATTTATTTCAAGAATTGACGAAAATGTTGGGAATTCATAAAATTAGGACGACTCCATATCATCCGCAATCTAACGGGATTATCGAGCGATTCCATCGCAATCTAAAAGAAATCCTAATCGCTCGCGGAAACACAGTTAATTGGAGTGAAGAACTTCCGCTCGTGTTATTGGGAGTTCGTACAGCATTTAAGGAGGATTTAAATTGTTCCACGGCTGAGTTGGTCTACGGACAAACACTCAGAGTGCCCGGAGATTTTTTCATTCCTTCAAGTTTAAATCCGCAATTAGATCCGACATCATACGTCGAGCAATTACGAAAGTATATGCAAAACCTAATTGCAAAGGATACACGTTCCCAGACCCAAAACAAAATCTATATTCCAAAAGATCTGTTAAATTGTGAATATGTTTTTGTTCGAGTCGACAAGGTGAAACCAACCTTGACACCCCCGTACGACGGTCCCTACAGAGTAATGAAACGATTACGAAAACACTATGTAATCGAAATCAAAGGAAAAAATACTTCGATTTCGATAGATCGTTTAAAACCGGCATATGGTGTAGAGGCTGTCGAACAATCAAACCTCACAAAATATTCCAAAAAGATTACTTTTAAATAGCAACAAAATAGAGTCATAATTCTAAGAACCATTGGTACAATAAACACAACACATCTGATCATAAACAACATTAACAATTAATTGTACATATATGCAATTTCACATTCAGAATATTCCAGTGTGGTGAGTGTAACTACAAACATAAATACTGATAAGCATGTTTTTCACCTTCTACCCCAAAGCAATGGGAAACTGGTTTTCTAACGAGAAGGAAGAAACGGTAATAATAGCGGAGGCACCAGCAACCATAGCTCCGTTACAGAAAGGCAAACAAGAAGACAGCACATGGACGTCTATACTTCCCTATGTAGAATTGATAGCAATAACGTTGATAATAATCTTAGCGTACAACGTGATGCGCAAGTACATAAAAAAGAAGTTTGACAAACATGTTATCAGAGCTACCAACCAACAAAGTGCAGATGTATAAACAGATGTATAAAGGACCTTAAATATAAATAAAAAAAATAAAAACGAAATAAAGTAATCATCCAATATAAAATTTATTTTGTTTTCCTTTTCTTTTCTTGTTTACGCCATGTGTCATAGTGTTCCATTGATATTTTACCTCGTAAAAAGAATAAAATCATAGTAAATCATTCGCGAATAGTTTATTTGATTTTCTGATTTGTAAATTGAATTTGTGTTTAGATAATTAGGATTTTTCTTGGAAGGGGAGTGATGTGGATGTCACAACTATGTTTTGGCAATCCAACATTTCCCAATCTAAGAATTAACACACTCGCGACAAATAAATGCACGGGAGGTGAATGATTCAAAAATTCGCTTACGATAGTTGCGAACATAAATTTGTAAATTAGGTTAAGCATGTCGAGTTTCTTTTTTTATTCTACCTTTCATTCTTACGACATTGCCGCAATGTAAAATAAGCAATTATTTGCATTCACGCGGTCAATGTCGTTTTAACTAATTTCTACGCGTATATACATATACGCTTATTTTAACATTTCAACATTTCCCTTGTTTTTCACTTTCAACATATTAATTCGTTGAACTCGCATATTGTGAGTTCGCGAAAAACAAAAAGTTTTTAAAAGAATAGAAAGTAAATTATTAAGTTAAGAATTGTTATACCGATAAGAGGTAAATTAAAGTAAATTGAAGTGAATTAAAATAAATTAAAATAAATTAAAATAAATTAAAATAAAATATATAAAATAATAGTGTATTTTAATAATAACTGAATAAATAGCAGTTAAACTATTTATAACCGCGATTCGCTATGCATCTTTCGGCTCTTTTTAAGGCATTTTTCATGACATCCTGCAACATCTTAGGCTGAATTTCTTCAATTTCGTGACGATTATTGTCTTTAAGATGTTGAATCGTTTGGGGCTTATTCACATAAACTTTTGATTTTAAAAAACCCCATAAGAAAAAGTCTGATGCTGTTAAATCCGGAGATCTGGCTGGCCATGCTAAATCGCTATTTCGCGAAATTAGCCTTCATGGAAAAACGTCATTCAATAATTGAATTGTTGAACGGGCTGTGTGTGCTGTGGCCCCATCTTGCTGAAACCACATATCCTCTAGTCCGTACTGTTCCATTTCAGCCACAAGAAAATTTCCAATCATGTCTTGGCACCGTTCAGCAGTAACAGTAACTTCAACACCTCGGTCATTTTCAAAAAAATACGGACCAATAATGTTTCCAGCATGAATACCACATCATACAGTTGTTTTTAGTGGATGCAATGATGTTTCATGAATTAATTGAGGATTGTGTGTTCCCCAAAACCGACTGTTCTGTTTATTGACGTGGCCACTGAGAAGAAAATGGGCTTCATCACTCATTATCAATTTAGACGAAAAATCTTCAATTTCACAAGACAGCTTTAGGATTGCATTACTGTACTCAACTCGTTGATCATGATCTCTCGGTAGCAATTTATGGACTAATTGAATTTTGTACGATAACATTTTCAAATCAGTTTTCAAAATTCGCCTTGCGTGCAGAAATGTGTAACTGGGAACCACGTCTCCGAATTGATGTTTCTGGAGACTTTGCAACACTATCGCGCACCAGAGCCACATTTTCAGCGTTACGAGATGTCCGTTGTCTTTCAGAACAAGGTCTGTCTGCTGTCGTACCGTACTCTCGAAAATTCGCATGTAAACAATAAATTGTGGTTTTGTGAGGCACTGGACGATTAGGATATTTTTGACGAAATTTCCGCTGAGTGGCTATAATGGAACGATTATTTTCAATAAATATTGTCACTATTTCTGCTCGTTCTTGTGGCGTATAAATATCCATTATAAAATTTGGGCGTCTACACAACATAATGGTTAAAGCGAAACCGAGCTAAACGTCACATTACCAAGATGGCGCGCAATCAAAATGGTGGCGGGATTTTTGCCCCACCCGTTATTATTTGTTTCGGTTTGTTTCACGATATACAGTACCAAAGAAAAATAATGAAACGAGATGTTCTAACTTAATTTCACACATTTTATTTGTGCAATGAATTTTAGATTAAAGAGTAGATCTAATATTTTGTATGTTACAATAAAATTTTTATTTACATTCGTTTGTGTTTTCTAAATTAGTTGGTTAACCTGTGCCCTAATTCTCTAAAAACCAAGATAAATTGTAATGTGTAAAAGTGATAACCTTTACACACGAAAAAAATTATCGTAGAAGTCTAGATTTATATTGGATATCGTGATGTTTTAGTAAATTCGCATTCACTAAATTTTTTTCAAGATAAAATGTAAAGTGGCAAGATAAATTTATGTCAAAAAGTATCACCAACAACTTATCGTTGAATAACTTTACTTGAATGTGTAAAAGGCTTTCGTTTGGATATTATTAATAATTAAATGCAATTTTTGATATTTCAGTTTATATAGTTTTATTTTATAATTAAATAAGCTCAAGTTCTAACAATTTAATTAACTTAACTATTTAATTTAATAATACTTAAATAACTAACCTTACATAAAAAGTTATAAAATTAATTCAATTTAGAATGTAAATTTGTGAACTTATAAAAATGAACTGTTACCGTTGGAATTAAAATATTCTTTCGGTAAAGTCAAACATTCGAAAATTTTATTCGACCGTCTTTTTACCATACTTATGTTTAGATTTATCTTCAGTATTTCCACAAAATTTAATATTTATAATTTTATGTTTAAAGTAGGGCATAAATAAATTGCCTGTTTATATTAGAATTAAGAAGAAGACTTAAAAGGTTTAATATCCTATGCACAAGATAGTTTGTGGATTACTGCAAAAGCCATTTTAGGTGCTGAATGTTCAAATATAAAAGTCAAGTGTTTCAAGTGTCTGATTTGACAACATCTAATGGATCAGTTCTCTACATAACAAGCCAAGCTTTTAACATGTTGCGCACTCGTAATATTTTACTTGACCATTACACTTGCACAATCAAGAAAACCGACGAGAACAATAAATATAACGAACTATAAAAAATCCAAATTAGTTTAAAAAATTTCAGTTTGTGGTTGTTTAATATTTCATTTAGAGACACTATCAGCTCTCAACAATCTTTAAGACCTTACAATGCTTTAACCTATTAAGACAATTTTTGGAATCTCATCACGTTCGGTCAGCATGCAATGCTTTCTATGGAAGACTGAATCAAATAATCAGAGCCATGTTTTTCATAAAATGTAATATGTTTTCAACATATTCCACGAAATTTCAATAAAAAATAATCAAAATTAAAAAAATTACAGCGTTTTCATTTGGTAACACTTGGTCTCAGCCACCCTGTTTATCGAAAATAATTTTTTTTTCAGTGCAACTACCTAGTACAAGGCGGTTCCATCCAAACGGCCAGATTAATTATTTTAGAGACGCGAAGCGATTTGGTCCGTTATACGTCTTTGAGTCAAATGTTGAAGATTTCAACAATATTGCTCAAGACCTAATTTAGAATCAACTACTTTATATGAAACAAATATAAAACACATGCATTTCGCTTAGTATGCTTATGTCGCAAGTTGTCTCTATTTCTAAACAAACGCACCGGAGCAGTGTTGACTACACAACAAAAAAAAATATATCATGGATTAATACTAACATCATGACGGCTTTTTAATGTTCTGACAGAAATTCAAAAACAAAATGTATATTGTGTATTGAAAACTCTACCGAGTCTACGCTCATGAAAATACGCTCATGTAGTTAACTTGCGTTTTCGCAAGCGCATTCGCTGTTTCCAGCATAAGTCGGTGGAGAATACTGCTTTTGACAATACACATATTTCGCCGAAACGCCGAAAACGTACACAGCTGTACACAACTTCTTACGCTTCAATAAGATTAGCACGCATATATATGTTCCAATAAATAATGTATAGATTGATTCGAACCGTACCATGCACGAAGGGCTGTGGCGCAGTGAAGTAAGGCAATCTTTGGGATCTATTACACCATCACAAAACACGCACGTTTTGGGCAGCAGAATAGCACTAGAAATGCGAGATAGCTATGTGCATTTTTGAAGAACGAGGGCATGTTACCTTGGATGAGCAAACTCTTGTAAATACATTTATTTTTTTTTAAATTATCTTTAATTTGGGATAATTTTTTTTAAATAGTGAAGATTAATAAACAAATAAAATAAATACATAAATGATACATAAAAATAAAATAAAATATTTTTTCCATTTGTATTGCATCAATAACATAATTCACGGTCGATTATTCACTTCATTTCTAAATAATAATAAAATTAAAAAAATCTATTTTGATCTGTTGGTAAGAGTATCCTGCTCATAACCGATCTCGTCGTATGTCCACAACAAATTGCATAATTTGTGCTAGAGCATAGTCTTGGTCGAAATTCTCTAACGATTCAAGCAGTAATACAATCGACCTCATGAAATTTTCCGTAATTTCATGTCACCGGGAAACTACATATGGCGGCTGTGTGCTGTTTTGAATCCAAATAGATTCGGGCACAGATTTAATTGACTGACACGCTTCTCATAAGTGACATCCATTTCAGTTGCCTTATTTTTTCACTTGCGAATTATTTTCCGACGTACTACTGCTTGAACAAGTTGACTTGGCAGACTCTTCAGAAACTGAATTGTTATCCTCCGGTGTTTCACGAAATATGTTTTTTCTTGTTCTAGAAAATAAATTAAAATATTTCAATATAAAATATTTCAATATTTAATATCAAGCATTTAAAATGCTCATTTATGTATTAAACGTACTTTCTTGGCTGTATAATGAATAGCGTACTATTGTAGTATGACCAATCTTCGTACGGCACTCACAAATAAAAAATTAAAATTAATAATTTTTTTTGTTTTTTTATTGTAGTTTTATTTTTGTTGTTGTTTTTCGACTCGACCTAAGAAATTTTTTGGATTGAGTCGAGCTAACTCCAAGTTAACTTTTGGTGTTTATATTGGAGGTTCAACCCAGGAATAGGATGAACCTAGGTTCAACATTGGAGGATAAACAGTATAATTGTATACAGGGTGTCCCTGAATGATTGGATAAGCCTGGAACACCTTATAGTAGAGCTATTTGAAAAAAAAAAATCTAAACTTCATTTTTCAGCATGAAATGTGGTAAATATTTTTTTTATAAAATTTTGAGCGTCTTTGGTGAAAAAAAAATGTATGAGAACCTAAGTGGCTAACTGTTCTAAAAATATGCGTGTTAAATGCAGATTCTAAAATGGTATAACACATCCTTTTATCTAATGTAAATACGAGGTTATTGCTATTAATATCCAGAAGGAGTAAATTCGATTAAATAACAAAATTTTAAAAATTGGATTATTTCTTGTTTTAAACTGTACCTGAAGATAAGGGGTTTATATACTACAAGCGTGTTTTGCGCTACCCATTTTTTGTTCATAAAATGTATTAAATATCAAATAACTAAACGTTAACATCATTAAACATTAATTTAATGCGTCACTCGACTTGTTCGACATTGCGTGTGTTTATTCCGTTTCGTATCTGGGCGGATTTTTGTGAATCAAAATGCCATGTTATCAGTATACGTCACAAGAATACGCAAACATGCATTATATTTATGGTGAATGAAGAAGCAACGCAAATGCAGCTGCAGCCCTTTATAGGAGGAAAGATACCCAAACGCGCGTTGCCCGAATTATTCGCGTAGAGGCAACCAAACTACTACCCAAGATTGTGTTTTTGCCGACAGATGCTTGAGAAAATAGAACAAGATCCGCAATTCTTTAATAATATTCTATGGAGCGATGAACCAACACTGAATAGAGATGGATGCTTGAACATGTAAATAATAATAAATAAATAATAATAAATTATCCCGACGACCTATTACCCCTCCCAACCGCGCGCGGGGAGTCTCCATCTGTATTATTATTATTTTTTTGAGTATAATTCAAGTGAATTATAAACAAGGATATCGAGTTGCTTAACCAGTGAAATTAAAAAATTGGATTTTAGAGCGGAAAAAAAATCAAATGTGATTATAAATAGATAGCTAAATGAATAGTTAAGCAAGACGATACCCGTCGCAGATGGCAGGAAAACGAAAGTCGAGTCTGCTTAGTACAAACAGATTTAATAGATTAAACAAAAAATAAAATAGATAAAAGGTAAAGTCAAGCAAAATAAAATGACACAAAAAAACAAGAAACATATAAGTTAAATAAAATAGCAAACCATAGTCAAGAAAAATAAAGACGTTTTTTCAACGTGCGTTTTGTCATATTGTAATCGATAAGATGGCAGTGCTGATTAGCTTCGTACAACACCCTAGAGATGGGCTCATTCTTTCCGTAATCAGTTCGATGAGGGTCGATTCTAAACATAGGTACTGATCTTAAATGCCGAGAATTTATATTTAGATTTATTTTACCTAACAGAACAGGAGAATCGATACCCCCAGTTAGTATTTGATGGATGAAAGCCACATCCGCAACAACTCGGCTCTTACTAAGTGATTGTAAATTAACTAGCTGCAGACGATCTTGATATGGAGGCAGGTTGAACATGACCACCTACGGTAGTCCGCGTAAAGCAAAGCGAAGAAATCTACGCTGGACTGCTTCAATCCTCTTAATGTGAACCTCATGATAAGGCGACCACACCTGGCTAGCATATTCCAGCAGGGGACGAACGAATGTTGAATAGAGAGCCTTCGTAACATAAGGATCGTCGAATTCTTTCGACCAACGCTTGATGAAACCGAGCGCAGAATTGGCTTGGCTGATAATACGATCGATATGATGTCTAAAATTCAATTCACTGTCGCAAATGACCCCCAAATCTCGAACAGAACTGGCTCTGGTAACGGCGTTGCTGTTAATGTAATAGTCGCGAGAAATAGACTGTGCACGTTTTCGAGAGTAGGTGATTGTTTTGCATTTACCCACGTTCAAATCGAGGTTGTTCTTTGCACACCAAGTGGAGAAGTTGTTGAGGTCGCATTGTAATAGGCTCTTATCCGTTGTGTTTGAAATCAGTTTGTAAATCTTCATGTCATCGGCGTATATAGATATGGATGAATTTTTAATCAAACATTCAACGTCGTAATTGACATAATGAAACAAATTGGACCCAGATGGCTGCCTTGGGGCACTCCAGATGTTGCTGAGATACGAGCTGATACTGATGACCTGAACAGTACATGGTATATACGCTCTTTTAGATAAGAACCGACCGAACGGAGAATTTGGGGAGGAAAACCAAGGGCCTTAAGCTTGAATAAGATGACTTCATGAGAAATCCTGTCGAACGCCTTGCTAAAATCCGTGAAGATGACATCAACCTCATTCCCTGCCTCCATCGTATCTAAAGTTTTTGATGTGAATTCAATAAGTTTTGTTGTCGTGAACCGTGCTTTGAGAAAGCCATGCTGATTGTCGGAAAACAACGGTTTACAATGAAAGTACAGTGAGTCATACACAATACTTTCAAACAGCTTAGGAATACTAGATTATTTCGTAATCGGTCTGTAATTACAAATGTCTGACTTGCAGCCGTTCTTATGAATGGGAACTATAAAAGACTTTTCCAAATAGATGGAAAAATGCCAAGTGAAAGCGACTTTTGGAAAAATATAGTCAGTGGCTGAGCAAGAATATCACTACAGTGTTTTAGGACGATGGATGGTAGTCCGTCGGGACCGGATGAAAAATCATCTTTAAGTTTGGAAATCTTATGTACCACGGATTCACAATCGATTTGAATAGAAGTTAAGGTTGTTTGAGTACAGTTATTCATATGTGTAAAGTATCCTTCATCGGGCTCAAAACTGCCATTTGTGAAAGCCAGACTGAAGAAGTTAGCAAAATGATTTGCTATGACTTTAGGATCATTAGAGGAATGATCCTTATATTTGAAAGTGGAAAAGGGTATCCGTCGGACTTTTTCTTCATATTGATAATACGCCAGAAAGACTTAGGCTCAGCGATTAGATTGGATTGCATAAGTCTGATATAATTCCCATAAAGTTCGTCAGACAAACTACTGAAATCATTATAACTATTTAAATAGATAGAGTAATCAGAGTCAGATTTAGTTTTCAGGAATTTTTGCCAACGTTTGTTCTTAAGGTTACGTAACGTTCGTAGTTCATTATTATACCACGGAGGTGATGGCGATACAGTTTTTTGGCGGGTATACGGAATGGAATGTTTAAAACATTCAAAAACTGCAGAGTAAAAATTGATAGTTTGTGTTTCAATATCGTTATGATCATTTATAATTGTGTTAACGTCAACGTTAGCCAATAAATGTTTAAGCTTCACAAAGTCGACCTTACGAAAATTGAAACGTAGTGCAGTTATAGAGTTGACATTGAGATTGTCTTGTTCCAGACCAAAGGTGATCAAAATGGGAGGGTGGTATACATCTATGGCACAGATGATTAGATTGGATCCAACATAGATAGATAGATTAGATTAGAGTTCAACATATTGTCAGTGAATAAAGTTTCTTTGGCGGTCAGTGCATTCGAAGCACATAATGAGTGTTATCGTCTGAATAATTCCACTTAAGCCCGGGGAGATTGAAATCACCCACAACAAAGATGTCTGATGAGTATTCATCAGGTCAATGACAAAGTCAACAGCAATAGTATGAAGCTGATAGCGTACAATCTTCACAGCTGGCAACTTTCGTATCCTCATCTAATGCGACAAAACTGATTCCAGTACAAATTCAAAATAAATTATTGGACCGGCATATTGAACGGAAAGATAATTGGCCCTGTAGTGTACGTTTTAAGATACAATGACCTGGGTATCAGTTCAATTCAATAAATGCATATTACTTAGCAAATTACTTAAAATACAATGTACCCAGTATAATGCATGCAGTGTAATATAACACCTAACTATAAGCGAATAAAGACTAAACAAAAATTATAATATGTAACTGTGAATGACCGGCGATTATGCCTAATAAGCGCAAAGAATGCAACGCGCAAAAACATTGTAAAAACTCAAGAAAGAAAAATAAAGTAGAATCGTTTTGGACAGTAGAAGAACAGGTTGTTCATCATTCAATTAAAAACAACATAACAGCCCATTTGAACTACCAGGGAACTTATCTGGCCAAACCTATTTGGACTTTTTCCAAAATGATCTCCAAATTTATTAGAAGAGGTATCCGAGGAGGTGAGAGAACCCTATTGGCTCCACAGTGATGGGTGTCCTGCGCATTATGCAGTAAACGTTCGAGCGTATTTGAATTCCACATATCCAGATAGATGGATTGACCGTCTGGAGCCCATTTTGTGGCCTCTACGTTCCCCGGACCTAAATCAGCTGGATTTTTTTTACTGGGACTGCCTAAAAGAAGAGGTCTACTCTAAACTGATCAGAAGTTTAGAAGAGCTACGAAGCTGTGTCCAGGAAGCCGCGTCAAAAATTACTCAATGCACGTTATGCACGATTTCTCAAAAAAGCTTTTATTCGGAGATGTCGGGCGTGTATCAGAGTCGGTGGCAGACAGTTTGAGCATTTTCTGTAAATGTACATAGGTTAAATAAAGTATTGTCAATGTGTAACGTTGTTTTTTATGAAGCCTTTATCATCAGGTACAGTTTAAGACAAGAAATAATCCAATTTATAAAATTTTGTTTTTTAATCGAATTTACTCCTTCTGGATATTAATAGCAATAACCTCGTATTTACATTAGATAAAAGGATGTGTTATACCATTTTAGAATCTGCATTAAACACGCATATTTTTAAAACAGTTGGCCACTTAGGTTCTCATACAATTTTTTTCACCAAGGACGCTCAAACTTTTATAAAAAAAATATTTACCACATTTCATCCTGAAAATTTGCATTTATTATCTGTTTCCATTATACAACAATAATAAATTTAATTATTAATATAATTTTTTTAAATGTACATATATACATCATACTCTTATATAAATACATATTATTGAACCTATTTGTTTTATATGTGTTTTATATGTTTTATATGTAATACTTTTACAATTAAAAAAATTGAATTTGCTGCTTATCGAATCAAATCAACAATTTTTCGTTATTGATATTTTATCGTTTGATGTTGTTTTCAGATAGCACGATATGTTCATATTATAATTTTTATTACGTTTGGGCGCAAAATTTCGCTCCAATAATTTTTATTAAGTGACAATTTATATTTAACGAAGCTTCGTTAAATTTTTGATTTAAATTAATTTTTCCATGAAAGCAAAGAAACGGCATTTATCGCAAACATAATTATTTTATAGTTACGTTTATAATTTTTTGTATAGTTACCTTTTAAGTATATCACTCATTCCTTTGAGCAAAGAAACTCTCATGCCAAATTTCATTTTGTAATCCAAATGTGATAAGTTCACGACCACAACTGCGAATCGAGAATGGGACACTTCAAATTTATGTTCATCGTAAACTGTTTCGAAATCGTGCACTAATATATTTATAATTTATTTCACAATAATTATTTTATTAAATAATTGTTTGGCTTCTGTTGATCATTGTTTTTTACAGATAACGACAACGCCAAATTGTAAATAGTTTAAAAAAAATCGCTACACATAGAAAGAACACTTTTAATTTTTTTTCTAAATAAGTTCCATTCAAATGTAGCTAGATGTAGCAGTATACATTTATTTTATCATATTTTGCAGCTTGTTCAAAACGAAAATAGATGATATTGTAAATGGATAGATGATTATTGTTTTCTAAAAGTTGAAAATAATTATGATTAGCCATTTAAATAAACTTTTTGATTGTAATGTATGATGTTAATTATACTACTAGTTGACATTTTATTGAATTTTTGGTTAAGAAATGATTAATAAGATTTTTTAAAATGTAAATTTGATGCACTTTTATCAAAAATAAAGTAAATTCATATACGCTATTAAATATTTAATAAGAAATGTACAAAAGGATAATATAATATGAATTTACATTACAATTTACATTCGTAGAATCTCTACAAAAACAACATTCTTTGTTGTGATGCGCCCGTTCCGATCAGCTGATTGATTGCTTGTCTCAACTCTCAACCATAAACACCTTGAGTTCGTCAAATGAGCGGCATCGTGGAAAGGCCACATACAGCTGACCGTGTGTAAATACGGGGGCCGGCTAGTACACTCCTACCTTCTTCAAGCTTTGGCCCTGACTCTTGTTGATGGTTATGGCGAACGCGAGCTGGGAAGGAAATTGAGATGAGACATTTTAAATGAGAAGGTGCCTTCCGAGGGTGAGAGCGTGGCACGGTTTATCAAAGAACTAAATTTTCGATGAACAATTTGATATAGAAAATTTCGTTATTTTAATATTCGTCAATGATAAATTTATATCTATACACTTGGCGGGGCTTAGGTTTCAGGATGGTTGGGTTTAGGATGCAAATCCGTTATGAGGTGCTAATCCGTTAGTAATCTGTTAGGGGGGTTTAGTTTTGATATCGACGAGTATCAAAATTGGATGGGAATTGCCATGTGATTTTTTAGAGAGTGTTGACAAAAATTTTGCTCCTAGAAGAAGCAAACGATTATTTTGGAATAATTTTCAAGCTGTTTAATATGGAGCGATCAACTTCTTGATTGGGATTTAATTTACGTTCAAGTGCCTCTTTCGAATCTCTTTCTATTTGGAGAACTAAGATGCTTTACAGTCAAAAAAATAAATTATGAAAAAATCCTTGCAACATTAATACTAAAAAATTTCTTAATATTGCATAAATGCGGTATCTAAAACACTATAATAATTGTTTGGAAATAATGTATTCTAACAAACGTTAGAAACAAAATATTTTTGTCATTTTTTAGAAAAATTGAATTTAACCACTTGGACGTAAAATGAAGCATTAGCGATTACCAGTTGGATGAGAACATATTTGCTCCTTTAAATTATTTGATTGTTATACTTTGTAGTTGTGTGCCTATTTCCTCTGAACAAAATTTTGATCCGCACTCAGTAATTCGGAGCGTATCACAAATCCATGCCTTGTTAGGCGGCTTGTTCCTCAGAGCCAACCAAGGAACTACCACTTTGGAATTAGCATCCCAAGTGGGACCACCCTATACATTATGAATCAGGTTTTTATTGATTAAAAAATATACAGGCAGTTGATATTTTAGTATAAAATAAAAAAAAATCAGTGATCCATTTAAGAAAAATTCTAAGTAAAACAAATTTTATTTTATAGAAACTTTAATCATTAAAAATAACGGAATTAAATACATATATGAAATTTGAAAAAAATAGAAAAACGAAAAATATTAATTCTTAAAATTTTAAGTTTCCAATTTTAATTGTCTTTCCACTAATAGAAACACTATAACATTAGTTGAAAAACTAAATAACGGAGTATGCACAAAATTGATCTATCTCGTTTGTAACTTTTATCCAAGTTTGCTTCGTTTGAAAAATAAAAAGCTTTACGAAATTTTAAGCGTTTTCATTTTTTGATGTTTCCAGCATTTTTTCGTATTCAAGTTTTTTCACCATTTTATATCAAATTTTATAACAATATTTTATAACAATTTATAAATATTTGTCTTTATAAATTAAGGTAGATGCAACATAAAATATAAACTTTGAATCTACATAATTTCTAACATTTGATTCTACTTTACATTGCGGTTTAATACGGTACTGTTTGTTGACTTACAATTTGACAGAACAAATACAACTTTTGTTTATTTAAATTTTGTTTGTTTGTGTACAATAAATAATTAATTAATAATTTTATATAAAATAGTGTAATAAAATAGTGTTTGAAGTAAAAATATGATAAATAAACATCTTACGAGCATAGCTCTAAATACAGGTGTATAGTGTATGTGCATAATTTAAATTAATTTGTGTTTTTTACATTACAGATGGAATACAATACAATATAAACAGCTGATTCACAAAATAATTGAGGTGTTTCAAAAATTGAAGATTTGTAACATAAAATTTACATTTATAATTGAGTTGAAAGCAATAAAATTTGATAACAAAATTAATTTGGTGTATGTGTTTTAGTTTTAAATGATTGTAATTCAGATGAAATAATTTTGTGTTGCTGGATGAGATTCTTTTGCAACATCGTTCTAATACAACAAACAAAATATGCAAAATAACCAAATATTTACATCAATAGAAAAAGATCCACCAAAAATTAAAATCGTCAATTTCGTAAATCAAACTTCTTCACACATTCAATCTTTTAGTTTTCTTTGAACGTTGGTTGGTCACATGTAATCATTTTGTGTAGTTTTTACTTGATTTTTACTTGATATCAATACAAAACAAGAGAGAATTTTTTTTTCGAATGAAGAAAAAATATCTCGTTGAAGAATTGTACATAAAAAATAGAAAATTTATTTTCGAGAATATTTTTGATTCTTCATATTTGTGATTTTTTTGGATTCTTTGATGTCTGTTTTTAATACAATTACAATTTTTGTTTTATGATGTGCGCGGCTCAAACACAAAATCAAATTAAAAAAATACAAGAAATGACCTTGACATTTTTTTTATTTCATTTTTGTTTGAGCTGTGACCCTATTCTGAATTTCCCCGGGAATTGGGAATTAGTGACGTTTTTGTAGCAGTTGGGTATTTTTTATTCCCCAAAGTGTTTTCTGGCATTTGGGATTTTTTTTTTATGAAAAATAAAATAATTCCATTTTATAGCAGTTTTGACGATAATTTTTCCCCATTATTTTTTTTTGCGGAATTGTAATTCGTGCCTTTTTGAATTTAAAAATTTTTGAAAATTATTTATTTAAAAATAAATTAAACTTGTAATAAGGTCGCAATACGTGTTTTAGTTTATAAATATTTACATAAAAAAAATTCCCAAAAAAAAATATTCTCTGTCTGCCAGAATACACATTTGGGAACGGGAAATATATATTTAGGAATTAGAGTAATTTGAAGTTACAGCAAAATATTTTGTTAGAAAAATATTTGTTAGTGTATTTATGATAGTACATAAAATATTGTACAGTCGTTAAACAAAACTTTTCAGTCACAAACTCCTTGTAAAAACCACTAAACTAATTCAAAAGACAGTTTAAATTAGTTTTTAATTTATTTTATTGAACGTTTTCGATCACAGAGTGATCATCCTCGGAATAATTTTGCAACTCCGCAACAGTTGCAAAATTATTCCGAGGATGATCACTCTGTGATCGAAAACGTTCAATAAAATAAATTAAAAACTAATTTAAACTGTCTTTTGAATTAGTTTAGTGGTTTTTACAAGGAGTTTGTGACTGAAAAGTTTTGTTTAACGACTGTATAAATGGAAACCACGGTGAGTCTACAGTGCAATAATTTATAAAATATTGTGCTTAGTAAATAGTTTAGGTTGTTCTTATAATAGTTTTAAGCTGTACATATATTCTGTAAATACAGTGCTGAGTAAAAAAAAAATCGGCAAACATATTTTATTGCAAATTGGAGTCTTTTTTTGCTAAAATTACAAAACTTTTGAAAGCAATTGGCTTATTGTTTCATTTTAAATACATGTATGACGCAATTTAGGTGCAAAACCCCGAAAAATGGGAAAATATTCAAAATACGTTGATTGGAGTTAAAGTAATGGAATAATTAAATACTTATTTTTTAATTTTTTTTGTTTTTTATTGATTTATGGAAGTTCTATCTTTAATATTAATATTTTGTTGGACCGCCATGTGCTTTTATTACAGCGACACACCTTCTAATCATTAAATTTGATAAATTTTTCAAAGTCGTAGGAGGTATGGATTCCCAAATCGTCATCAACAAACTTTTTGAAGCATGAATCGATTCTGGGCGCTTTCTTGTTACTTCTAGCTTCATTATAGACCAAATATTTTCAATGAGATTTAAGTCTGGAATATACGGGGGCCAGCTCAACATATCGATACTAGTTTCTTCGAAGTACTTTTTTACTTTTAAATGAAGAGATAAGAAAAAAGCCAGTTTTTAACTAATTATTTATGTTTATCTGAAAGCCAATTTTTCTATCTACAATCCAAAATTAATAACTCACAACTTTGGCGGTACGGCACGGAGCGTTGTCCTGTTGAAAAATAAATTTGCAAGGCTCGCCTAAAAGCTTTAACACAGAAGGCTCAAATTCGTTATGTAGAACCTGCAGATAAACAGCTGCTGTAATGCTGGAACTAAGGAAGCACAATTGACCGGTTTCATTTCCAGAAAAGCATTTCCAGACAAAAACTCCTTCATTTTTCGGTGGAAGTCTTAAAAGACATTAAGTTGCTAAGCCTCTCACCCGGTTTTCTTCTTACGAAAATTCTTGCATCTCCAACATGTAGCTTGAATTTTCATTTATCGGAGAAAATCACATCCCACATCTCTGGAGTCCAAGAAACATGCTCCTGGGCTCATAGCAAACGTTTTTTTTCACTAGTAATGTGTACTCAGACTTCTGGACTGGTTTAAGTGCTCTCAAACCAGCGTTAACAAGTCTTTTTCTCACTAAGCTGGCTGAAATTTGTTTTCCCGTTACTCGCTCTTATTTTCTAATCCCTGGTCCATTGGCTGATTCTATCGAGTGCTTGCTGTAAGTATTCTACTGCTTGGTTCTGCGATTCGCTTGATGCCAATATTGCGGTATCATCAGCAAAAGTTCCGATGAAGGTTGTTTCCGTTGTCGGTATATCAGAAGTGTAGAGTAGATATAGGATGGCTCCTAATACGCTACCCTGGGGCACCCCTGCTATGGCTGGGTAAAAGTTAGAGAATGTTTCTTCATGTGATACTCTAAATATTCGTTAGCAGAAATTTTCTGGCACTAATTTACTTATCTTGTAGATAAGATCCTCATGCCACACTCTATCGAAAGCCTGTGATACATCTAGAAATACGGCAGGGCAATATTTCTTCTCTTCAAGTGGTTGTTCCATATATTTGAAGTCGCGCGATGAACTTGATCAATTGTCCAATGTTTATTCCTGAATCCAAACTGGAAGTCAGGTATAATGATCATTGGTTTTAGTCGTTTCAATAACCACTTCTCAAACAACTTTGAAATAGTAGGTAACAAAGAGATCGGCCTGTATGATCTCATTTGCTCGGCTGGTTTGTCTGGTTTTTTTATCATGATTATTTGTGCAACCTTGAAGCACTCAGGCACATATTTAAGTCGAAAGCAAGCATTATATATATATATGTTAACATAGTGACTGCTCTCTTTGATAGCTCCTTAAACATCCTTGGTGAAATTTTATCAATTCCTGGTGACTTTTTGGGATTCAAATTCATGTCTATTTCTTGCGCAATTTCCAGTGGGGTGACACTTCTGATATTTGTTGGAGATCTACAGACTGGTTTAGTGTCAATCCTAGATTGTATGTCGTGTGGTTGAAATACTGATGCCAGATGTTGTGCAAATAGTTCTGCTTTGTTACGTCGTTACGTCGCACCCATTCTCCATTTATGATCCTTATAGGTGGCACTTGCATTATTGGTCTCTTGTATCTTTTAGTAGCTTTCCAAAGAGAATAATTTTTGTCAGCTTCAGGACCCAGTCCTTTCAAATAATTTTCAGTACAAGCTTCTTTATGTTCTTTAATTAATCGGTTAACTTTATTACTTACCCGATTAAATTCTCTTTTGTCAATAATATTTCTGGTTCTATGCCATATGCGTCTTTTCTTATTCCTTTCTTTTATTAGTTCTCGAATCGCCAGGGGGTAGTTGATCTCTTGTACGACTTTCTCACTTAATACGGGTGTAGCCTCTTTAGCTGCTTCACGCATGGAGGTAATAAAATATTTAGTTTGTAATTCAAGTTCTTCTTTAGTTTTAAGACTAACTTTTAACTCAATTAGATTGTCCAGTTTCTCTCTAAATAATTCCCAATCAGTAAATTTATTAGTAAGGTTAAGATTGGTTTTCTTTTTTATGACTAATGTCGTCAGAGTCATTAAGACCGGTGTGTGATCGGAAGTAAGGTCGTCAATACCTTCGACTTCAATGTAATTTGAGGCTATTCCTTTCGAGATATAAAAGTTAATCAAATCAGGAACTTTGTTGATTTCTGTAGGCCAATATGTAGGTTTACGCGATGAGTGATATTCACAACCTGACATTTCTATTGCACTTAGGAGTTCTTTCCCTTTTCCTGGTATTATGAGTCGAGATCCCCACGCAGTATGTTTGACGTTGTAGTCACCTCCTATGATGATAAACCTTTGACCAAGTTTATTAAAAACGTTAACATATTGATTTCTTACGATATTATGTCTTGGTGGACAGTAGATCGCCCCTAAGCTTAGTTCAGCACCACCGTGGTTAATCGTTATTACAATAGCTTGCATAAATTTCTCCTTAATTTCTTCTTGCCGGAAATGTAGGATATTTTGTTTGATTAAGATTGCTGTCCCTACTCGAGCACGATCACTCGGATGCAATGTCCAATAGGCACTATATCCTGTAATTTTGATAAAGTTTTTCTCCGTAAAGTGCGTCTCTGATATTAAAGCTACATCTATGTTATTGGTTCTTAGAAGTACTTCTAGTTCGTGAGCTCTTGCATTAAGCCCGTTAGCATTCCAGGCAAATATACGTAGGAACGTTACAGTCATTTACTTTTTATGTTTTAGCGGTTTTTTTGGTAGCTTGGAATTATCTTCCAGTTTAACCACCCTGTTAGTAAGCTGGCTGAAATTTTGTCTCATTTCTGTCTGAAGTTCAGTGAGCATTTTCATTATATTACTAATGGTTGGCTCGTTCGGCACAGGTTTCTGTCTCCTTTCTTGATTTAGAATGTTATTTGAGGTTTTGGTCACCTGAGCGTAGGAAACCCCCTCTTTAATAGTATCATATTGTTGGTTTGGCTTTTGCTGTAGGCGCTCTACTACTGTTATTTTTCTCGGTAGTTGAGCATTTAGTTTTTTCTGATACACCAGGCATCCAGGCATCCTTTGTAGCTGGCCGGATGACCTTTTTCTCCGCACAATGCACAAGTTGGTATAACATTTCGCGGCTTTTGGCATTGTTTTGTTTGATGACTCTCTGCGCATTTGACACATTTGGCTTGCCTATTGCAGAAGTTCTTCGTGTGTCCTGACTGTTGGCAATTTGTACACTGAGGTATACCTATTACCTTTTTAGGTGATTCAATACACACCTTGCAATATAGCAGGTTCTTAATGTCGTATATGTCCTTATTGTTTTCCCCCTGCAACAGGTCTACATAAAATAATGGGAAGTGTCTAATAATTTTCTCATTATTAATTGTCGCCTTTTTATGAATGTTAATAATGTTGGTTACTTTATGACCATGTTCCTCGATTGCCGCTTTGATCTCTTCGCGATCGGTAGATGACGGTAAACCTCGTATAACGGCTCTATACCATCTTTTACTTTTGAGCTGATAAGTATGTTATTCCATCTTATATAATGTACTATCCTTGTTATTGGATTCAGTTTCTTTTATATCGCTAAGTAGTTTTTTAATTTTACGGTAGTCATTTTCAGACTGCGTTGTTGTTTTGATATCGTTATTGGATATTGCTTTAAACTGAGCAGGTTTCTCTGTCACTACCAATACTCGAGCTCTGAGTATATTAAAATTCCTAACATTGCTGACATTGATTGGTGGTGGTAAGGGTTCCTTTTGGTGTGCATGTTGAGATTGTTTTGGTATTTCGTTATCTTGTGGTAGAGATACTCTTGGTGATGGCGTTTTGGAGAGTCTCCTCTTTTTATTTATATTTACTTTATTTTGTCTAGGTTTCTCAAGTTCCTCTTCATCCGTAAATTATTCGTTGTCGAGACTTTGTAGGCTTTGACTTCTACCATTAGTAGACGTAGGAGGTTTATTTTGCCTCTCTAGTGTTTCGATTCTATTTTGTAAGTTTACCAAAAGCGTGTTTTTTTATTGGAGCACTACAACACAAATTTTCTACTGAAACTGGAGCCATTATTCACTGGTGTCGCTACTAATTAAAAAAAAATAAATAGTAAACTTCATGCAGTCGAATGACACTTCTACTTTTGTGTTTTTTATGAAAAAAAATTCGCAAACATGTTAAAACTCAAACAAATTGCGAAATAAATAATAAATTAGATAAATTTAAGAAAAATATTTTATTAATATTTAGTTTTTCACAATAATAAATGTAGTGAATAAGTTTTTAAGTTTAAAATTTGAGTGCTGTGATACTTATAAATATAATGGTTACTCCAACTTCAAAACACCGGTGCCCACAGTTGTAAATGAGCTAGATTTGATCGTGAATTTCATTAAATGTCCTAATTTGTTTTGTGTTTATTTTGTAGAATGTCGATGAAGATGAAAGACGACGAAGTAAATTGGTGTAAAATTTATGGTTACCGGGTCGATATCGTCCACAACGAAGTGATTTGAATGTCTGGTGGTTTATCTCGTATGAATGTCGGCGGTAAAGGAAATGAGAATGAAGGGGAACCGAAACGGATAGTTTAATTGCTGAGGGTAGTAATGATGTGCAGGATCAAAAGCAAGGGCCAAGGCTAAAGCAAGCAAGTCTACAAAGTTCAATGAATGTCGGCGGTAAAGGAAATGAGAATGAAGGGGAACCGAAACGGATAGTTTAATTGCTGAGGGTAGTAATGATGTGCAGGATCAAAAGCAAGGGCCAAGGCTAAAGCAAGCAAGTCTACAAAGTTCAACCGTAACAAAATGTAAAGGAATGATAAATTGTAAACTAGATACGGTATCTTTCTTGGATCCTGTATTTGCCGATATAAAATCGAATTTAAGCGATATGAATAGTTCGAATCGAGCTTTTCTAAGTACGCTGGAATCGAATAACTCGGAAATTTTATTTGATTACGATAACCCGCAATGGGATAATACACCAAATGAATTTATACTCAATGAGGACACCCGTTGAAAAAGAAATTTTATTTTATGAATTACAAAAAGCTGGACGGCCCGTTAAAATTAGGACAATATTTACAGAATACAATATTAGTTATATACCATGCGACATGAATAAGTACGTATTTGGCTGGAACCATCGCTATATAACGATCTTTTTAATTTCAGAATGCTGCAATCAACCGCACGTGATAGTAACATAAACATTGATGACAGCGATAGTGATAATGGATTTATGGGGGTGAAAATGTCGAAACGGTGTTGTGCCCATTCATGCTATAATTCGCAACTTAAAAACCATATGGTCCATTATTTCGAATTTCAAAAGAATGGGGATTAGTAAGTTCCATTGAATTATTTCGATCTTGTAGGTAGGTAGAGAGGATTTTAATCCAATGTACTATTGTTTTCTAGCGCTCAGAAATGGGCAGTCAAGATCCGCCACTTAATTCGAGACCCAAGAAAACACTGCGGCCCGTTACTGTACGAATCCCAATAATATTTGTTTCAAATATTGAACAATTTATGCCCGGAGGAGATAAGCGATTCCTTGATCCAGTTACGATAAATCATAGACGGATGATGATATCACCTTGAGCAAAATGCCTTCAATAAGTCTGCTTAAGAGACAGCACATTGAAAGAACCAATGACAACAAATTTATGTGACAGTCCATCTCCTGAAAGGAACCTAACTATCTAGAAAAAATATGATTTACCACAAACTAAACAGTCGCGAGATGTTGAATCTCCACTACTTTTGTTGCCAACCCAATTGCTGATTCAAACTTGATGTGAATCTTCCTTATTTACCACGTCACTTAGCACACAATATTTTCTTGGATGAACTTTCCAAAATGTCCACCAACCGAATGTCACAACACAACACTATTAAAATACTTGTATTTTTTGTAAGAACGATATAATATTTATTACAAATTTTTAATTTTAATGCATACACGACTCTTAACCATCTTATTTTATTTTAGACAACAAGTGCCTTTTATATTAAAAAAATTAACCCCACCACTTTCTTAATTACTATATACATATTATATAAACAATGTTGGCAAGATACATACAATTATTATGTATAAATCATAACAAATCGATAATTGATATTTCTATGCTCCACTAGATGTCAACGTGCAGAGTAAGTTAACAGAATTAATTTTATAGCAGTGGAGACTTATGATATAATCTTAGAGACAAACCAATAATCTACAAATACATAATAATCTACATTATCGTTTTGTGTCCATGGTTTATGGCATATACAAATGTAGGCTTAGATATGCACAGTGGACTGTCTATTTTTGCTGTTTTGAAATTTAAGTATATGGGCATTACCACGACACAGTTAATAAATTTGAATAGCTGTCCGAAGATCCACTTTTAACGTCCGAACCAGATTTAACGTCCGAACTTTTAACGACGAACTCGAAGATTGCCTTGAAAAAGATGAAGATCCACTAAATGAAAAACTCACATGGTCCGATAAGTATTTTATAAAAGACGAAGGTTGATAAACTTGAACCCAAGGCGAATATTTTCTGGATGAACAAGACGAAATTGATCAGTTGCATGTCGTCCATGATCCATGTCGTCTATGTGCCATTGAATTTTTCGGAGAGCAATTACTATTTTTCCACGAAGATGCGCACATGATCGAACTAATAAATAGTGTGTTACCGCGATCCGCAATCCCGTCCGACGATTACTTACCACAACAAATATGTATATCATGCATAAAAAGGGTTCATCAATGCGCGAAACAATGAACGATTTCGACGCAGTTCAAGAAAAACTAATGAACAGTTGAAATCGTGTTTTTTCATTTAATAAATAAAATGTTTTTGATTTAAAAACATAATTTATTAAAGTTCTCCTTTTTTTCACGATTTTATTATGTATTTTAGAGGTTATGTTCCATCTTATTCCAATCGAATTTTTTGGTAAGCAGATGGCAGCCAATGTGGCTACAAGGCTCTCGGCTGTCTCTCAGTGGAAGTGTCTTCAGACGGGACACTCGACGATAGTTAGATCACTAGGGGAGGAACTGGTGAATCTAGATTATATTAAACCAACGTTGTGCTTCGATATAGGTTTCCGGATCATCTGTCCTTCTAGGGAATCCTGGAGGAATGGATCAATACTGGAAAACGAGGCACTGAAATTTTTCACGGACGGCTCTAAGCTAGACGGCAAAGTAGGAGCCGGAGTCTTCTGTGAGAAGCTCAATTTTAATATTTCTGTTCGTCTCCCTGACTACTGCAGCATGTACCAGGCTGAAGTGGTGGCGATAGGGGAAGTCGTGACATGGTTGAAGCATAACGTGGTATCTGTTAGGGATATCGCGATTTATGTGGACAGTCAAGCGGCACTCAGGTCACTAGAGGCGGTTTCTCTGAAGTCACGAGTGGCGCTGGATTGCCGATCATCTCTTAATGAGATGAGCGAGTATTTCAGTATCCAGATAATCTGGGTCCCTGGTCACTCGGACGTCACGGGAAACTGCAGGGCAGATGAACTAGCTAGGCACGGTACGACTCTCCAGATGCAACCGGAAAGGGCAGGTCTGGGGAGGCCTATAGCAGCGCTCAAATTGACGCTCAGTAAAAAGGCAATCGCCTTGACAGATGAGAGGTGGACCAACACTCTCACGTGCAGGGTAGCAAAACAGGTTTGGCCAAAACTGAACCTGCGGCGCCCTAAGGCACTTGTATCTCTGGGAAAACGAGATTTAGGATTGGTCGTAGGGATACTGACAGGACACTGCCTTTTTGGGGAACATGCGAGAAGGCTGGGTCTAGAGACGAATGACTTTTGTAGAAGTTGTATGGACGAAGAGGAGGAAGAGACGTTAGTTCACTTCCTATGCTCGTGTCCAGCACTATCATACAAAAGACGTAAGTACTTGGGTGTGTACAACATGGACAGCCTTTCTGAACTCGCGGACTTTGGGGTGCGAGATATTTTACGCTACATCAGTAGCTCTGGTTGGTTTTAGCGGGAGTAAGGGGAGATTGGATCCTGTGGTATCACAATGGGCCATTATTGGCCTAAGTGTGCGATAGCAGCCACTCTAACCTAACCTAACCTAACCTATGTATTTTAAATCCATAGATACATGTTATGAAATTGGACGACTGTCCACTAACACAAGAACTGTAAAAATTAAAAAATTTTAATGATTAAAATTTTACAGTGATATAAATTTAAATTAAATTAGGCAATTAAAATTGTTTATAGGGAAAATTTTTTATCCTTTTTCTTCCACCGGAAAATTTTCTGTGAAAGTTTGTTACTAAAACTAAGACCCACGCTCTTCTTTTGCTCCACTATTGGCCCAAATTCATAATCGCCACGTCTATCTAACTGTAAAAAGTAATCATGGTGTTTCCATAGAAATACGGTGAATAATGTGATTCCTGATTTTCGGCAGTATTGCTACATGCATCCTTTGACATCGGCCGAAACAGCGCTCGTACATTCGCCCAAAATTGTGGATTGCACATCGATAGCGTTTAGATCACGTCCCGATTTTCTAGATATGATAATTGTACAATTTTCAAAAATCGGTCGTTATTGATCCGACCCCGTTGCAACATTACATCGTACGAATGCGACTAAATAATTTGATCACGTAGCGTACTTAAATTTTAACAAAAATTAAATTATAAATTTATTTTTTTTTTATAAATTTTTTTTAAAACACAAAATCATTTTTTACTTTACAAAACAAAAAAAACTGAAATTTTATTTGATTTAAGGGTTGTACAAAACAAGGGAAATTTAAGGTTTCCCCCTGAAATGGATAGTGCTCCCGATAGCAGCTCCCGATAAATAGGTAGAGCAAGATATTTTTTTATCGATTTTTTACTAAAAAGTTGAATGAAAAACCTTAGTTTACAGTTAAATAAATTAATTATATGCAAAAATAGCGCGCTAAATATAAGTTTTGACTTAGAAAATTTGCTGCTCCGGATACAGCTATCGGGAGCTAATAAAAAAACACGCTTCAAAATATCTTGGTATTTATTACATTGTAACTCATATTGCTGGCATTTTGTCCTTAGTTCATTATTCTGACACTCAAGCGAGGTTAATTTTGATGTCATTTCATTGCCGTCTTGAAGCATACGGTGTCTTTTCGTTAATGTTGGAGAATGCATGAGTTCTATTGGAGGTAGGGGGCTTATACTTCTATCTGCTCTAGTAGCTAACGACTGGAAGCCCGCTTGCTTACTCCCCGAAGTCACCGATAAGTACTGGGCATCCTAATCCCTGCACCGTAACATTATTCTTCTGCTGATCTGCCATGGTTGGTTTATTGTTCGGGGTTCCTTCCCCTAGCCAGATTTGGTCCGCGGATGGTATTTTATTTCCCACCTACCCTCCGGCAAGCTGGTTAAAGAGCATTCCGATATCCGCCACCTGGGGGCGTGCCACGATGGAAGTTTGGCATCTCCACACGGGACTGAAATAATAATAATTATAATACTTAAAGAATAATACATATAATGTAATAATAATAAAACAAAAATAAATAAATATACATAATTTTTTTTTTAAGTTTTAAATCAAAATGGGCATCGTTTTGGAACAATTTTGTTTAAAACAACACCGTTTAATACACGTTAAATACAATTCCTTTTTTCCGTCCGTTCCGCACAATTTTAAATCATCGTATATGCAATAGTGTTCTTTAATAATTCGATAGATAATTTTTCTAATTGAAATATAATTTTCCAAAGGTTTTAAAATTTTGATTTATATTTACATACACGTACATTCTCAAGTCAACTATATCCATTAAAAGAAGAGACACAAATCCCAATACGACCAAACCTACCATACAATTTTGTGGGGAGGTGATTTTTTATGTTTTTGTTATACGTTATATTGTGAATGTCAATCAAGTATTGCTTTTTTTATTTTTTGGGATTTATGGTAATCAATCTCTGTTTATTTTGATCCATAAAAAATATTTCAGATGTATTTGCTGGTTATTTTAGTCCTAAAACAAATCTCTATATGAAAATGACATTTTTGTAAAGGTTGGTTTTATGGATGTATGACTATGTATATTGAGTAAAGGTTGGTTTTATGTTTTGGCAAAAAGGATTAGATAAAGTTTTTCTTTGTATTACGTCTATAAAGTCTATATACATGTTTACATATTTATTTTATATATTGTCTAAATTTTAGTATAGGGTGAAGAAAATGCACATCTAATTGTGGAAAATAAATAAAATGGCTTAATAAAAAATATCAAAGTCTTTCAATATTTTCGTTTATTTGAGAACGGATACATTGTGTTTAAGCCTTTAGTCATTGGAATACATGTTATAGTGATTTACAACTGTGACACTCATCTATACACAAACTTTGTATTCCTGTAGCGGCCAAAATGACGCGGTCTTGCTGAAAAGAGTATTTCACCAGCTTATTTTTCGATATTATTTATAGGTTTTTGGTTTTTGTAAGTTTAAAAAGACACAATCACATGAAATGTGATGTGTTTAAATGAATTTTATAATAATAAAAAAGGAAGTGGCGAAATTCAAATATAAATACTGACGTGTTTATAAGTTAACTGCTATAAACCTAACGGTTGGTATACACTTGCCTATTTAAAAAAGTCCTACTAATCACCTTTTTTGTGGATACAGACTTAATCAAATAAGTCACCTTCGCGACGAGACTTATTCGCGTCTCCAAAATTGTTGAGTAATAGTCTTATATGCAGTTATTATTAGGTCTGCTAGTTGGTTGCATTAAAATATACTTGAACGCACCAAAACTGCCCGCTTGGATATATGTTGCTTAGTCATTGCTGTTTTTATGACATAAGTTTCACTCATTTACAGCTGTTGTTCCCCGTTCATAAATTTTAAGAGATGGATGTCGATTAGCAGCGTGTTGTGATATTCACAACCTCCCGCATTAAAAACACCGAAAAGCAATCTCGATCGTCGTAGATCAAAGAAAATACAATTCGATAAATTAAATCGCGACGATAACCCAAACGATATCATGCATAAAAATACGTTGACACATATTTTCATAAGTACAAAAAAATACATAAAAACGCATAGTAAGCGCGATCGGCGCGATACACAAATATATAAACAAATAAAACATTAGTTATATATACATACGTCATACACACATTTCCCATATACATATGTAATATCAAAGCGCAACAACAACAAAACAAGTAGTATACACAACATAATTATACTGCTCATCATTTTAATTATACATCAACAAAAGCTAGTATGAATAATACTTCGATATTTATTACGACATATATGTGATATACATTTTTGTTATCGTATTCAAAATAAATATCAATTTTTTATTATATGCATATTAATTTAAAAATGCAATTTTTTTTAAAAATCACACGCGACCTAAATAATATTTTTAAATCAAATTGCCGAATTTCCCAAATTTAAATTGTTGGTAGAATCAATACAACAATTTTAGTATACAAGACCAAATTTTTAGTTTTAAAATATAGTTCATTTTTATCTTCACGAAAAGCCATACGTGCGTTGTCTAGTTGATCAATAAAAAAAATAAAGTTAAAGTAAAACTCTAAAAGTCATAGTAGTGAAAATAGTAAGTGCCAGTGTTAAAATCAAAACTAGAATTTTTTAATTAAATTGTGTTATATTAACTTTTGAAAGAAAAATAAAATTGGAGTTCATTTATTATAAGAACAAAATACTTGGGCGTTTAAAACAAACAAACATCGAGAATCACCACACTTGTCGTCTTCATCAATTATTGGTAAGTATTTCTACTACTAATCACTTGGTACCACTCTAGTGATTCGTTATTTCTTAATCTCGCACGGCAAAGCGAGAGGGTTCGGGGAAGAAGTGCCTAGCACAGTATCCGTATCGTGTAAATGACGCTTTTCTAGAGCTTTCTCTTACTAAATTTATATACCACTTATGGTATACTCTCCATATAAACAAAATTCACTTTACTAAACCAAAAATTAACATAATTAAAATTTCTGTCACGATTTTCGCTTGAGAAATTCCACCTCTGCCCTTTTTCACTTCGTTTTTATACCCATCTATCGTTCTAACATTCACTTCTGTAAAGAACTCTACCTCATAAACCTATTCCCCCAAGATTCTAATCAATTAGTTATTACCGAAAGTTCACCGGTTGATTCAACATCAACCTAGATGTCGTAATATTTGTGTTGAGAAGACTATCCAATTTAACAAATAGTCTTATCAATACAAAGTTACAACAAGCATTTACGTCATTGCATTCTATACTGTTTTCAAAATGCTGCTCAAGCTATGAAATTCGTTAATTCGACTTTGAGTGGACATTATGTGAGTCATTAAACAGTAAAAAAGTGGTTTACAAGATTTCGTGATGGCAATTTTAGTCTTGAGGACGATCCACTTCGAGGTGCAGTAAAACAATTTGAAAACGAAGAAGTTAAAGTTTTACTGGATGAAAATCCGTGTCAAACTGAAAAATAGCTTGCACAACAGTTATAGGCGTTACTCACTAAGCAATATCACTTCGATTGCATGCAATGAGCTTTTACCGGACAAGTGGTGCAGTGGTTAAAGCTGCGGCACTTAGAACACAACTAAGACCGTCTGTTGGAGTGCAGAATTCAGCGCCGACCCACCGTCCATGTCAGTCTACAGGTTGACATGGAGCTTGCAATGTGAGTAGTATGAATAATAATAAAAAATAAAACAATAATTAGAAAAATAAGAAAAATTAAAATAAATAAATAAATTAAAAATAACTTAAGGAAGCACAAAACACAAAATAAATGCATCAAGTAATAAAAAAATCCAAATAAATAGTTATAAATGCAATAATTAAAACAAACTAATAATACGCAAACAATAATATTAAGTAATAAAAAGTTGTGAATTCTATTTATGCATGTTGGTGTCTGCCGTAATAGCTGCATTTCATGACACCACCATGATCCAGATCAGATCAAATTTTACATATGAAACAACAACAACACGTGATCGTGTTGTTGTTGTTTCACATGTAAAATTTGATCTGATCTGGATCATGGTGGTGTCATGAAATGCAGCTATTGTTTTTATGCCATCACTAATATCAACATCATCGGAGACGCGATAGATTGTCGTAGAGGAAAGACGTGTTTTTGTCTTTCTCTGTAGTTTTAAAATAAATTTAGTTTAATGTAATGTGTTATAAAAAATGTGTTAAAAAGTGTCTTATAATAAATAAAATAATATAATAATAACGTTTTAATAATTTAAATGAAAGTGAAATTAATATAATTATAATTATAAATAAAATTAAAAACAGTGTGTAGTGCCCAGCGATGGATAGAAATTGTGTGTAGTGCGAGCAAATGCATCACACTTATTTCTACGTTCGAGTATGTTCCAAAGAATTCATAAGATAAGTGTTTTTATTATTTTTATTCATATTTGATTATATTTTCAATATAAATTTTAAGTTTATTTACATAAATATATTTTAGTAGCTGTTGTACTTGTACAACAAGTAATAAAAAATACGCATTATTAATATATCGCCATCGTGTGGTGTTGTACCGTTTACGTGTGTGTGTGGAAGATGATTTACATAACATTACGATAATTTTAGAAGTAAAAGAAGGATGAGAAAAATAAGTTCGACCGTATCAGCTATGCTACACACAATTTTGGTTTCTGGATTCAAACTACTGCGTAATAGATTTTAATTTTTAATTTAAACCCTTATTTTAAATTAAATCATTAAATTTTTTTGTCTTGTTTTATTCTTTTCTCTCGTAAATCAAATTTAAACAAAAATCTACATCTCAAAAATGTCCTTAAATTTTTTTATTTTCATTTCAATTTTTTTCATTTCGGATTCACGGACAAAAATTTTATTACGCAGCTGCGACGTAAAAATTTTGACCGTGAATCCGAAATGAAAAAATTTGAAATGAAAATAAAAAAAATTACGGACATTTTTGAGATGTAGATTTTTGTTTAAATTTTATTTTCGAGAGAACAGAATAAAACAAGACAAGAAATAATGATTTAATTTAAAATAAGGGTTTAAATTAAAAATTAAAATCTATTGCGCAGTAGTTTGAATCCAGAAACCAAAATTGAGTGTAGCATAGCTGTATGGTTTTAAATGCATAAATATAAATTTGTTCTATTTTCTTTTGTATGTTTATCCCTTTTCCTACCAGAAAAAAAAATATTTTTTTCTTTAATTTAAGTCCAACCTACACAAACGTGTGTAAAAAATGGCCGGTTCTAATGTTTTCCGGATTTTAACGGATCTTAGTTAAATCGGAATTATTTTTGAAAAAAACATTATAATTTGATAACATATAAAACATATCAATTATGTATTTGTTTTTGATAATATATTTATTATTTATTATTATAGTTATGGTGTTATTTTCGGACGAAAATGATTTAAGTGGAATGCACAAATGTGTATGTTGGTTCAAAATACATGCAAAAATAAATTTTTGACATGATTCTTTTGACTTACCCACACAATTGTGATGGCAGGCAGGGGAAGGGATACACTGTTTTATGCATTCACACAATCACACATAAAATAATATGGTTATATAAATGCCTCCTAAACTACAGGCCTCTTACTACTCTCATTTTTCGCACGTGACGTCAGTTTATGTTGTAGACCGAGAGAGCGCCATAGTGGTGTTAAGATGATTGCACTAACGGAACGGTTGGGCAAGGCAACAGGAGCGTCGGCGTGGCGTGTCGTCGTCGTTTCGTGTGAGCGGCCTGTAGTATAGGAGGCATTGGTTATATATACGGTGAATTGGTTAAAAGACTAATGGCAGAAAAGGATGAAAATAAAATTTTAAGAATTATCTGTTTGTGCGGAGTTCGTGTTTATGTGTGTATATGTGTATGTGTATGTATGTCTGTATAATTAATTGTATATATTGTTGATGGTTTTTATTTATATTGCTATTTTAATAATTAGTTTAATATATTATTATATTAATATTATTTTAATGTATATATTTGTAATGTGTGTAAATGTTTCCATTTATCGACGTATTTTTGTGTAAGTTGTTTTCGATAAATTATTTTGGATAGACTATGCGAGGACATTGCAAAAATGATTCGATTATCGATGAATCATTCATGAAACTTGCGAGTGTATGCTAATGATATTTTGAGTCAAGAAACCGGTCACAAAAGAGTTTATGTATGTATTGTAAATACATACAGGCGTTATTATTATTTGTTAATTGATTTTTTTTTGTTGTTTATTTAATTGGTTTATAATTTGTTTACTTAAATTAATTTTCTCTCTAACTAATAATAATGCATGATGAAAATTTCAAATAATATAAATAACATATTTTTTGTAGAATGCTTTAAATGGGTGAGACCTCATATGTGTTACGGTATGGCAAAGAGAAAATGGTTTTTAATTTTTATTTTCGTTTTTAATAACAAGTAAATGTTTCATGTGATATCCCTCGGCCTTTTTATGTTGACTCTTTTATAGATTGCTTACTGCTGGCGCTATTTTCTGTAAAATAATCTCTCTGGCACAATAATATTTCTCGAAACAGGTTCGCAATTACATGGGAACGTCAGACACGAATATCGCTTTGAGTTCTAAATCCTATTCAACTTGCTCACGCACCAGTTATGTAAGTAGCCTTCCACGTGGTCCTATCTTCTATTCGTGCCGTCACCTCACGTAAACCTTGATTTTTTTTTTGATTGATATAGATGTGCAGAATTGTCTCAGTAATCTGTTTATAGACGGTATACTGCGGAAGATGCATAAAAAAATTTTGGGTGCGAATTGGGTTGAATTGGAATTCGAGCAAACTTTAGTTTTGGGAAAGCCCCAAAGGGATTTGACTTAGTCATCTCATAGCGGGTTAAGACCAAGTTTGGTTCAGCAATGGTGAATGTAGGAACTAGATATTTATTTGGCTGAATATTTTCAAATTTATTTTGAAGAAAAATCCAGAACTTCATCCAGGATTTATGTTGCAATCTCGATTCAGCTCAATATACCAGATTTAAACACAATTTGTTAAAAACTTACCTAGCCTGACCGAATTCCAGAACTTCTCTAAAATCCATTTTCAAATCTCCACTCAATTCTGCATACCTGATTTGACAATATTTTTTGGGGAATGGTCAAGTTCCAGTCAGAATGGTCGAACTGTTTGACCACAAAAAAGACACGTAAAAACCCCAATACAAGTTGATCTTAGTTTATTAAAATCCTAGTCCAGCTCTACAAACTAAAATGGAAAATTATCGGTTAGGTAACAACCTGGTTTCATTCATTATATCCGAATCCCAAAATTTCTTCAAATTCAGCTTTGCACACCGAATTTGACCATCATTTGTTGTGAGATGGCCTAGTTCCATTGAGCATTATTTTAGAGTGTCAATTCAATTCTGAATACCACATTTGACAGTAATTTGTTGAGGAGTGGTAAAGCTCCATTGAGCATGGCATAATATCTTCTTTTGTTCCAAAATTAAAAAATCATTTGAAATGTTTGCAAAATAAGCTAATTTTATTTGAAATATCCAATCCGGTAGTTAATCTGGTATTGAATAATTTTGATAGTTTTCCGGGATCCATTGCCTTTGGAATGCCTCACATATTTTTTACAACTTTTTGAATTTTTTTAGGCTATCTCGTGGTTGCCAATTCAAGAGTTAAATACTAACGAATTCTAGAGTACTTTTTACGCTATTTGCCGTAGGCACTTGGCGAAACACACTTATACTTAATAAACACATTTTTATTAATCACTTGTTTTTGTTTGTATTCTGCGAAACAAAAACAAGTGATTAATAAAAATGTGTTTATTAAGTAATTCTAGAGTAATTTGTAATATAATTTAAATAATTATGGTTTCAGAAATTATATTGTAAGGTGTGGAATTGCAGGAGGATTAAATTAATAAATGTTTATATTATTTAGGAAACCGGAAAATATTAATTTAGAATTACATTTCAGAAAATCTACAGATGTAGGTGAAATAATATTTTTTTGAAATATTATTTGGATGGTTCACAAGACAAACCGATTAACTCGATTTTTTGAATATTTTTAAATTTTAATATCAACGTACTTGATTGGCTATTAACTATGTATATTCAAAACAAATTTTTGTATTAATAAGTGTTAACACCACTAAATGACAAAAGTAAAAGTAACTAAAGTTGCAATTTATGAGGAATTTAAAAAAAACATTTTTGTATTTTCTCATTTTTCGCAACTTTTTGTTTTATGGATTTAATCGTTTTGGTAAATGAAACATCCAATTGTTGATTGTGTAGATTACAATTTCGTTGTGTTATTAACTATCGACTTTACCTAGGTGTCTGTAACTGGGCTGATTCAATCTACTAATTTTTTTAGGAAGCCGGAAAGCATTAACATTTCAGGAAATTTCGGATGTACGTGAAATAATAAATTTTTCCCACAGGTTGCTGATTTAGAGAAGCAATTGTTGAAGACCAATACCATCAGTATCCATTAAACCTATTAAGCCTTTATCCTTCCTCCAGTAGATTAGAAGTAGATTAGAATTGTGTTGTGCCGTACGATCGCTAGGTGTCTGAAACCGGGTCGTTCCGTCCCAAAAAAAAAAATAAAAATACCTTTCCTATCCTTCCTATTGATATATGTAAACAGGCTGTAGGAATAGGCCCGGCGTTATCCGGGACACTTGTCAAGTACTTGGTCTTACAGTCCAATCAATCAATTAATCAATCAATTAATCAATAATATCAACAGCATCAAAAATGTGAAACGCTGTGTTCGGGTTTATTGGTCCGGAATATGAAAGTCGTCGAATTACAAAACGTCATCGTAAGCGTTTAATAATATTTTTTTTATGTAAATGAAATATCTCAGTATTTGATAATATTTTTTTCATTAATAAGTTAGGGTATAGCTAGTTCTTTTGGTTTTAAATTGCATTCTTCTTATTATATTTTTTTTGTGGCTGTTAATAATTTTGACGACGCTTTCTTCTGTTTATGTTTTTTCTTAAGTCTTCCCTTCTGTTTAGTGACCATGATATAAACTTGCTGTAATGATGAGGGTGGAACTAAACTGGTAGGTACATTTGCAAGGCGAGTGTGATCAATGGTGCTTATTTTACTAGTACAGTATAGCTATAATTTTTATTCGATTTTTTTATGGTCTAAAACTGTTATACTCATACATACAGACAACCCACACCCAAGCTCCTGAGCTTAAGCCGCAGCACAAGACCATACCGCAGGAGTCCCTGAGTACATCTTTTTTGCTCACGCTAGCCGCGGGCTAACTTTGCATGTTATATATTTGTTGTTTACGAAACAGATAGCCTTCGTCAAGTGTTACATGTTACTGTGTGTCTGTCTGGTGGGGTTGGAAAGGGGTCATTTACTATGAGCTTCTTATTTACCGATGAGTTATTCGGGGTGACTTTTTTAATAAATGTCAGGGTTTTATATTAAGCTGTTGTGGTATTTGTATTATAAGATCTGGATGATTCTATTTATTATATTTTTTTTATTGTATCTTATGTCACGATACTAAATTTCACTTTATTGTACTACAGTGAGTCACAAAATTGAAGGTTATCGGACTAAAAATTGATTATATTTTGACGTTCTATTAAGATAATGATTTTTAATTTGATTAATATTGCGAAGGAATGGCAACTTACTAGCCCCGTTATCACCGAAATTTTTTTTGAAAGTATGCCGAGACGACTACAGGCAGTGATTGATGCAAAGGGATAATTATTGTTATTACTGCTAAGGGGTGTTATCATTTCTAAGGAGTGGCAACTTATTAGTCCCGTTATCACCGAAACATCGGTTGAAAGTATGCCAAGATGATAAAATGTATAACTTTTCTATAAGTAAAACTGTTTGTGCCTTCAATTTTGTAACTATCTGTACAACAATTTTATTTTAATAAACATTTTATTTTTATTTAACCAGATAAAATAAAATTATGAAACATGTTAAAACTTTGACATAATGTCGAAGTTTTCGAGTTTTTTTATACATAAAAATTAAAACGTGATAATAAAAAGTTCTAAACGGATGTGAAGGTTTTAACAAAACGGCAAAATTAACAAAAAACAAATTTGTTAAATTAACAAAAACAAACAGTCAGTAAAAGCAATGTTAATAATGGAAACCTGACAACAGACGAATTTCATTTAACTGGAAACTATTAATATAGTATAATAAACTTAATTTTTGTTGAAATAAAAAAAAACTAAAATTACAATTTAAGCAGCAATGAAATCGAGTTGCATATAGGTATATAAAATGATGGCAATTTTATTTCAAAGATCACCTCTAATGCCATCATTTGATACTAGCCACTACTCGGTAGTGTTTATGTCATCTGGTCAATAATTAATACACTGAAACCCAAAAATCGTCAAAATGTTCTATGCGATTCGTTTTTCCAACGCAATAACAAATGGGAAAATCTCGTAGTTTTTTGATGAGACCAATTTTATTTCACAGAGCACCTATGCCATCATTTTATTTACGTATATGCAACTCGATTTCATTGCTGCGGCATTATACATACATATAACTGAATGTTTAATAGTACATTCTACAATTTATTAACATTATTAAATTACATTAAATGTTTTGTCTTACTTATGTAAATATTTTTAAATTCTAATTTTAGTTTTTTTTTATTTCAATAAAAATTAAGTTTATTATACTATATTAATAGTTTTTGGTTAATTGAAATTCGTATGTTGCCAGGTTTCCATTGTTGACATTGCTTTTACCGACTGCTTGTTTTTGTTAATAATAACAAATTTGTTTTTTGTTAATTTTGTCGTTTTGTTAAAAACTTTACATCCGTAGTTCTAACGTGTTTTAAATTTTATTTTAAATGATTAAATAAAAATTAAATAATTAATAACATAAAATTTTAATGCAATAAACAAAAAAAAAACAATACTTGATTATTAAAGTAACACTTATTTATTTAAAATAATTAAAAATACCAATAAACGAAAGGAAAACGTTAAGCCGCTAATGTAAAATGTGAAAACATTATTTAAATAATATAGGGTTTTCTAATAGGAATGATATGATTTTTAAGTGACGTTTCGGCCATTTGTAATATGTCATGATCTGTCATTTTTTGTTTCATTGTATTCAGCAATGTTTACAATTTCATCATGGTGAGATATACGCAAGAACAACGTTTACAAATTATTCAGTTTTATTATCAAAATAATCGTACTCCAATTGCAACTCTTCGTGCGCTTTTGCCATTTTATAGTCGTACCAATCGTCCAAGCGTGCTCGCTATTCGTCGAATTGTTGAAAATCTTGAGCGTACATTTCAAGTGCCAATAGGACAAAGAAACGCTCGTAGTAATGCAAATATTGCTGCCGTTCAGGCAAGTGTTGCTGAAGACCGCAATTTGTCGATTCCAAGACGTTCTCAAGAATTGGTTGTCTCAAACCACAACTTGGCGGATTTTGAGAAAGGATTTGGGTTTGCATCCGTATTAGATTGTTCTCGCTCAAGAACTGAAGCCATTGGACCACCGTAAACGTTGTGAATTTGCGGATTTTGAATTGGAACAACTTGAAAACGATAACGATTTTTTAAGAAAATCATCTTCTCCGATGAGGCTCACTTTCATCTGAGTGGTGCGGTAAATAAACAAAAATGTCGATTCTGGTGCGAAGAAAATCCACAAATTATTCATGAAAAACCATTACATTCACCTAAACTGACAGTTTGGTGTGGTTTTTGGTCTGGTGGAATCTACGGTCCGTATTTTTTTCGAAATGAAGCTGGTAACGCCGGTACTGTCGATGGAGATCGGTATAGATCGATGATAACCAACTTTTTATGGCCGAGATTGGAAGATGTTGATCTTGACAACATTTGGTTCCAACAAGACGTGGCAACGGGCCACACAGCAAGTGCAACAATTGAATTATTGCGAGAAAAGTTTGGAGATTCGATTATTTCAAGAAATTGAGATATTGAATGGCCTCCAAGAAGTTGCGATTTAATACCAATAGACTATTTCTTGTTGGGTTATTTGAAGTCATTGGTCTTTAGCAATAAACCAAACTCTCTTCAAGCTTTACAAGTCAATAATGAACGTGCTATTCATGACATACGACTTGATTTAGTGAAAAAAGTGCTCGAAAATTGGGTTCGTTGCCCATTTAAAATTTATATTAACGACATTTTTGATTTGCCATTAAAGGTACATGGCAACTTTTCGCGGACGATAGTGTTATATTTTATGCAGTTGACTCAAACATCGTTTATATTCGATGATTATAACGATCAGATCTTAATCGATATTTGTGGTTAAATTTAAATCTTCTGATGCTCAATGCCAAAAATACTAAATATTTAATATTTGGTAAACAAGACATAGATAATAATCTTCAAGTCCTGTATAAAAACACAAAAATTGATAAAGTGAGTTAATATTGTTATTTTGGATTGTCAATCGATAACTTGTTAAATTGGCAGAATCATATACATAGATTGGATCAACAAATCGATAAGTCTTTACATGTTTGTTATTAAACGTATCAGGAGCTTTTCAACTCATGAACATTTGCTGCGTATGCGTATATAAACTCCAGATTATTATAGATAGAAATTATACGCAAGAGTGCCTTAAACTTAATTAAAGGTGTACCGATACGTCACCCAACAATTGAATTGTTCAAAGAATTAGGTTCTTTACCATATATGAACAACTTCAAATTGATATTATGTGCGTATACGATTTTAAACAATTTAATTGTACAATCATTGTGGTAGCCGGACCATATACATTTTTGTATTTTCTATTGTTTGTGTTAAAAATCAAAACCAAGATATTGGTTATTTTGTTAATTTTATGAATAAACCTATTGAAGAGGTGCTGATATTGTGTTACCAGAATTTTCATCAATTACTCCTGAAATAACTGGCACAAATAAGTTCACGATAGCCATACTCTGGGCTCCGCAGGCTCAACCGTTGCTATCACCAACTATCCAAACGGCACGAAGAAAATTGAATTTTTGGTAAATCGTTTCTTTTTTGATTAGCTGCACTTTCTTCTGACACATAAGAGTTTTTAACATTTTCCTCATAAAAAATTAATACAATTATTGAGATTTGATGATCTTGAGGAATAAACTAAATGGTGGTAACGTTTGTCCCTCTTTTAAAATTATACTGAAGATGTCCGATGCATTAAGAAGATTTTCTTAAAGTAAAGACAAATAATTTTGTAAAAATAGTAAATAATAACTGCATTGAAATACAATTTTTTATTAATAATAATACTATTTAAAACAATAGCAGTCTTGTGATGGCCATTTATTCGATAAATCGATATTTCAACAGTTCATTTATAAAAGTTTAGCTAACTTTGAGTAAAGCGCTGCTTTATAGCAAATTCTTTCGAAACAAAATTTTGATTTAAGATCAAAAAAATGATTGACTATACAATAAATTTGATCGAAATGTCATTGAAATACATCGCATTGCCAGTCATTTTTTTGATCCAAGATCAAAATTTTGTTTCGAAAGAATTTGCTGTTAGTTTCATTGTTTTTTAAAGCAAAAATTAATGTTTTGAAAAATGATCCAAATGTAAATCGAAATACATTATAGTCAATGTGACCATTTTAACAATTCTATAAATTTCAATCCGATATTAAACCCGTTTTAAACGACAATTCTTTATTAGTTTTTAGTTTTTCCCAATCTACTAAATAAAGTAATTCGAGGCAAAACCAATTAATTTATCTAGTACATAAATTAAGGAACAATATTTAAAATACTTATCTGTGGGTCGATTCTGGTGTCTTTAGGAAAAAGGATTTTTTTTCTTATTTAGGAAACAAATTTAGAGCAGTTTTTTCCTAAACAAATTTTCCTATGGTTTATTTTGGTACACATAGGAATAAAGTTTTCCTAAATTCTTGATTAAGTTGAGTATTGAAAATCATGACTCTGTAAGCGTATGTAATTATATATATTTTGTATAATTAAATGCCAGAAAAATACAGTACATCGACGAAGATGAGAATAAAAGGAGGCACTGGCTAAGAATTCAGAGAACACATTTACGAGATGCGTCTGACCCTTTCGATACATATGAGCTAGAATTTACTGAATTATATCGATTAACGCAGGAATTGGTCCGTTTATTAAGCCAGGAAATAAGCCCAGACTAAATAGTTTAGGCTACTTATTGCACTAAGCTTTCTAGCAGAAGGTACTATAATTAATTTAAGTAAAAGGTGTTATTTTTATTTATTTTTGCATACAGGAGGATTTCAACGGAAAAACGGGATAATTTATATTGTTCCGGTATCCCAAACAATTGTGAGTAGGAGTATTCATGAGATATGTAATATTGTGGACAATTATAATGATTGAGTTCAAAAATTACCCAAACATGGACCGACGACCGAGTCGGTGATTGTCTGACAACGATACCATGAAATAACCTTCTGGAACATCAGGCAAAATATTCGAACGAAGTTCGATGTGGGTATTTCACAGTGTTTTATTCCGTGTTGTGATAAGACTTTTATTAGCGTATGTTTCGGTTATTTGTTGGACGAATCCATCAATAAATAATTGGTTAATATTGAAGAGATATATCGGTCTTAATTGAGGAATTTGTCACGACTAATATCGAGATTATTTTTCAAAATAGTCGGTAAATTTATATGGTTTGTTGTACAACATTAGTTAATACCCGTCAAAATCCGTCAAAAATAGGTTTATTTAAGTGTGAAATTGTGGATATTATTCAGATGTTTTAGTGATTTCCCGTTCTAATCTTCTAAGGTTCCCATTTTTGCTCCATTACAGACAGAAAACGGCTAGAAAATATAAGTATTATATTTTCTGTTGTATTAACAAGTGAACTAATCATTTAACACAACACCAAAATATAATGTAAAAGTTGCACAAAATGTACTTTAAAAATTCTACACACGTCCGCTTTGAAATAATTTTGACGGCAACACACACATACACTTATAAAGAATCAAAATTTGGCGAAATTTGTATGTCTTTTGTTTTATTTTATTGGACATGCAGAATCTACTTAAATATAAGTCGTGCTAACTCCACACATATGAAATAAACAATAACTAAGTAAAGATGTATTGGAATTTTTTTTTCCATAGTATTTTTTTTAAATAACTAAGTATAATTGTGTTGGTGCAGAAACAAAAAAAATGAACAAAAAAAAAAATCAAATTTACGTTGCATTGTTAGTGTAACCAACACACTCTTTCTTAGTTTTTTTTAAATAGATATCTGTCAATGAGAAGAGTAAGCAGGACTTATATTGAAGTAGATTCTGGGACATGTAACAATAAGAATTTTGATTTTGTCTCGTCACATGTTCGTTCGAAACTCGTGCATTATTTTTTGTGCAGGTGTTCGCATTACAACAATAACAATTTTGATTTATCTTTTTGTGATTCGTCTTGTTTTCGTTTCGAGTGTCGGTTAAAATGGGGCCGATGTAGCTTGTACGGCGAGAAATTGTTTGTCGGGTTATGTACTAAATTATGGTTGATATTTATACCATGATTCGGTGTAATTTTAACAACGAGAACAACAAAAAAAATATATAAAAAAAGCTCTCGACATCAGCCGGGGACAGTAAAGTTTAGTACGCTCATGGAAATGAAACAGAAATGAGAATAAAAAAAAAGAATAAAAAAATTCAGAAGCCTTAGAATTTAAACTCTTGTGAATAGTGTTTGTGAAAATTGCAAATTTGGTATTGCAAAAATATGTATAATAATGATTAAATAAATAAACTTTATAGAATGTAAATAAAACCAGAAACAAAAACAAATTAGTACGAATATTGTTAATGACGTGTTTTATCAAATCCGCTAAGCAAAGTGTATTTCTAAGAAGATTATTTTGGGATGGATTCTCTTTTATTTTTATTTCATTTCAAATCAACACCGAATTATTTGATTTACTCCATTAAATCATTCTGCGAAAATTTACTGTTTTTTTTGTTGTTTGTTTGTTGTTATCGTAATTCTTGGCACTGGAAATGATCGGTTGATTTTAATCTCATTGGCCGAGAGTACCGCTCACGATACACTTACGTTATTCTTACGCTAAACTGAAACACTTCACTCTTCAGTTTCATAGCATTTTTACCTAAATTATATTTTTCTAGCCTACTGTTGGAATTAGTTGGGTATAAATATTTTTGAAACAAAGATATATTGGGAATTATTTTTCCCTATAAAAATTTTGTGGAACAACAGTTTCCCAATCAACTTTGTTTTGAAAGTATTTACACCAAGCTAATTCCAACAGTAGGCCAGAAAAACATAATTTAGTCAAAAATGCTATGAAAATATTTTTCACAATTCCCTATTCTCACTGAAAACCAGAAGTGGGTTCTGGGTGGGTCTCACTGAAAACCAGAAATCGAAAAAGTTGCATAATAGGTGCCCAGTGTTTGAAGGTGGAAGTGGTTGATGAAAAAGTTGTTCAAATTACACGGTTTGAACTCTATACACATGTACATCGAATTGCAAATCGTTTGAAGTTGGTGGAAAAGGCCACCAAAGAGACCATTTTACAATATTCGTCCAAATATTGTAATCGATTGAATTTGTTTGATCGATAATGGTGGCCCGTCCTGAATATCTTCGTGGGTAAAACCTTGAATAGGTTGAAATGGTCGAGGTCCTCGTTGTTTTCTTTATAGAAACAGTTAAAGATGTAAGATCGCTCTTACCATAAAATTGTACTTGTTAATTAAAATAAAAACTAATTAATAAATAAAATGCTTAGAGCAAACGTATGATAAATTAGCCAGAAGTTTTTTCAGCCGGAAACGGCTTTAGGTTTTTGTGCTGTAGCTACAAAAAACTCTTCGAAAGAAATTACAACAAAAAATTAAACAACACTACATAAAATACATAGGAATAAATATTAAATTGTCTTCGAAGAAAGAATTTTTTTAATGCCGCTTTCAGACATTTTACAAATGTCTTGTGAAATAATTCTGGGCTTAATATACTATTTAATGAGTTAGTACAAATAACCATCCAACTACCATTCAAATGGCACGAGGATTATTAATAGAAGTGATTTTTCTATTATTCTATCAAATGCAAATTAAACCAAACTTTGATAAATTTGAAATATAGTTGTGCCGATCTCAGAAAAGTCTACGACAAATAGGTTTTCGTCTCACGCTTCTTAATCATTAGATAATTATACAGCAAAATCTCACAATCTCAGAAATGTTTGAATCAAATGAGTGTAGTTTCAGGCTTCTGAATCTTTAGATAATAAGATAGCAAAATCTCATTACGATCTCCATGAGGGAATACTGTTAAAAATAATTTATTGATTCATTCTACCACTTGTGTATTATGAATTTCTGTAACTTTGGATTTTTCCAGCTGGAAAATTACAAATTTCATAAGCCACATTTTCAAAAAATCCAATTAATGATAAAATTAGTTTTAATTTAATGGTATCTCTTCATTTAAAAACAATTTCCAATCAATATCACTGTCATATTGTTTGGTAGTTTTTTTAAAATGAAGAGATACCATTAAGGTGTAACTAATTTAATCATTAATTTGGTTTTTTGAAAAAGTGACTTATGCCACTTTCAAAATAAATGGCTAATATTATGTTTTAATCACTAGCTTATCAAATTTTGGTAGTAACACAAAGCTTGGGCCTGTTGTATTCTGTTATTATTAAGATTGAGTGTTTCAGTCAGAAGTACATAGTTGAATGATTCGACATGTATATTGCATTAAATAAATATTATAATATAAATAATGTCTGTAATAATATAATAAATATTATATGCATAAAAAATATTTATGCGAATTTAGCAGTTTAATTAAAAAATCCAAAACAAAATATAATTCATTAATTTTCCCAATTTTACTAGGTACTTGAAATTTTTTATATACGAGTAGCAAACTTTTTTAATTTCCAGTTGTTTTAAATGATTCGTTTTCGTTCATTTATAATTAAACACGAATTTTCAATTTAATAAAATTTAATTAAAATATTTTATTTATTTTGTTTAACAATGGAAATACATTTTTATTTGGCTCTGTATTTTTCATATTTTTTTATTGTTGTTTTGTTTGGCTCAGAGTTTTTTTTATTGTAGGAAAAAGCACAAAAGTTAAGATTAATTTATTTTTTTATGATAATAATCCTTGGTAAAGTTTTTTAATGGATACGATTATTTCCATTGACGATAGAGTTTGAAATAAACAACTTTGCTAGTAATATGTAGTAGTTCATACTAGCTTTGTGCACCCTTCCATAAATAATAGTAATCTTTTAATCTTTACCACAAAGGATTGCCTTTACAATACATTTTGTAGTTTGCTTAAATGCTTAAATCAGTACAGTTGTATAGTTCATATGTTGGTCAAATGAGATAGCCGAAACAAATAAATTGCAGCACTACGGATAGATCAACTAGTACCGTCAATCAATCTTAATAAAACTAAATTAAAAATCGTTCTCTTATTAAATCCATTACACTATATGTGTGGAAGTACATACAACATACACACATAAATAAACCTATGGACATATAAATTCGTATCCATCATAACGTAATAAATCTTCTAGCATGTTAAAAAAAATTCAATTTCATTTCTGAAGATTGTTTCTATTTTTTTCCCTTGTTAAATGAAAATCAATTTTTTGTTATTACAATGTATGTATTTTCATTATTACACTTTTGTTTATATTTTCTTTGCATTATGTGGTTAGTCAGAAAATATAGGTCAAATGAAAATGTGGAATGAATTGTGATTTAGTAAAATGTTTCTTCTCGGTTGATAACAACACTAATGAAACTACTAATTTGATAATTTACGATACATGCAAGTCATATCATGTGACAGAAAAACGATTAGGGTTTTTTTCAAATATTCTCGTATTATAATGATTACTGCCGGATTGATATTTTTTATTTATGATTTTATATATATTTATAGATTTTCTACAGTTAACTATATTTTGGTAATAATTAATCGCAGAATAGGAATTGGGAAAATCTCTTTAGTTTAATAAATCGTTAATAATTATAATTGAAATAATTTTTACTACATGATGTTCAATACCGCAAGGATTTTGACCGTAAACGACTTTAATGCACATGTAACCAGTTTATTGTTCTCTGAAATGGTGATTAAAAAGTACACCACTTACTGGTAAGAATTGTCCGCAAAAAGAGGTAATATTTATAAAGATATAGCTACAAGTGCCATTTTAAACATTTTGTTTAACTTAATATGAATGTGACAAATCATGTAACGTGGTTTTATGAAAATAGAATAACCTCGCTATCGTCTATCGTTCTTGATCTTCCAGAAAAGGTACGGCTATCCTAATATAGTATTAACACTGAGTGGGACTTTAAATAGAGAGAGAATGTCTTCGTTAAAATCATGTGTATGCATTAAAATTTCATTAAAATTTGTTTTGAGATTTTAATGCGAAGTTATGAAAAGTGTGTATACATTTGTTTCTTTCTGTTGTTTATAAGTCCCGCTGTTTTACTTGGTTTCGTGTTATGGAGAATGTTATTAGAGAGTATGTAAATTGGTAAAGGTTTTGTTTAGCTTGTTCTAGGTTGGAAAAATAATTATCGCTGGTTGTTTACTAAAGATTTATAATATAATAGATTAATTTCGAATGTCATATTTTAATATTCTCTGAATCATTTATTTTATAATTACAACATTATTCAATAATAGGCGTTTTCGGAAATATATTATGGTATATTCTGAGTATTTTCAATTTTTTTAATGTTGGTAATAAAAGTTACTCAAGTTACCATGGCCATACAAAAGTAAGATTACATTTCGCGTGGTAATATTTACATTCAATAAAATTTAATGACGTATTTTAACTTTTTTTTTTTATTATTATCTAGTTTTTATTTCTATAAAAAATATAAGGCATATAATTACATAAAACGAAAAGAATCAGAAATAAAACTAGTTTAGTAGTCTCCTTATTAAAGATAATGTTTCGGAGCTACGATTCAATTACAAAAAATATTTAAATAATATTTAAATTACACTATTATAAATTTAAAATATTAATTATAAATTATTACTATTTCTATTCGGGTACTAAACATTTTTTATTTTTTATTTTTAAATACAAAGAAGAAAATTATTAAGATGAATAATTATTATTGACATTTGTTGATATTTCTTTATAACAATAAAATTCACAAACAAAATGGTAAAATGTTCATTACAGATATACTTCCATGTTACTAATAGTAAATAGCCAATCCTTTAATAATTTGCAAAAATCATTAACATTATTTGTTAAAAAAAGGTTGACGGTAATTGACTATATAGTTTAGGAGCGGTATAGTTGAAGAATTTTTTAAAATGTTCCTTATTAGGACGAGGAATATTTATTCTATTAATGTTGCGCAAATTATATGATACGCTATTCAAATTACTAACTATACGATTACCGCTAATTAAATAGAAAGCTTTTAATACTTTAAATACATATAGGTACCGAAGCGGCAAAATTTTGAATTTCACAAATAACGGGAAAGATGGAGTCGATCTTGGCTTAAAGTTAATTATTCTCAACACTGCTTTCTGAACGGTCTAATATTGGATAAGTAAATTCCACCCCAACAAGTAACTCCATATCTCAAATGCGAGTCATAGTGCATAATATATGCATTTTAAGAATCCCGAACTACAAATATTCCGAAGATAGTAAAAAGTTCTGAGTGCATCCGTAACTTACTTTTTAAATTATCCACATGCCCCTTAAAATTTCATTGAGAGTCCAAATGCAAACCGAGATATTTAAAAGAGTACACAGTTTCAATTGGAATGCAAAGCGGGTCACAATTGGTATGATTGCAAGATAACGAATGATAAATTAAACATGAATTAAGTTCAGACGTTGTGCCACCTATGGAAAAATCCATTAGTATGAACTTGCAACTCAATATCATATTATGCACAAAGAACCACTTTTTCAACAAGGCAACGTCTTGTTTAATATTATGTTCTAGGAAATCTATATTGGAAGCAGAGTACAGTAATGCCATATCATCTGCAAACGCGACGATATTGCCACGTAAATCCAGGCTGAATATTGAATTACAATAGATTAGAAAGAGCAATGGCCCCAGAACTGATCCTTGTGGAACTCCAACATTAACTAGTTTCTCATCACTATACTTCGCATTAACACAAACAGTTTGCTTACGATTGAACAGATACGATTTAAACAAATTCAAAGCATCACCTCTTATACCAATATTGCATAGCTTCGATAATAAAACACTATGATTAACGGTGTCAAAAGCTTTAGAAATATCAAGGAATAAAGCTGAGGATTTTAAATTATCATTTAAATTTGATGCAGAAGCGACAAAAATGCTAATAAGGCTTTTTCCGTTGAAGAATTCTTAGTAAAACCATACTGTCGTACGTGAAGAAACTTAATTTTTATCAAGATAATCTAACAATCTGTGTTTAATTATTTTTTCGAAGATTTTAGAACATGGTGCTCAAAAGAGTAATAGGGCAGTAGTTATTTTTATCCAACTGAGAACCTTTTTTGAAAAGCGGTTTTACAACACCAACTTTAAGTAGATCCGGAAAAATCCTTTTTTGACAAACAAGTATTAAAAATAAAAGTCAACACGTGAACAAGACTGCTAATTATATTTTTTATTATTTTATGTGAAACTTCGTCAAAGCCGTATGAAGTACTATTTTTTAAATCACGTACGATCGCAAAAATTTCCTCTTCCAAGTTATCTCTAACAGACTCCTCTATATATAAACGGTTTCATGATTAGTATTCAAAATTTCAGTAGATACATTGATGAAAAATTCATTAAAAATATTATTTTAGTTGGATCATTTTCAATTTGTAATAAAAGCATTGTAAGTTATTATAATTAAAAAAAAATTAATTAAGCGATTTGGGGCATGTTTTGTACTACTTCCCTCCCTGTCAGACAGCGAGGATGATATGAATATATTTTTTTTTATTTATTTACAATATTTATTATAATTTACAAAGTTGATTCCCAATGAATTTCGTGTCCTTTTAAGGGAAATCAACTTTATAAATGAGCTTCAAGATATATTGCTATACGTATATACACTCGTGGCCAAAATTAACGCATATTTTTTTTTGTAATAAAAAAAAATCAAGCTGCTAAATTTTAATACTACTACTGTCAAATGACAGCACCTTTATATTTTTATCAGAAACCACCTGGAATAAAGACTACTGCAAGCCAATCAATATAATTTCTCAAAAATGCTTAATCAAGAGTGCATGTTGTTTAAAATGCAACGCAACGATCGGCATTGCATATCAATCGTTTGTAAATGCAGTACTAGTTCTTGGCCAGCAAGATGTTTTTTTATTACCAAAAAAATATGCGTTAATTTTGTCCACGAGTGTATATTGTATTTACAATTTTAAAATAATTCAATTATACAATTATATATTCAGTAATATTAAATAAAACAACAATTCATTAACAATAAGCAAAATTTAAAATTCAACCTATATAATTATTTATAATATTGCTTCAAGATTTTCTTAAAATGATGGAGATTCACTGATTCTTTTATAATTTCTGGTAGATTGTTATATAACGAAGGGTCAGAAAATCTAATTGATTTTCAACCAAATCCGTTAGTTATAAAACCGCAAGATGTATTATTGGCAATGTAATAATGCACGATGTATTATTGGCAATGTAATATTGGCAATGTAATAATCGTATAATGCACCTATTGATAAAATACCGTTTGCTTCAGTTTCAAACAAGGTTAACGTAGGAAAACGTGCAGGTAGTCTCGAAATTGTCTTCAAACTTTGGTTTTGTAAGATATGAACTCTTTTTAGCTTAGTGTAACTAGCAGTACCATAAACAACAATCCCGTAAAGAAGTCTGGGATGAATAAACGCAAACTACATTAATCGCAGAACATATTTTGGACACATAATATGAGTGTCTTCTCACAAGCCCAAGCAAAGGAGCCATTTAACTACAACATGTTCATCCCATGCCATACGGGAATCAAATATTACCTCTAGGTATTTCAAATGTTCAACTCGATCCACTACGACGTCATTTATTTTGAAAGATGTCACAATAAATGTTGGTAAATGTGGCGAATGAAAAATCATAAATTTAGTTTTTGCTAGATTCAATGAAATCATGTTAGACTTGAAATATTCAAGTAAAAGATTCATGTCATATTCTATATTATTAATAATAACAAAAGTATGCTTTATTGCGTAGATAACTGCAGTATCATCCGCAAACATATTAATTTATCCAATCAATGGCAAAAATGAAATATCATTAATAAATATTAGGAACAATAACGGCCCTAGCACACTACCTTGAGGAGCCCCACAATTAACATTACGTAAATGACTCCTGATCCCATCAATCATTACGTACTGTAGTCGATTATTTAAAAAACTACTGATTAATTTAAAAGATATTCCACGAAGTCCATAGCAATATAATTTCTTACGGAGTAATTTATGATCAATCGTGTCAAATGCTTTCTTGAGATCAATAAATAGAGCTCTAACATATTCTTTCTATTCAAAAGCATTACAAATTAGATTTGTCATCTTCACAAGCGCCATTTCAGTGCCCGCTTCTCTAAATCCATACTGATGAGCATACAAAAATTCCGATTTCTTTAAAAACTCCTTAAAACGCGCGATTAATATTTTTTCTATGATTTTATCAAATACGGACAAGGTGGAAATGGGTCTATAATTAGAAATTACAGTCTTATCACAACTTTTAAAAACTGGCATAACTTTAGCAATTTTTAAATGATTGGGAAATTCACCAGGTTCAAAACTTGTATTGATTAATTTCGCCAGAATTTCAGAGAAATGGAAAGCGTTACACTTTACAACCAAATTGCGTATATTACTGTTATTTAACATGGAAATTATGCTGTATACTTCCAGAGGAGTAGTTGCTGGCAAAAATATTGAGTCTACATTCGAGCGCAATGTGCTGATGATCGCCTGTGCATCTAAAACCAAAGAAATCATTTTATTAGAATATTCAAAATATTCTATACTTACTATTTGAATCCAGTTTAGACACAGTTTAGACAGAACAGCTTCCAGTTTAGAATAGCTAAAATTAAAATATGTAATTAAATTTTAATTTTTAATTTTATGTTTTTTATATAAATTTTACTATTTACCTTAACAAATTTGTCAACTTATAATCACTACAATACACAACAATAACATTAATTGTCAACTCCGTAGTACCTGTTCACAATGTTGAATTGTATAAAGAAAAAAAAAAAGATTTTTACATGTACACAGGCACAAATTCACAATATTATTATAGCATTACTGTTCTAAATATTTTGTATTATAGCGCAATTTTCAAAGGTGCCATATAATTATAAAAATTGTTAATACTGTATTTAACTTGATTAAGGTAGTGTTTAGGATTCCTGCCTATCTTCGAATTAAAAACTCTTCCTCTTTTGCTTACAACCATCAAGGCGATAACATATAAGCTAATGAAACCAGCGATTTTGAGTTATAATAAATTAATTAATTAAATAATTATTAAAAAATTAATTTATATTGAAATTATTTGAAGTCAGGATGATCTTTTATTTAATTAAAGTAGTTGTTTTGTGCCGGTTCTGGCATAAATCTCATCCCAAAATTTTTTTCCATAGTAATTGAATATTGAATACTGGTTTTTCATTTCATCTTCATATAACATGAGAAATATAGTAATGTCTTGATAACTAAAATCTTCATTTCAACAAATGATCATATGAATTTTATTGAAATTTATTAAGGTTTGTCATTTGCCTGTTCAACTGTAATGAAGAATTATATTATATTTGGAATGGAATGTGTTAACCCATTATTATATGCAATAATATTGTTTCGAAAGTAAATTAAATAAAAAAATATTTTCTTGTATTTCATAGTAATTGAATATTGAATACTGCTTTTTCATTTCATCTTCATATAACGTGAGGAATATAGTAATGTCTCGATAACTAAAATCTTTATTTCAACATATGATCATATGAATTTTATTGAAATTTATTAAGGTTTTGTCATTCGCCTGTTCAGCTGTAATGAAGAATTTTATTACATATATATTTGACTGATTGACGATTTATGTGTTATATGCAAGAATATTGTTTCGATAGAAAATTAAATAAAAAAAAATATTTTTTTGATCTTGACAACGTATCACTATATTTTATTTTTATGTAATCGCAAATAAGAAAGATAAAACTAAACTTGATCTTGAAAACGTATCGCGGTACATATCATAACAACAGCAAATCTGATGGATGCAAATGAGAATTGAAAGTTATAATATAATAAGAATATAGGTCAAATAATATATTTTACAATATTTTTTTATAATTGTTATTGTTATAATCGGATTTTTCATATTTTCGTCACAATTATAAAAAATCATGTTCGATCATGTTTATTAACTAATATGACTATTATTTCAGTTATGTTTTCGTTGCAATAGTGTGAGATAAGTCAATCGATTAAGTAAAAATGATGAGTGATAAAGGTGAAAAACGATAATAAGTTATGTCACATAATAATGCATAGAAACTAATAATCATTTTATATTTATGGTAGCATGCATAATTCCATAGTCAACAGTAACAATGATGAAACGATAAAATTTTCTCGCGTAAAATTAGATTTTATATTTGGTTAAGAATCACATTAATGCATTTTAATACAAAGTCATTATTTTATTATTATATTTTGTTATGATAACCAGCGACAAATCATTAATAAAAATTACTACTCACTACTTACTTTACTAAAAATTACGTTATGTATTGCATAATAATATATCAAAAATTTAGTTTACATGTTAATTTTTAAATTTAATAAACTTAATTATGAAAACTCGTATAATTATATTTTAGTAAACCAATCAGAAAGTAATTCTTAAAAGTATTTTTCATGTTTAAACTGATCAAAGTATCGTCAAAGATATTAAATATTATACAACAAAATAAATTGCAACGACCTGCGTAAGTACATTATCGCTATACAGTACAAAATTATAAATAAAACACAGTGAAAAGCTGACAACTTTAACTTAATGCTAGTTACACGTAACTTACAAACTTTTTGATGTGATTTACAAAAGCTCAATGCAATAAAGTTACAGCATTTATTTTTTACATATCCGAGAGTTTTGATTAATAAAATTTGATATACATTAAAAATTATTTAAAAATTGTAACGTAGTCAGTATTGGGCCTGACCAGCGATAACAAAACACAGGCTTCAATATTAAAAATTATTATATTTAAAAAAGAAAACAGCTGGCAGAAATATTATTTTATTTTATCAGGCTTATGTACTTCTATATCAATCATTGTTCAGGTAATTCGTAAATTTTGCTAAGTATTATAGTAGTATACAGCTTTATTCTAGATCAATGTAACAAAAACTGTTATCAAGTTTATAAAGCATTTTTAAAAAATTATAAAAGTAATTTGTAAAAATCCCAATTTTTTTTTAAATTATGCAAATTTAATGAAAAATGGCAAAAATGTATAAAACTCACAGTACCTTAGTTAAAACAATATAACAATATATAGATATTATAAAATATAAAGACATTTAAAGATATAAAAAATATGAAATTTATTAAAAGTTATAAAAATTAGTTGTAAGAGTTATGAAAAGTTATAACTTTGAACAAAAATATGTTAAAAGTTATGAAAGAAATACATGAAAAGTTATAATAAGTTATAAAAAATAATAATAAATTTTAAAAATTATAAAAAATCTTATTTATAATAGCTAACAGAAAACGTTACTAAGTTTATAAAGTATTTGTACATTGAGTTTGAAGTATTGCTTGTAATACTTAAATTACATGAAACTATACTTGTTCCGACTCGGAAGATTTTTTATTCTGTTGTCCTCTATTTAAAAAGTGAAACAACAAATTAAAAATCTAAAAAAAATACAAGATTTAAACACAAAAAAATAATTACAAACGAATCATAAAAATTAAAAAAATTAAAATCTAAAAATTTATTAAAAAATAAAAAAAAATATTAATTGAAAAATGGACGCGGAATTTTATGAATTAAAGGGAAATCATCATTAACTTCCACGATTTATAAATGGTGTCGTAGGGTTTTAACACGCGCCCCCACCGTTTCTTTGTAAATTGACGTAAACATTTATGATTTATAAAGAAAATGCGATAAAGCGCACACACACCCCGCGTTTTAGTATCAGTCGTAAACGTCTTTGCTATGTGACTGCCGGCACAAAAACGCGTGTATTTTCTTATGGAGGGCCCAAAACTCATAATTCAGCTATATTGGATTTTCTGACATAGAAAGAAGCGTTGTCTGGCGATGAAAAGCTGAATCAGTAGTACTAAATCATGTTTGCATCTTTGATAATCATCGTTTAGTACAGTTACTAACCGATAAAGTGGTATTGCATTAATTAAGTGTAATAAAATTTATGGCATATGGTTGTGAGATCTGGCGACGAGAAGCTGAACTAGTAAGTAGTACTAATAATCGTTTTACTGATAGAAAGTAGCGCTCTTAGTAGTAAGAAGTGGTGTGTATTTGATGCACTAATTATTTACGCCCGATCAACATGCGGATGTGCACGGTCAGACTTCGCACTAAGAAATTTAACATCACGATCGTTAATGTGCATGCACCCACCGAAGATAAATCGGATGACATCAAAGATTTATTCTTTGTCGAGCTGGAGGAAGTCATCAATAACATACCGCACCACGACATTAAAATCATCGTGGGCGACTTTAATGCAAAAATCGGTAGGAGTGCAGAAAATACATCGCACATCGGTCCTAACAGTCTGCATCTAACTAGTAACAACAACGGCCAACGCGTCACCGACCTGGCATTAATGTACAACTTAGTTGTATCAAGTACGTTTTTCCCACATAAGAGAATCCACAAAGTAACGTGGAGATCGAATGATGGAAGAACGGAGAACCAAATTGATCACGTCATGGTGTCTAAGAGACACTCGACCAGTATATCTGACGTTAGATCCTACAGGGGTGCAGATATGGACAGCGATCATATGCTTGTCGTATTTAAATTTTGATAAACTACGCAACAATTTTGATTGGGCGTAGAAAACTCGATGTGCGGCAGCTATTCGGGCTTTTATTTCTGCCTGCATGTCATTGGATGATGTTATAACTGACCCGAGGTATTTGAAATTTTCAACGCGATCAAAGTTGTGGTCGCCAATTCCGAGATTTGCCATTCCTGGGTGTTGATAAAAATTTGGTTTTGCAACTGTTCACCTTCAAACAAAGTCTTCTTGCGCAGCGGTCGAGCGGCACGAAACTGTCTTTGATATCGCTAGGTCTTCGGCCAAGAAGCACGATATCATCTGCATATCCAAGAATTTGGCCTGATTTATTAAATATACAGCGCGAAGTTTCGATGTTGCTTTTCCTCACTACGTACTCAAGCCAAATTGAACAGCACAGGCGCGAGTGCATCTCCCTGTCGAACACCAGATGTTATTTCAAAGGAATCTGACACAGTTCCCTCGATTACAATTCTACATACCGACCCAGACGTTGTTAATTTGCACAGAGAAACGAGTTTCTCTGGAATTCCTAGGCATATGAGCGCGGCCCAAAGGTTATCGCGGTTTATACTGTCATATGCCTGACGGAAGTCTATATATAATTGATGTATGGTTATGTTGTACTCCCAACATTTTTCCAGGATCATCCTCATGGTGAAACATTGGTCAGTGGTCGATCGGTTGGGACGAAAACCACACTGATAATCGCCAATGATGTTTTCGGCGAAAGGGATGAGTCTGGCAAGTACAATATTAGCCAACACTTTGTAAGCAGTGTTCAATAGAGCTATACCACGATAGTTTTCACATTTAAGACGGTCGCCTTTTTTATGCAACGGACATATGAGCGCGGTCTTCCAATTCTCCGGCAGCTCTTCTTGGTCCCAAATACATACGATGAGATCGTGTAGACTTGTTGCAAGAGTAGCGCCTCCGAGTTTTATTAATTCTGCGGGGATTCCATCGAGACCGGGTGCCTTGCCGTTTTTCAATCGACTAATAGCTGCGTCTACTTCCTCCACTGTGGGATATTCGACGAAGACTTCATCACCTGGAGGAGCTATTGCTCTAATGGGGGTCACGTCGTCATTCCGATTTAGTAGATTTTGAAAGTATTTTTGCCATACTGAGAGAACATCAGCCACGTTTGTTCTCAACTCTCCATTCCCGTCTTTGATGGCTGTACTTCTTGGGTGGAAGTCTTTAGTGAGATTCCTGGCATTAGCAAAACAGTCCCTTGAATTTCCTACTTCCGCTTGGAAGCTGATGTTTTCGATGCATAATCTCATATGATCGCGTTTCTTTTGACGAAGGTATTTAGTCGTGGCTTTCCTGGCGCGGAGATATTCTGCATGTGTGCTTCTAGTGTTGCGAGCCAACCATTTTTCACGAAGCTTTTGTTTATTTGCGACGATCAGGCGACATTGATCATCGAACCAATCATTGCGGGGTCTCGGAGGTCTTCTTCCGATAGAGTTTTGCGCCGCGGTGGTAATGGCTGACTGTATTGTGTGCCACTGCTCCTGGATGTTAGAAGGAGCTTCTTCGTTGTTGCTAGGCCGCTCTAGATAGTTAGTGACAGCTGATTGGTAACACTGCAGTGACGTTTGGTCTTTTAGAGCATCCACATTCCATCGAACGGTCTTTTGTGCTTGTCTGTTGAACGTTGATGACAGTTTGCACTTATATTTAAATACGACAAGCATATGATCGCTGTCCATATCTGCACCCCTGTAGGATCTAACGTCAGATATACTGGTCGAGTGTCTCTTAGACACCATGACGTGATCAATTTGGTTCTCCGTTCTTCCATCATTCGATCTCCACGTTACTTTTTGGATCCTCTTATGTGGGAAAAACGTACTTGATACAACTAAGTTGTACATTAATGCCAGGTCGGTGACACGTTGGCCGTTGTTGTTACTAGTTAGATGCAGACTGTTAGGACCGATGTGCGATGTATTTTCTGCACTCCTACCGATTTTTGCATTAAAGTCGCCCACGATGATTTTAATGTCGCGGTGCGGTATGTTATTGATGACTTCCTCCAGCTCGACAAAGAATAAATCTTTGATGTCATCCGATTTATCTTCGGTGGGTGCATGCACATTAACGATCGTGATGTTAAATTTCTTAGTGCGAAGTCTGACCGTGCACATCCGCATGTTGATCGGGCGTAAATAATTAGTGCATCAAATACACACCACTTCTTACTACTAAGAGCGCTACTTTCTATCAGTAAAACGATTATTAGTACTACTTACTAGTTCAGCTTCTCGTCGCCAGATCTCACAACCATATGCCATAAATTTTATTACACTTAATTAATGCAATACCACTTTATCGGTTAGTAACTGTACTAAACGATGATTATCAAAGATGCAAACACGATTTAGTACTACTGATTCAGCTTTTCATCGCCAGACAACGCTTCTTTCTATGTCAGAAAATCCAATATAGCTGAATTATGAGTTTTGGGCCCTCCATAAGAAAATACACGCGTTTTTGTGCCGGCAGTCACATAGCAAAGACGTTTACGACTGATACTAAAACGCGGGGCGTGTGTGCGCTTTATCGCATTTTCTTTATAAATCATAAATGTTTACGTCAATTTACAAAGAAACGGTGGGGGCGCGTGTTAAAACCCTACGACACCATTTATAAATCGTGGAAGTTAATGATGATTTCCCTTTAATTCATAAAATTCCGCGTCCATTTTTCAATTAATATTTTTTTTTATTTTTTAATAAATTTTTAGATTTTAATTTTTTTAATTTTTATGATTCGTTTGTAATTATTTTTTTGTGTTTAAATCTTGTATTTTTTTTAGATTTTTAATTTGTTGTTTCACTTTTTAAATAGAGGACAACAGAATAAAAAATCTTCCGAGTCGGAACAAGTATAGTTTCATGTAATTTAAGTATTACAAGCAATACTTCAAACTCAATGTACAAATACTTTATAAACTTAGTAACGTTTTCTGTTAGTTATTATAAATAAGATTTTTTATAATTTTTAAAATTTATTATTATTTTTTATAACTTATTATAACTTTTCATGTATTTCTTTGATAACTTTTAACATATTTTTGTTCAAAGTTATAACTTTTCATAACTCTTACAACTAATTTTTATAACTTTTAATAAATTTCATATTTTTTATATCTTTAAATGTCTTTATATTTTATAATATCTATATATTGTTATAACTAAGGTACTGTGAGTTTTATACATTTTTGCCATTTTTCATTAAATTTGCATAATTTAAAAAAAAATTGGGATTTTTACAAATTACTTTTATAATTTTTTAAAAATGCTTTATAAACTTGATAACAGTTTTTGTTACATTGATCTAGAATAAAGCTGTATACTACTATAATACTTAGCAAAATTTACGAATTACCTGAACAATGATTGATATAGAAGTACATAAGCCTGATAAAATAAAATAATATTTCTGCCAGCTGTTTTCTTTTTTAAATATAATAATTTTTAATATTGAAGCCTGTGTTTTGTTATCGCTGGTCAGGGCCAATACTGACTACGTTACAATTTTTAAATAATTTTTAATGTATATCAAATTTTATTAATCAAAACTCTCGGATATGTAAAAAATAAATGCTGTAACTTTATTGCATTGAACTTTTGTAAATCACACCAAAAAGTTTGTAAGTTACGTGTAACTAGCATTAAGTTAAAGTTGTCAGCTTTTCACTGTGTTTTATTTATAATTTTGTACTGTATAGCGATAATGTACTTACGCAGGTCGTTGCAATTTATTTTGTTGTATAATATTTAATATCTTTGACGATACTTTGATCAGTTTAAACATGAAAAATACTTTTAAGAATTACTTTCTGATTGGTTTACTAAAATATAATTATACGAGTTTTCATAATTAAGTTAATTAAATTTTTGATATATTATTATGCAATACATAACGTAATTTTTAGTAAAGTAAGTAGTGAGTAGTAATTTTTATTAATGATTTGTCGCTGGTTATCATAACAAAATATAATAATAAAATAATGACTTTGTATTAAAATGCATTAATGTGATTCTTAACCAAATATAAAATCTAATTTTACGCGAGAAAATTTTATCGTTTCATCATTGTTACTGTTGACTATGGAATTATGCATGCTACCATAAATATAAAATGATTATTAGTTTCTATGCATGGTTATGTGACATAACTTATCATCGTTTTTCACCTTTATCACTCATCATTTTTACTTAATCGATTGACTTATCTCACACTATTGCAACGAAAACATAACTGAAATAATAGTCATATTAGTTAATAAACATGATCGAACATGATTTTTTATAATTGTGACGAAAATATGAAAAATCCGATTATAACAATAACAATTATAAAAAAATATTGTAAAATATATTATTTGACCTATATTCTTATTATATTATAACTTTCAATTCTCATTTGCATCCATCAGATTTGCTGTTGTTATGATATGTACCGCGATACGTTTTCAAGATCAAGTTTAGTTTTATCTTTCTTATTTGCGATTACATAAAAATAAAATATAGTGATACGTTGTCAAGATCAAAAAAATATTTTTTTTTATTTAATTTTCTATCGAAACAATATTCTTGCATATAACACATAAATCGTCAATCAGTCAAATATATATGTAATAAATTTCTTCATTACAGCTGAACAGGCGAATGACAAAACCTTAATAAATTTCAATAAAATTCATATGATCATATGTTGAAATAAAGATTTTAGTTATCAAGACATTACTATATTTCTCATGTTATATGAAGATGAAATGAAAAAGCAGTATTCAATATTCAATTACTATGAAATACAAGAAAATATTTTTTTATTTAATTTACTTTCGAAACAATATTATTGCATATAATGGGTTAACACATTCCATTCCAAATATAATATAATTCTTCATTACAGTTGAACAGGCAAATGACAAACCTTAATAAATTTCAATAAAATTCATATGATCATTTGTTATAATGAAGATTTTAGTTATCAAGACATTACTATATTTCTCATGTTATATGAAGATGAAATGAAAAACCAGTATTCAATATTCAATTACTATGGAAAAAAATTTTGGGATGAGATTTATGCCAGAACCGGCACAAAACAACTACTAAGTAAACCTGCGAATAACAAAGAAGCCCTCTTCAACCCGACATCAATGGTCCTTCGAGCCGGATGTCCAACCAAAATATACGGCGATTTTGGATATCCAGCATTATTATTTGTGAAATCAGCGATAGCGTCGCTTGAGCAGATTTGGCGCTAAAAGTATTTGTAAGTAATTTGCGTAAAATACAGTGCATTATAATAGTAAAAGACTCAAATACTGTGATAGATTTTATACTGTGTGAATTTTATTTGGACTGTTGTGTAATTTTACGCGTGTGAATAAATACAGACTGTAAGTGATTCCGCTAAAATATTTGACATTTGCATGTACGGTATCGATTGTGAAACTAAGACATTTTAGTGGGGTGTATTGTTGATAAATTAGCTGTATTAGTGCTGAAATAAATAATTTTGCATTTTTGCAATCATTAAAATACAAAAATGTCTACCGACCGAGCTCTCAAGCGCATTTCTTTACATTTTGGGAATATAGAAACCTCAGCTAAAAAATTCGATCCAGATACTACCTTGGAAGAAGTGGAAACTAATATTCAGCTTCTCGAAGACGAATGGAAAGATTACCGAGAGTTAGAAAAGGTAATTGGCGAATCAGAAAGCTATGAAGATCTACAAAATGCCATAGAGGGAGCGTATTTTAAATTGAAACATATATTAGTATATGCTAAAAAGGAGCGCGAAGCAGAAGCACCTATGCGTTCACATAATGTTTCCATCGACGAACTAATGGTGAATCAGCAATCTTTCTTACATGTATTCGCAACTATGAGCAAAAATAACAGTGATGTCCGGCTTCCAAAAATTAATATTCCATCTTTTTCCGGTCAATACTCGGAGTTTCCTTCGTTTAAAGATCTATTCGAAGCATCTATCGACAACAATGCTAAAATCTCAAAGGTGCTTAAATTCCAATATTTGAAAGGTCTTTTAACAGGAGAAGCTGCCGCATTAGTTTGTCATATCGCAGTAACTGGGGCAAACTATAGTGAGGCTTGGGAAAAGATAAAACAGAGATACGATAAAAAGAGGCTCGTGGTGGCAAATCTCATAAAGCAGTTCGTTGACCAGCCAGCTATATCAAAGGTTTCGGCTAAGGCGCTTCATCAAATAGCTGATGTATCGGATGAAGTTCTCAGAGGATTGAAAGTGTTAGGCGCCGAAGCGGAAAAAGGGACCCATGGCTTATTCATATTTTGGTAAGCAAATTGGATAGCGTGACTAAGCAAGCATGGGCAAATGAGATAGTTGAAGAGGATTTCCCTACGATGGAAAGATTTTTCCGATTTTTAAGCAAACGAAGTGACTCATTGGATGCGATAGAAGTCAATAAGGTGTCACAGCCGGCAACCAGCAATCGTGTTAAATCATTCCAGTCATTTGCAGAGCCTTTGTACCTTAAATGTTCGCAAGGCCATTATCTAAGTAAATGTGGCCAATTTCTTTCTCTAAGCGTTAATGACAGACGAGGTTTTGTGTCTAAGAGAAAGCTGTGCTTTAACTGTTTGTCCCCAAGCCATCAGTCAGTCGTTTGCAGATCGAGATATAGATGCGGTAAATGCCACAGAAAACACCATATAACGCTACACACCGAGGATGCAGTGAAGCCAACAGCGAATACGACTACGAGTAGCGATATAGAGGAGACCACGACTCATGTTGTGTCTAATGCAGCAACCATACCAAGTTTCCAATCATTATTGCCAACGGCAATGGTTCAAGTTATGAGTCAATCTGGAAAGCTTCAAATGTGCAGAGTGTTGCTCGACTCGGGATCTCAAGCGTCATTCATTACCGAGGCATGTATGCAGCGATTAAAACTTCCGAGGTCAAAGGCAAACATCGTAATAACGGGCTTGGCATCTGGAAAGTGTCACACTAAAATCATTATACTCGAGAAAGGATGAGGTACAAATAGATGCACTTGTAATCGGGCAACTTCCAAATAGACTTCCTAGTGTTGATTTCAAATTATATGATTGCAGTTTTTTAAACGATTTGAAACTAGCTGATCCACAATACAACCAAGCTGCACCAATTGATATTTTAATTGGATCGGACCGGTTATTTCCATATTATGCGAGATAGGCGACGCACCAATTCAAACAACACTGTAGTGGCTCAGCGAACACTATTTGGTTGGGTTATAGCGGGAAATACTAGCGAAACCACCGTAGAGAGGGATGGAGTTAATCAAGCAAACAGTTGTACATCGAATCTCAATTTGAGCGTTGATATCGACAGTACGTTAAAGCGTTTTTTCGAGCAAGAAGAGATCCCACAGGTGCATGTACTAAGCCCAGAGGAAGCTGAATATGAAGAACACTACAAATCAACGTATAGGCGAAATGGCGATGGGAGATACGTAGTGCAGATTCCTTTTAAGAAGTTCGCTGCTCAGCTGAGCTGGAAAATTCCGAGAATGCCGCTAAAAGGAGATTTCTTTCTTTGGAAAGGAAGCTGCAGTCTAGTAGTCTATTAAAAGGTGAATACTGTAAATTTATTAATGACTTCATAAATTTAGGATACATGCAAGCTATCACTGAAACTGAGCATCAAATTGAGCAGTCCAAATTATGTTACTTACCTCATCACTGCGTATTAAAGAAGTCTAGTGAAACGACCAAATTGAGAGTAGTGTTTGATGGTTCGGCGAAACCTACATCAGGAGTTTCGCTCAATGAAACAATGCTAGTAGGTCCAACGATTCAGCCTTCCTTATGGTCAATTTTGATGAGATTCCGTAACCACAAAATACCATTGACCGGTGACATTAAGAAGATGTACAACCAAGTTTTAGTTGCTGAGAAGGACGCGCCATTTCAGCGCATACTATGGAGAAGCGAGCCATCAGATGAGCTCAAGCATTACAGGCTCAACACTGTCACGTTCGGGTTAGCTAGTTCAGCTTTTTTGGCAATTAGAACCATGCACCAGATAGCCTACAATAACCCACAAGATCACCCAAATATCGTTGAATACATTTTGAACGATTTTTATGTTGATGATTTCGTTTCCGGAGCAGACACGGTCGAAGAAGTTCGCACTCTGAAAGACAAAATAGCTGCTGTGTTGAACAATGGGGGATTAAAATTGAGAAAGTGGAAGTCCAATTCATCTAGCATTATGACGACAAAAGAGACTGAGCAAATTTCGATGTTCCAAAATCCACACGAAACAAGAATATTGGGCCTTCAATGGAGCACAGTTGATGACGTTTTTACTTTCAAGTTGAACCTGGAGAGCAATTCAAAACCGACGAAACGGTAGATTATTTCGGAGTATTCGAGAGTATTTGATCCGCTTGGGTGGCTATCTCCATCGATAGTCTTAATGAAAATTATTTTCCAAAACCTGTGGTTGTTGAAGCTGGGCTGGGACGACGAGCTGCCAGATAACGTGTCAAAATTATACCAAAAAATTCGAAGTGAGCTGAAATTAATTGAAAGTCTACGGATTAAGCGGTATGTTTCAAAGGGTGATAAGGTGGAACTACATGGGTTCTCAGATGCAAGCGAAAAGGCGTACGGTGCCGTTGTATATTGTAGAGCAGTGAATGCAGATGGTACGGTGAAGGTGACTCTAATGGCATCCAAAACCAAAGTAGCGTCCATTAAGCAGATATCCCTCCCAAGGCTAGAGTTATGTGGTGCACATTTGCTGACGAAGCTACTAAGTTTAGTGAAGGATACAATGAAGCAGCCAGTAGAATGTTATGCGTGGACGGATTCCACTATTGTTTTGATGTGGTTGTCAAGTCATCCAGCAAGATGGAAAACGTTCGTGGTTAATCGTACATCGCAGATTTTAGATGAGCTACCCTGAAAGTTTTGGAACCATGTACGATCTTAGCAAAATCCAGCTGACCACGCATCTCGGGGCGTACTTCCATCCAAACTAGTAAGTTTGCGGCAATGGTGGCAAGGTCCCAAATGGCTTCAAACTCCTGAATTAATTATTGATATTAAAATTGATGAAAATATCAATTCAGATTATCTGAAAGAACAGCGAAGCAAAGAAAATCTACTCGTTTTTAATGCCGAAAAACAAGATGATATTATTGATGTGTTTCTGCAAAGATGTTCATCGTATAACATGCTTGTTCGAAGCCTCGCGTATGTACAACGATTTTTAAGAAACACAAGATTACCTAAAGCTGAAAGAATTTTAGATTACCTAACTGTAGAGGAGTTGCGGGCCGCCAGAAGCACCATTATACGACATGTGCAGCGAGATTCATTTGTTCGAGAAATCGATTGTTTGCAGCAAGACCATTCACATCGTGCGGTGTCGATTATGCAGGCCCAATGCAGCTTGCGTCGAAAAAGGGGAGAGGGGCTAGATTCACCAAGAGCTACATTGCGGTATTTATCTGTATGGTCACAAAGGCTATACACTTGGAAGTTGTGAGTGACTTATCCACTGATGCTTTTATCGCTGCGTTGAAAAGATTTGTGTCGAGAAGAGGATCACCAGCCCATATGTACAGCGATAATGGTTCAAATTTTATCGGAGCAGCACGAAAAATTAATGAGGTACATACAATTATATGTAATAATAAACAAAATTCTACCATTGCAGAGCATTTGTCAAAATCCCAAATACAGTGGCACTTTAATCCACCTGTTTCTCCACATTTTGGGGGTTTATGGGAGGCTGCTGTCAAGTCCGTGAAGACACACCTTTCAAAATGCTCTGCAAATACTCACCTTACTTTTGAGGAGATGGCCACTTTGTTGAGTCAAATTGAGGCTATCTTAAATTCACGGCCATTTTACGCAGCAGCAGATGATGATGAATCCTTTCTAGTTTTAACGCTAGCTCATTTTTTAATTGGGTCCGCGAATTTTTATGTACCGGAGGAGGAAATAAACGAAAACTTTCATGTTGGCAGACTCTCCAGATGGCAATTCATACAGCAATGCATCCAATCATTCTGAAAGAAATTCAGCGCAGAATACTTTCACAACCTACAACAAAGGGTCAAATGGCGAAAGGCGGAATCCAATCTCAAAATCGGAGATATTGTTTTAATTAAAGAAGACAATCTGCCGAGTTACAAGTGGGCTCTTGGTCAAGTCACTCAACTACATCCTGATGATCGCGGCTTAGTTAGAGTCGTAACACTAAAAACTGCAACAACAATATTAAAACGACCAATAGTTAAACTCTGTAAGCTACCCGATCAAGATGATGATTAACGATGGGATCGTTAATGGGCTGGAGAATGTTGATGATCGCCTGTGCATCTAAAACCAAAGAAATCATTTTATTAGAATATTCAAAATATTCTATACTTACTATTTGAGTCCAGTTTAGACACAGTTTAGACAGAACAGCTTCCAGTTTAGAATAGCTAAAATTAAAATATGTAATTGAATTTTAATTTTTAATTTTATGTTTTTTATATAAATTTTACTATTTACCTTAACAAATTTGTAAACTTATAAACACTACAATACACAACAATAACATTAATTGTCAACTCCGTAGTACCTGTTCACAATGTTGAATTGTATAAAGAAAAAAAAAGATGTTTACATGTACACAGGCCCAAATTCACAATATTATTATAGCATTACTGATCTAATTATTTTGTATTATAGCGCAATTTTCAAAGGTGCCATATAATTATAAAAATTGTTAATACTGAAATGTAACTTGATTAAGGTAGTGTTTAGGATTCCTCCCTATCTTCGAATTAAAAACTCTTCCTCTTTTGCTTACAACCATCAAGGCGATAACATATAAGCTAATGAAACCAGCGATTTTGAGTTATAATAAATTAATTAATTAAATAATTATTAAAAAATTAATTTATATTGAAATTATTTGAAGTCATTGTGATCTTTTATTTAATTAAACCTGCCAATAACAAACAAGCCCTCTTCAACCCGACACAATTAACTTAGTCTGTTTCTATCACTCCCAATTGCCTGGCCAAGTGAAGCTCCTATATTAGCAAAATAATCATTAAATAAGTTTACTATATCAGTTATATCATTATATTTATCGCCATTAATATCGATAGCTTCAATATTAGATTAGGTGTTGTTTCTGTTCAAAAACTGATTGATATTTTCTGACTCACATTGCTAAATATACTTTCATAATATCGTTTCTTCGCAAAATACTTCTCAGATGAAATGTTCTTATTAAAAGTGTGAAGTTGATTCGATTTTCTACGTTAGAGTCTAATTTGTACTTTTTTAAAATTCGGTTACGTTTCCCAATGAGCTTCCAAGTTAAATGTCATCCAGGGGCAATAATCATTCTTCAATTTTGAAATCACACTTTTAACTACTGCAAGTTTTACGATTAAATGATTGTATTTCTCAGTAATTTGCTTAATAGTATTTTCTGGGTCAGCAGTATCAAAATCTGTTTTAGTAAGAAAATCATCATAATAAAAATCAACTATAGACTAAGTCCAAGGTCTTATTTATGGGAATATTTAGATCTCCGAAAATGATTGTAACTGTCCTATTTATATTTTACGTTGTTGTTGTATTTATTGTAATGTTTTTTTTTGTTGTGATTGTTCCGTACATTGGTCTATTTCAGTATATCTCGAATTAAATACACAATCGTAGGAAATTCTTCCATTTGGCGTCAAATCTGTGTGACAACGACTATGATGATTCATACTTACTTAGACACAATCAACTTCCCAACCACCCCCAGGTACATATACATGGTATTGTTCTATATATATGGACAATATTCCTATGTAAAATATCAACGTCAGTCGCCGCGGCCTGATGAGATGACTGATTTTTTCGAATCAGTAATCTCATTAAGTTCGAAACTGATTGTTGCGATTCTTGCAAACCTTCCATCTATAATTCAAATTAAATTCTAATTTATCCGCGATCCAGCGTTAAAGGAAAGAAAAAGTATGGGGTGGGTGGGAAGTTGATTGTGTCTAAGTAAGTATGAATCATCATAGTCGTTGTCACACAGATTTGACGCCAAATGGAAGAATTTCCTACGATTGTGTATTTAATTCGAGATATACTGAAATAGACCAATGTACGGAACAATCACAACAAAAAACCATTACAATAAATACAACAACAACGTAAAATATAAAATGTAATTCGTACACAACGAAAAGTTAATTGTTAAAAATGAAGTATAGATGGAGAATATGAAAGAATCGAATTCTGTAGACGACTAGGAAGTAATTCGCTAGTGGTACATATACGTGGTATTGTTCTATATATATGGACAATATTCCTATGTAAAATATCAATGTCAGTCGCCGCGGCCTGATGAGATGACTGATTTTTTCAAATTAATAATCTCATTAAGTTCGAAACTGATTGTTGCGATTCTTGCAAACCTTCCATCTATAATTCAAATTAAATTCTAATGTCCTATTTACATCAATGCTGTCCAAAAAGCTTAAAAACATTTCAACATCACAACTAGGCGGCCTATAAAAGGCCCAAAGCTTAGTACAACTATACTCGGGAAGCTCTACACATATGAAATGAAACGGAAAATGTTCATCATCGCACTTTAAAATGTTCAATTTTAAGCTATTTCTAATAAAAACTGCTAATCCTCCTTCTATTACTAACCCAAGTCTCACCAAGAACCATTATATCAATGTCTTCCTCAGTCTCTTACTAAATATAACATCATCAAAAATTTATCATTTCTGTTCATACTTCGAATATTATACTGCAGAATATTTAATCTTCGTTTTTTGTTCAGTGAATACTCATCAGTCATCAACATTTAAGAAATTATCATTTATGCAATTATTTTCCAATATCTTATTAAAATTTCTCATAAGGTATGTTCATATAAAATTCAATTTTTCAATAAATGAAAATATTATAATATTATCACAACCCTCAACAACAATGTTAGGCCGGCATATAAAAAAACTACAAGTAAGTAGTATAATTTTAAAAAAAAAACCAAATATATTAAGGTCACGGTCATGGTTAATTGAAATTGTAGCAAGCTATTGAATAATACCGCAACCGCTGCATTTGCATAGTTATATTATTATAATCTGTATGCATAAACATCATAAAAGCAAGAATAATAAAAAAATTATAAAAAAATTACAACATAATACACCGATACCAAATATACGATAATTCGGTTAATTTAATAAATTTCGTATGTTCATAATTAAAATCAAATGCATAAAATATACAGCAATGTAGTATGCGTTTTAAAATGCCAAAATAACATTTATAATTGTAGTATAACATGACCTTTAGAATACTAAAATAAAATTTCTAAGGTTTTAATACCAATATAGAAAAAACTAAAATTGAAAAAATAAAATGTTTGCAATGTCAAAATACCAAAACTTTTTTTTACGAAAACAATAATAAATTGATTATTGTATGTATGGACGTAGCATAGAAAAATAAGTTTAACATAAGCTGTGTTGCTTTCAAAATTTTACAACAACAATTGCATTGTATTAAAGCCGATTTTCTTAGAATGTTAAGAAAAAAAATTTTAGGATTCGGGGAAATAAAATCATTTTATGGTTATGGTGTTTACCGCAAGGCGTTATTTTTTCTATTTTTCTCGAAAAATTTATCTTTTAGTAAAATTTGGCATTTGTTATTTGATAGCAAAATACCGAATTTAATTTGATCTATTTCATAAAATAAAAGAAACTTAAATAAATATTAATAAAATGAACCAACACAGAAAAATTAAAACGCATTAAAAATTAAAGCTAAAAGTTGTTGCTTTCACATTTCTTAGCTAATCCGATTAGATTAGTGAAAGCAACACTACTAAAGATTTCTCATTTGTATAAAACGAATTAAATTCTAATGTCTTGATTGTATTTGCGACTTTACACCTTAGTAACAGAGGATTGATGAATTCACCGATTAACTCATCAAGAAATAGTTGCTTACCCATTCAATGAACGATATATGGGCTTGTGATGTAAATCCACTTATTTACTTTTTATATAATTCTATCTTATAATGAACACACTGATGAACAATGTGAGAATTTCTTTATTACAAAACCGATGAACTCATTAGGGAATATTCAAATGAATTTCGTGCACTATGAAACCAGCGAATTCATAAATGATTTCATCGAGATTTTCATAAAGAAATGCTCTATTACTAAGATTAATTGTTTAAATTCATGTATTTATTTCAAATTCGGTACATTTCATTGAGGTGAGATTACCAAGATATTGGGAGTTTATGGTTATCTAGTGAAAACATTGAATTTTTGACACAAGTGCAGACTGATCAGACTGCAGTGACCAAACTACAAAAATATTGAAAATACTTTGAACTTTCATACAAAGTATAATCACAATGCATTAGCGAATTATTATGATTAATCGCAAAATTACATTTTATTTTGTGATTTAATAACAGTAAAATCATAAACAAGTCAAGTGTGCTTCCTAATTATCATCATTAAAATAATCATGAGTATCACCGAAAGGCTCATAATATGCTTCCTTTAAATTTTGTGCTGCATAAAATTTTTATTTTATAATTAATTTCAAGAAACTCAAAAGAATCATCAGAAGTATCATCATAATGTTTAATTTTTTATTATTTATAAAAACACAATCAAAGAATTAGCAATACTTTAGCAATCTTGGATAATTGTATGCGTTTGGAACATTTTTTCTAAAATAGTATTTGTGAGCTGTTGAACTTTTGTTACCAGGGCATTTCACACAATGTAAAATCACAAATACAATCATGACATTGGAATTTCATTTTTATCTCTAGTTTTATACAAATGAGAAATCTATGGTAAACTTATTTTTCTATGGACGTAGTATGTAACATTGCTCGATAAGTAAAATTAGTGAAATTCTAAATAATAAATAATTAATAACAATTATATAGCATGCAAAGATAAGTAAAAACATTAAAATATATATTGTAAAATATAGGTGTAATGAAATGTTTCATCTTACTGTAATGTTGTTTAATTTGCAGGCGACGTTTGTTATCCAGGTTGAAAGGCGATATTTCATGCAGCTGTGTTACTATTCTCCACTTGATGATGAGTACGGCGGAGGCAAAAAATATCGTTGAGTGAGTTTATTCGATGAACATTAGATTCTGAAGATTTACGTAAGTAAATTTGACCATTTTTACACAACAAATTTTTAATTTTAATTTTTTAATTTAATCATGAGAGAGGATTTATTGTTGGAGAGTCATATTGCTTTGGCGATTAAATGTCAGGTTAAACATAATTTGACCAAAATATTTGAGTTTATGTCAGTAATCGATAAGTATAGTGAATCACAATTTAAGAGTCACTTTAGATTACCGCGAAGTTTGGTAAATTTTATTATTGGTGAGTATTGTATTTTTTACTATTATATTGTATTAGAAAATTTTAGTTAGAAGTTTTATTTTATTTACATAGAACAATATAATATTTATTTGAACAATAATATGGGGCTTGGTAGAAAGTCCATAAGCTCCGAGTTAAAATGTATCTCACAATTTGGTATTTAGCTAATCAGAAGACATTTAAGCAAATTTCAGACAGGTCAACAGCAATATCTACCACATATGAAATAATTAAAGAAATAACTAGCTTCTTGGTAAGAGAGTCGGCCAAATTTATAAAATGGCCCAATTCTGATGAAAACGACAACATATGTAGTGAGTTTGAGAAAATTGCCGGGATTAAAAGCGTAGTTGGTGCTCGTCGTTGTGGTGCTCGATGTTGTAGTTCGTCTTGCACGAATAATTCCTTCAAACATGAATTATAAGCTAGTTTTGGATAACTATTATTCGTATATTCCATATTATCCGAATTGCTAAAATGGAAAATATATAGCCTAGGAACAGATCAAAAAGATCGTATGCCGAATTCCAAACTGCCGGATGATTGATGGTGTCTAATATCGACGCAAACCAAATAACTGTAGTTCAGTAGAAAGACACAAAGATTGTCACTCTAATGCATACATTGGTATACATTTGTTGGTAGAACTCCACTGCATTTGTCGACGAGATGGAAGAAAACTTCTGGCACTATCAATATTGACTGTCCGTCAATAGTGAAGGATGCACACCTGCTGGACGCCAATTTAGGATGTTATAAAATTAACCCTCATGTGAGTGAAGAAAAAATATCTTAATTTGAGTAATTAAATTATTTTTTCCACGTTCGTCCAAGTTGTTACATTTCTTATTTTTTAGTATGATCGTAATCTATACAAATTGAACTAGAACTTCTTATAAAATTTAAAGTTTTTATTGGGAGTAAAACATAAAAAAATAGACGTCTAAAAGTGCAAAAGGTACCCGGGTACCCACGTCACTCACATTAGGGTTAAAAAAGATCCAAACAATGGTATATGAGAGTTTTGTACCACATGCTTGAAAGTAGTAAATGCTTGGATTCTTTACAAACGAGTACAAAAATAATGAGGCATGCCCGATAACAAACTTTTCGGTCTGGCATATTTTAAAGCGAAAATTTCGGAAATTTTAATGAAATATGCAGATCCAGTAAGAGTTGGAAGACCATTTCGTGATATTATGAACCGAATAGACTTAAAAACAAAGAAAGATTCAGGAGCTCAGCTACCTCTAAAAGAAATTCGGTTAGATAATATAGGACACTTCCCCACTTGGAACGGTAGTTGATTGTCATGTAAGCTGCCAGCATGCAATAAGCTTGGGTTTGTAAATTGCTCCAAATGCAACGTCTTTCTGTACCTAAATATGGATGAAATTGCTACGCAATATTCCATTCATAAAGAAAACACGATAACCTAAAAACTGAACAATTTTGAAATTTTGTGATTTTTAATTTAAATTATTTACTTTTTTAAATAATTGTTTTATTATGTGTAACATTATATTATTTTACTTATTAAAATATAAGTTTACTTAAATATAAGTTTTATTGAATTCTTTTGAAATAAATTGATTTATTTACAGTGTTTAGCTATGTTTATTTATAAATAAATAGCACATAAATAGTTTATAAATAGTACATAAATAGTTTTTCTGTCTTTACTGCGTGAAATATCATTTAAATCAAATGATCGTGAAATATCATTTAAACCATCATCATCAAATATTTCTATGAAAAATAAATTTTTCCCCCATTTTTAAAGGTGATTCTGATTATTATTGATTAAAAATACGTATCAAAATAACTTTTCTTCAGTAAAATGAGATATCGTGCAGTAAAGGGTTAAACCTTAGGAATGCGAAATTAGTAATCAAATCAAGATAACCAATATAATTCTCGACTTCTGGGGGGGAAAAATCGTGTTTAAAAGTTCCCATTTTAACACTTTATAATTTATCTCGGATTTTAGAGAATCAGGCAATTTAGCAGTTACCGCCTCGTAGCTGATGGATAATCAATTGTATAATATTCTTGGGAGCTCTAAAGATAAATATTGGTACGTTTTTTTGTATAACATTTAAAACTGCGTTACTTTATAAAATTACATTACAAATTAATTTAGCATAAGCAATGACCTCCCAACGTACTAAAATTGGAACATTCACGTCGATTATAGAACTCGCGAGAGCAAATCGATTGCGGATTGGAAAATGCATATAAATAAAATGGAAAACAATTTCTATTAATCAAAGTAGCCAAGAAAATTTTAATCGATTTTATTACAAATCGTTTTTTATGATTCCCCGTACAAACGCAATAAAATAGTTGCGGATCTAAAAAAAATTTTACTACCGATTGTACGAAAATCTACTATGATAATATGATTTAAAATTTTGTTTTTTTATGTGCAGTTTTCAATCCGCAATCGATTGGCTCCCTTCAAATTCTATAATCGACGTGAATAATATATTTTTCGAAACGCAAAATATAATATTTTAGACCTAGACATAACACTATATACCTTTATGTATGTTAGTATTTACATATAACAAAAATATTCGTTGGTATATTTATATTTTAGATAATGTTGGTCATTTAATATTTCTTTACAAAAATATGTAATAAAATATAACTTAATTAGATTTAATTTTGTTTTATGTTTAATGATACATTAAAATGGAAATAAATTAAAATATTTGAAATAATTATTATGCTTTAACACATACTGAAATAATGAACCACACTGAATAACTACATCATTAGATAAATTTGATATACATAGTAAAATTATAGCTATTATCAACATTACTATAAAAAAGGCATTCGGCCATCATCATCATTACAGTTAATTTGGTTTGGCAGTTTCCTTGTAATTTAAGATGTTATCTTTAACTGCCATTATTTTTTTTTTTTGTTGTATTTCAACAATTAAGCTATAAACCAAGATTATGTGTCTTAAGTATTTTTTCGATGATTCACAGACGATTTAAAAGGATACTTTTTTCAAGAATACAGAATATCTACTATGTGTGTGCTTGGTTTGATAAATTCTGTTCATATTGTGACGAATATCGTTACAATATAACCACACAACAATACGCCACTAACTGCCTTAAGCATCAACCAGTCAGGAATAAGAACTTAACAAAAAAATACGAATTTTAACGAAACCAATTGTTTTTCTTTTTTTTTGACATTCCAACCAGACAAAAATTATAATTTTAAGTGACAGCTGTTCGTTTACAAACAGCTGTTTTTTATTGTGAAATGTCTTTTAGAGAAATTTCATATTTGTTCATGTTGTTATATATTTTTATATATAAATTTCGTATTTGAAAATGTACACATCCACGAGATGCTTTTACATCACAATGAAAAAAGGAAATAAACTAAACAAAATTAAAATATTATACTAGTAAAATAGCGTTTACACTACGACTATAATATCATACCATTAACAAATCAATTTTAAACAAAATTCACTAAAACACCATTTTTACTTTATCACACATTATTAAAACTAATCACATAATATGAAAAAATATTAAAATAATTTTATTTAATAAATAAAATAGTAAACAAAAAAATGTACAAAAAATAAAGATAGCTTCCACCCGCATCAAAAATTTATCTTCTTTTGCTGTGTTTAAAACACAACAACAAATCGTATTTCTAAGTTTTTCTTATTTTCCGCTTTAAAAGCGGAACCAGTCAGGAATAGAAACTTAAAAGAATAAGAATGCAATAAGTGGCATTTCAATGTTATTACCCAGTCAAACTTAATTTTCATGTAAGAAACCGAATTTCTCCTTCGTTAAATTTTAGCTGACACTTAACAAAAAAATAGTGCGCGCTATTTCTCGCCCGAGAATAAGTTAAACTTAAAAATACGATTTGTTGTTGTGTCTTATATACAGCAAAAGAAGATAAATTTTTGATGTGGGTGGAAGCCATATTTATTTTGTGTACATTTTTTGTTTACTATTTTATTTATTAAATAAAATTATTTTAATATTTTTTCATATTATGTGATTAGTTTTAATAATGTGTGATAAAGTAAAAATGGTGTTTCAGTGAATTTTGTTTAAAATTGATTTGATAATGGTATGATATTATAGTCATAGTGTAAACGCTATTTTACTACTATAATATTTTAATTTTGTTTAGTTTATTTCCTTTTTTCATTGTGATGTAAAAGCATCTCGAGTATGTGTACATTTTCAAATATGAAATTTATATATAAAAATATATAACAACATGAACAAATATGAAATTTCTCTAAAAGACATTTCACAATAAAAAACAGCTGTTTGTAAACGAACAGCTGTAACTTAATATTATTATTTTTGTCTGGTTGGAATGTCAAAAAAAAAGAAAAACAATTGGTTTCCTAAAAATTCGTATTTTTTGTTAAGTTATTATTCCTAACTGATGGAGGCTTTAATGCGAATCAAATTTAATAAATGAAAAATAATATTTGTTCGAAAACGAAGACATTTACGAGAGACGTCATTCCAAATGTTGTGTAGGCATAAGCCCTCCCCAAAACGAATATTTATTTGTGGATAAGTACTTAATAAAGTAAGCTACACCAAAAATGTTCCCTAATTTGACTCACGAGTGATTTTTAGCAAAGTTTACAATGAAATGAATTAGGTTTTTTCTCATATAAACAAACATCACCTTGCGCTTGCATAGGAAGTACCGCTAAATAGGCGGTGTTTAAAATGCCAACAGGTATCAACACTATTTTTATTGTTTTGACATTTTACAGCACATAAGTATGCCTAACCAATTCGGTTGCATACTAATTTAAGATGACGGCCAATAATTTAATAAGTATGTAATAAGATGTAGCCATTTCGGGAAGTAGTATTGAAATTTTGCTCGTATTCTAAAAATCGTTTTAGAAATGTTATCGCGAGTGTTACCATGCAACATGAAAACAACAAAAGGAAAACATAGCCAATATTTAATATTTCTTTCTTGATGATTTAAAAAATCTCTTTTAACAACCTGCTAAAATTTCATGACATTTCAATCATTAAGTTTACAAGTTACAGTTCTTTTAGTGACGCTACTTTTGTTAATTTCAAAACAATGGAAAAAATCGTTTTTAAACACTGTATTCTGTTAGGAAAAAATGCCGTTCAAGCAAAGCAATGGCTTGATGTTATCCGGACCCTGCACCAGGAAAATCAACCACCGTTGACTGGTATGCTGAATTTAAACGTGGTACGACCACCGATGATGTAACCTGCTCTGGACGCCCAAATGAGGCTGCGACTTCAAAAAACATAAAATAAATCTACGAAGTTGTTTTAAAAGACCGTAAAGTGAAGTTGCGGGAGATTGTAAAGATATCAATGGGACGTGTTGGTATATTTTGCACGAACATTTGTCGTATGAAAAAGCCGTGTTCGAAGTGGGTAACGACCACGAGTTGCACATTCAATTGCTTCTGCATCCACCATATTTACCAGATTTAGCACTCAACGATTATTACTTGTTTGTATGCTTCAAAAAAACTGCAGAGAAAGAGATTTGACTCCAATGAAGAAGTGATTACGGAAACTGAAGCTTATTTTGAAGACAAAGATAAATCGTTCTAGAAGAAAGGCATCGAAATGTAAGAGAGGCGTGGGAGTGTGGACTGATTGTAACGCTCTAGAAGGAAAATTGTTCATAAAAAATGTATTTTTCCCCCAAAAAATTGTGTTTTCTTTGCTAGACCCGAATCTTTTCAGGTAATGTGTCTTAGACTGTGTCCGAATTGTGTGATAAATATTTTTTAGTACAAACACTGTGAAAATACTGAAGACACACGAATTATTATAGTCTATGGGCATAGTAATTTTTGACAGATAAGTAGATACTTCTGATGATGACCTAACAAGTCGAAATCGATCGAGTGATTTTTTAAACTTTTTGAAAGACATTCAAAATATTCTGCGGAACAAAAAACAAGTGATTAATAAAAATGTGTTTATTAAGTATAAGTGTGTTTCGCCAAGTGCCTACGGCAAATAGCGTTAAAAGTATGACAGATAAGTGATAATTTAATCGGATGAAAATTATCGAATGTACTTGTTTAGGGCATTGATTATGATTAGAAGCTGTTTAATATGTAAAAGAAAAGTAGTGGACTTAAGTTTAAATATTCAACAATATCATTGTATTTTGATTTTTAAATAATTCAATACAAAGTTAAAATTAAATAAATATAACTGGATTATGATTTCAAGTGTTTTTAGTAATTTATAACTTAGGCCCTTTTCCAATTACCGACTTATATGTGGACACCGACTTATTCAAATAAGTCACCTCGCGAGGGGACTTCTTTGAAGAAGTATGTCTACACAGAAATGTCTCCATAAATGTGTCTTGACTAAATGTAATCATAAAGCAAAATAGATATAAGAAAACTCATGTAGACTTTCCGATGTTAATCTATCTTACTTTTGGCAACCTGTATAAGCCTAACAAGAACAATATACTATAAAATAACTATGCTGATATGTTTTTACGACACGTATATATGGATTAAATATAGAAAAAAATTAAATTTGTGTATATAATTATATTAAAACTTTAAAATAAGATTAACATCGGAAAAACCTGCTTATAAAATTTGCACTACTTGATTTCTCTTATATATTTATTGCTCGATGATGTAATGCATCCGCCGTTGAATAAGTATGTCTACACAGAAATGTCTCCAGAAAGGTGTCTTGACTAAATGTAATATATGCAGTTTTTGTTCAAATCTAGTAGCAACGACCAATATGTCAAGAAAAATTTTTCCTCCGTATAATAGAAATTGCGTTTTGTTTTTTTGTTATTACGTCACAAATAAGTCGGTACAATGAATTGGAACAAATTGACTGACTTATTCAAGATGGCGTCAAATAAGTAAATAAGTCTGAAATAAGTCGGTAGTTGGAAAAGGGCCTTAATCTTAAAATGATTAAATTCAATATTTTCAAATTAAAATTAAAACTGAGGGCGGGGAATTTTTACCAAGAAAATTGTCACAGAATTAGGGTAGTAACTTGAAAAAAAAATACCGGAAGAGAAAATTTTTCACGTTAGTGTCAAATATTTGTGCTAAAAAATATTTATCACACAATTCGGGCACAGTCTTAATACAAAATATATATATAATAAATATTGTCATGAAGTGAAGAGTGAAACAAACGAATTATAAAACAAACACACACATATACCACCTCGATATTACAAAAACTTTGAAATCCGGAAGACATTTTCACATTGTAACTCATAAACGATAGTTTACATTGAAAAGCAACCTATACGCGATTTCCAACAAAGTAGCTGACATCTGCAGACGGAACCTGACACTACTACAAAGGAGATCAAAAGTGTATTGGCGAAATTCATGATGTTAAGATTATTAATAATATTAATATGGTTATTAGGCTATTATTGTAATTAAAATATAACTCTGGTATAAAGCCTATACTCATTTTCTGCCTTGAAAATGAGTATAAATAATACTCGAAATGTCGGCATTTTTTAATAAATAATTTAAAAAACAATATAGGCTTTATACCAGAGTTATATTTTAATTATTCATAATATTAAAATGTTACATATTTAGAAAAAAAAAACGAAAGTGATTAAAATTAGTTGATAATTAGTTGATAGGCAAAGAACTTTTATAAATCAACATTTGATATTTTCAAAAAACCGTAGAAAACTGACTAAAATTTTTATTTTTAGTCGGGTGATAGTACGAAAATTAAATTTTCAGTTAAGCTCCAGGACATAATAAAATATTTAGGTGGTGTAAATACACCATTTATAGAAAGAGAAAAATTATTTAGAGCTGACCACTTAATTAAAGTTGGTTTTATAAAATCAAAACCTAACGAAATAGGAATAATTCATGTATTTGGTTTAGTTTTACAAACCACGCACCCACGAGAGAAACAGCATGAAGTAAATTTTTTTATAAAAACTGAAATATCCCAATAGACTGGAAATTGTTTATGTAAAGGTGGCATTGGTAACAAGTTCAAATACATCGCAGCGCTCCTTATATGTTGTGACAGGTAATCTAAATATTTATAGTACTTTTTTAAATTCTTTCTAATGAAAAATATTTTTCAGGTTGGATTGTTTGAATCTGCTAATATGTACAGACCTTCAACAGAAACGGGGCAAGAAAACTAGTTTAAGATACGAGCATTTGTTTGGACCTAAACGAGTCGACCAACTGTGTTTTATAGCTAAGAAACCAGAATTGTATCTAACAACACCTGAATAGGATGGATCGAACCGAAGACGTGTCTTTGCAGCAGCACAGGGTTCTACAGTTTACCTTCACCAACAAACCAGACGAGTGGTTAGCGTGTCGGAAAATTCAAATTCATATGGAGCTCAAGAATGTATACATGCAAATATTTCTAATACTGATGATCACAATTCCGTACAGTGTGATTGCCCTTCTGAGCCAATTAACCTATTATTAATTTTTGAAAAAAGTTTTATTTTACCAACCAAAATATCACAAGAACTGCTGAAATTTTATATTGAGTTTGTGGTTGTAAATATACAAAAGGCTGAAGAGATTTGTTCTGCAACCCGTGAAGAAAACAACAGCAGATGGAAATATGAGCAATCACTCAGAATAAATGCATATGCACCATATACATATAGTAAGAATAAAAACCCAAATTGGAAAGCGAAGGCTGAATGATACGTTTCCATGAAAAATTTAAAAAATCAAAATATGCAATATGACTTAGATAACGAAAAGATAGCAATAAAATTGTACGAAACACGAAAGAATGCTCGCGTTGAGAGATTGGGCTTAGTAATTCATCCACAGGCATCGTGGTTAGGATATAGCCCAGATGGCTACTTAGAAAGTAACCACAAATTAATAGAGGTGAAATGTGTAAGATCTGGAGAAGATCTTGAATAGGTAGAAGCAATAAAAACAGTAAAATATCTTACTGATCAATATTTTTTAAAAACTAACCATTCACATTATGCCCAAATACAAATTGGAATGGCTGTAATGGTCTGTGATTTTATAGTATATTTTAAAAAATCAAATTATTGTCATGTGATTACTGTAAATATTGATTTTCTTAATGAAATAAACTAAGTAAAAATAAAACTACGATTTTTTTATGTTTTTATTTTGAAAGTTTGTTGTATTTTCTAGGACGCTATCAACTAATAGATAGTAAAGTCACCATTACTAATAATTGCCTGGCTCCTTTTGTCCATACTATCAACTAATTTTTCTGCACACTGTGGTGATAAATTTTTCCATATCTTTCGGAAAGTCGCGCTAGGGCGCTCAAATTGTCAGAATATTATTATCAATTTTACATCTTAAAATATTAAATATTTTCATTCGTGGAATAACTCGTTTTACGTGAACTCTTGCGATTGATATTTCTGTGTTGCTCTCTACTTTTTTTCTGGAAATTGACAATTTATCCCTGCACTAAAAGTAGGCCGGACTAGTTTAAGCCCCTTGTCTGCCAACTCCTTTTCAATGGCAAAGCTTTATCCACCATAATTGAATCGTTCTGTTCAAATTTTTCTATTCATTTTTCTTCGGTAGGTTATCATTACGCATGGTGAAATGCATACCAAAAATTTAATCGTATTATGTCCTTTGTAATGTGAATAGGTAGAAATTTTAGGGGCAGTTGTACACTTGAACAGGCACCTGGGCAATCAAGAATTGCTCTTACATTTGTTAACTTCTGCCTAAAACATTTAGGAAGATTGGCAACGGTTTCTTCTTTAGAAGGAAAATAAATTGCTGATATTAATGCGGTTTTAAGGATGGGCATCATCGCAGCAAAATTCCGTGAAATTGTACTTGATGATAAACCAAACATCGAAGACAAACAGATGAACGAAAGATTGGTCTATAACTTTATCAAAACTAAAACAATTTGATTTGATATTGAAAATTATATATAGTGGCAACACAGTCTTCGATGGCATCTAGTAATGCAAATGAATTTATGCCCGTCCAAGAATTCAACAGGCTTGCATTTGTAATTAGATCCGTTATTAGAATATACCGGGTTTCAATAACATCAATACCATTTGCTTGGACACATTTATCGTAGTTTTCGGGTTGTGATTCGATCTGAATTACAACTGCTAAATTCTCCGGATACTCGCTAAAGCTGGAGGGCCCTGTACTAAATTGCTGCCCTGTTTTGAGCGTTCCGTAGACTTTCTCATTTTTGCTGCCTTTTTAATCGGCTTTCTATTTGATCCTATCTGTTGGTTTTCGTTTTTGTGACAGATTTTTACTTGGCAATGCATTCATCTTTAAGTAATGTTTATTGCCATTTTCTAGAACATAATTTAGCAAAACTAGCTATTTAAAAAGAAAATTTTATTGCAATTACTTACGATTTATGTAATCATTAGAAGTAAAACGATTACTGCAAACTCGAAAATTGTCCGAAATTTTCACACCAATTCTGCAAATGTGAATCCATGGATTTTCTAATATAGGGTTCTTCGGAAACTCGTGCAACCTTCTTGATTTATCAGCTCTTGCTAAACAACCAAAAACACTACACATTTTGTGACTTTTAAACTTTGGTTTCAAGTTAAACCCTTGAAATTCCATATTCATTTTGAAAAAGCTATTAAAATATTTATGTAGTTTTAATTTTTATTGGCACAATTAATCTTCCATACAAATTTTGCATGAATACAAACATTTTGACGTTACTTATGCCCTTTGCGTAAAACGACAATAGCGCATCTATTGTTGATGGAAATCGCCTATATAGCTTTAGCTGAAGAATTAAAAAAAAAATGAGTGAGTCCATTAGTACTCTCAAGGAGATGTGTAAACATGGCGTGTGTATAGTATGTGGGTACAGTTTACTTTGAAGGAAGAAGGAATGCAATTTTACTAACCACAGTTTTTCATTTGTTTATTATCGTTAAATTGGTCTATTACTCTTTCGGTATAATCGACGCAATTGGATTTTGGTAGCTAAGATATATCATCAATGAGTTGTGTTGTTGTTGTAGCTAAGATATATCATCAATGAGTTGTATTGAGCATCCTTGCGTGACTGTGTCAGTTAGGTCGAGGTGATGTGTATGACCTAAGACTCTGACAGTTCAATGTTAAAAACCAGACGTCATTATTATCTCGTACAAAATTCGCCATTACAACGGATAAACCGGATTTGTGGTGAGGCGCGATAGCTAATTTTGAAGAAGACCCATTGAGGTCCCATTTTTACGTCCATGGTAGACGACATGATCATCGATAGCCGACGTGATGAACAGTCCTTCGAGATTCGTTACTCGTGCTAAAGCAATATACACAATTTGTTAACTGTGTCTTTTATCGTAAGAGTATATACTGACTATCTCGTTATAGGTACCACCGTGTGATGCATGAATTGTGGTGGCACATGAAGGTACGACGCTTTACATTAATTGTTGTTTATGCTTAACATTAATTGTTGTTTCGATTAATAGTTGAGCTTTTTCTAGAAATGGGCACCAAACATCGGTCGATATTCGTTTTCTGCGCCCATCCAGCTTCAAGCCACCTGACCTTCTTGCCAACTTGTGAATTTGAACCGAAATCCATCCAGAGTCGTTTGACATTTTTTACTGTCGACGATTTCATCGTTCTCGTTGTCCTGGTTAGGATGCCTATGCATTCGATATACTTTAGACCGCCCATAGTTCCATTTGTTACGTCAATATTGGTTTTGAAAAAGTACGGCAAATTATTTGTGTCCACTATGCTCATTTTATGGATCTTTTGACGGAATTGCTACTCCGGCAGCCCACTGACCATCTCTATTGAACTGAAAACAGCATTCAAACGTAGGAATATTAACAAGTTCGTCATTGCGCAGCCAGGTCTCGAAAACCAAATGAATTGAGCATACCTGCGTGACTGTGACATGAGACTCTGGCAGTTCAATGTTAAAAACGAGATGTCATTATAACCCCATTCAGTAGAACACATGATCATTGATAGCCAACGTGATGAACAGCGCCTAGAGACTCGTCACTCGTGATAAAGCAATATACAGCAGTTGTTGACTGTGTTTTTAATCGTATGAGTATGCAATTTCGTAATCGTAATTCGTATTTCGTATCGTAATTTTTTTTTTTGATTTTTCTGATCGATGGAATTGTCGATGGTTTCTATTTCATTCATTAAATTATTTTTTTCATTTTCCCTACTATTATATACATATACATAAAAGCATGCCATGTATAGTAAAAATTGTTTTTGTTGAGTTTCTTGCGTTTTTTTTCAAACGAAGTAGGTATACGTCATTTCCGTTCGTTTCATTTACAAGTTTACTCTAATACAAAAAATTTTGGTAGGCGCGCGTAAAGATGTTTACACATCAAAAATTGTCTCGTGGTCGTTCTTTCTACTACTCATCATCATTTTTTAGTTGTTTTACAATAATTTGCGCTAAAGTTAGTTCAAGAAATAATTGTGAATACGAGTAAATGCGTTGTTCGCGATATAAATGTTTGCGATAATTTTGTTGTCGAACGAAAAAAAAATCCAAAACGCTTTTTGAACGAAAAAAAATCCAAAAGAAAACAGTAGTCCCCCGACAACTCTAGAAAATACTTGAGATTGAACTTTCACCAGAATTCCTGCGGTATCGTTTATATTGGTTGTATTAAAATTTTGTTATCAGAAACGTAGTATCAATAAATGTTTATTTGAAAAATATGTTATTTTTTCACATTCGATACGATAGTTCTGTCCGTACTCGCGGTAAAGGCTCATTCCGTCCTGTATACATCTACTTAACGTTAATCAAATATTTTGTTATTTTTGGTTTATTCGTACTCATTAAGATATTTCTGATCTAGATCTTGTTTATACTCGTACCTAGAAACTACAAACGTTTTGTTGTCCAAAAATAATATTTAAATTTGGACACTCGTATCGTATTACGGCAAAATCCATTACAAGGCCTTTACTTAAAACGGTTGGAGGTGAAATCTTTAGCAAAGAAATTAAAACTCAATAAAGAAACTATCAAAACCAAAATAAAATAAAATCCTAATTATATTTTAATCTTTAATTAAGTTAATTCTTTTGATCTTCCTTCAGAATTTGTAATTATTTTTTATGAATTTTCATTTTTTCCGTTTTCTTAATGATTAATTAACGAGAAAAATCGTATAATTTTATCCTTTCATTAGATTATAAAACGAAAGAGAAAATCCCCGTATTGTTATTAAATGAAATGAAATAAAGCAAGATTGTGATTTCCTGACAAAAGCAAAAGGAAGATTTGATTTGAGTACACAATTTATATGTGTTCAGATTAGTATATTTTGGTCCTGCTAATTATATCTTAAAATTATTGATCAGTTGTATAAAACAAACATCATTAGTTCTATTTCGATCAATTTTTTATAAGTGAATTGTATAGTAACAAGCCTCATTAGCAATTAATGGTAGGGAGCAAAATTCAAAAGATATCTTAATTTCAAAATTGAATACGATTAAAAAATGTTTACTTCGTGTTAGCAGAGACAACCTAAAATTTCATCCCTTGAAAACGTAAAAATTTAAATTGCATGTTCATTTTCAGTAAATAATCGAACACAATCAAAATAATTTTGTTTTTTGCGTATACGTATACACAGTCTTACGAAAAATCACAGATACAACGATGGCATTGAAATTATCAGAATTAAATCTTGTTTCACTTGAAAAATCTTCTTTGATTGTGTGTGTCATTAATTCACATAAAGTATCTGAAATATTCATATTTATAATCGACGCATTAAATTATTTAAGAAAGAATTTTTGACATGAAAAACATAGCATAGACTTGCCCCCTTACTTTAGAGGTCGCGATTAACCTTTTGCAAGTGACAATGGGGTCGCCAATCATTTCAAAGGCATTTCTTCGACGTACAATGGTGTATATTGTTGAGGAATTAACCGGCTGTTGAGATTATTCTCATAACACTCAAAAGCCGGTTGGCAATAGTTTATTCTTATTAAAGTTTTAATTAAGGAAACTTCGATAAGGTCTAGTCAGTCAAAAAATGGAAACAAAATAATTCTTGCAAGCGGTTTTGATAAAAAGACTGATGAAAGCGGTTTTGAGTAGCAGGAAAGAATTGTCGGAAAATACTTTTAATGAGTTCTTAGGTCGTTTTCGTGTCTCAGGAAACGATTGCGAAGGCTGCTGATTTACGGGAGCTTTTACGGGATTTTTCGTGAAACTTTCGCTAAGCTTCAATTTTTTAATTGTTTTACGTATAAAGTGTTCCGGAAAGGATTAGTGCTGGGTGGTTTTCGATTAGTAGGAATCAACTGAGGCGAGTCGTTTAATTGCGGGGAAATACAGTTTCTGAGTCCCAGGTTCCTGTTTAATAGTCTCTAATACTGGTTTATCTAGCTTTCTTTCATGTTTTATGTTTTTTTTGATTTTTACAGATGCAACTAATGATAATAAAACAGAAATTTGAATAAAACTTAGCCATTTTCCAACAGCTTGATAATGAAATTAGGTCGGAGAACAAAATGAGTTCCCGGATGTGATTCGCAAAATACCATTTTGGAACAAAGAATACATTTGGGAAATGATTAATTTGAATAAAATTCAATAAAACCATTTTCGTATGTGGTTTTGGAAAATCGCTTAATTGAAAGGAAATGAACATTGATTTTTGAAACTGGTTCTGAGATGGTATCTAGGTTCATATTTTACTTAAAAGCTTATAACCTACAAAGATTTGGGATTGAAACTGCATTTGATTGAGATTATCATTACTAGGTAAGTTTCATAATAACAATAAGCGGAAATGTTAGGGTTTTTAAGATATTAAGGGAAACCCGCAACTGACACTATTAACTAATAATTTTGAAAACATAGAAGTTCAAATTTACTATAAAATTTAAATTGTACTCTCCAATTATCGTAAACTTTGTTTATCTAGTAGCCTTTTACTTAGCAAACCACTTTTGTTTTATTGAACTGCTAAATAAAGGACTATCCTCTTCCCAGTAAATCCTCTAGTTAATTGGGTCTAGTTTTTAAATGGTATTTTATTAAGTTAGTGTTAAAATTATGCGAATCGAGAATATACAGATATGATATTTATATAAGGGTATTAAAATGGTATTGCATGCCATGACCGAGCTGGATATGGATGAAGGTATCCAGATCGTCAGTTACCTAACGCGAGAACATGTATAGACACATATAGGCTATCACGTAAAAGTGTAATTTTAGCCAACCACCGAGTGAATGAGCATTTACCAGCTCTGCCATTTTACAGTAATGAGACGGTGTTGTGAGCCGCCAGGAATAATCTTTAGTCGCAGTACGATATAATTATCAGGGCAATTTAAAATGCTTGTATATAAAATTTGAAATATACTGCACGCTCAACAGCTTTTTTCGTACCACCACATACCCGTCCGGAGCCTTTTGCCTGCTAATACGGATAACCAAAGAAAATTTCTGAAGTTTCTTTTGGAACTACGACTGAAATTTGAAAACTATATACTTATAATATTCGGGTTGGGTACGCTATCCCATAATCAAATTCCCAAATACAAAATTCCAAAACCAAAATCCCAAATTACAAAATCCCAATTTACAAAATCCCAAACCCAAAATTCCAATTTACAAAATCCCAAAAAAAATCCCCAATTTTCAGAATAATTTTTATTAAAACATGTGCGGCGTGTTGTTAACCTCTGAATTTGGTGGTCTATAAACAGCCAATAATTTAATCGTAAATTTTGAATGACGTCAATTTATACCAATAAGCAAATATCACGACAAATTGTCATTTTGTCGGAATCTACCCCTGGAACCTCATAAATTTCTTGTTTATGTGTATTATACAGTGGGTAAAAAAATAATAGGTTTGGGTTAGCTTAAACAAGATAATTCGTTATATCTGTGGATGTATCCGTTTTCTTGTCGTTGTATTTTCTGTAACTATACATAGTCATAAAAATAAATTTATTAAATGTTGTTCTTATTTTTATAAGTTTTATTTCTTTTTATTAAATACTTTACCTTAATATATGTTTTGTTATTATTATTTGTTATGACATCTAGTTGTTAAGAAATGTATAATTAATGACATTTCTGAATGGGCTAATGGATGCGTTTTATGTAAATAATATAGTTAGGTACAGTTTGTTAAAACTGGTATACAATCTGGCTGTAGTTGATGTGACGAATCATAGAGTCCTTAGCCAGGTTGTATACCAGAAAAAATAGTATATAAGATTTTGTTTTAAATTTTTTCCACCAGTCGATTAAAAATATATGTTCAATTAATTAAGGACACATAAGACGGTGTAATAGAATTGTATAACCGTTAACTTTATAATTTTAATATATTGAATAAATAATTATTAAATACAATATAAATTGAGTTAAAATCTTTATTATGTAATTTATATTTATAAACGTGAATCAAAAATAATAGCTAATAAAAATATATCAGCTGCTGTAAATATCAGTATTGGAGGACTGATAGGAATCCGCATATATGATCATAAATTAAATAAATATCAAATATATTTATTGCAACACACACGCACCCTCCTAAATATCCTTATTATCCTACTTTAAGTTATTATATTTTCTAAATTGGTAAATTATTTGTTGTTATGGGTATTTCAATCAACTATACTTTGCGTGCAGATGTTTCGTTTACTTTTGGGGAAATTCCACAAAACGCATTTTAGAATAAAATTAAAGAGTATAAAAATAATACTCGTAGGTGTGGATTAAAATATTAGTGAAATCTAGTGTAAATTATTATTGGATTATTAAATAATAATTTACACTAGATATCACTAATGTTTTAATGCACACCTATTATTTCGGATCCGCTCAAAACGCGATATTTCAAAACGAGATATGACAAAACGAGATATGGTACAAAACGAAATATTTCAAAATGTGATACTTCAAAACGCGATATGGTACAAAACGCGACATGGTACAAAATGCGATATTTTGAAACGCGATATATCAAAACGCGATATGGTACAAAACGCGATATGGTACAAAACGAGATATTTCAAAACGCGATATTTAAAAATGCGATTTGGTACATAATATGCGTTGCGAAGCGACGGAGCGCAGCGACCCACCTGATATCGATCCTATGTACTATCGTTCCTATCGACTTTTAAATTCCTATAAACTGAAATTAAATTTCCCCTTCACCCGTCTGATATGACCCGATCCTAAACTCCCGTTTTGTACCATATCGCGTTTTGTACTATATCGCGTTTTAAAATATCGCATTTTGAAATATCGCGTTTTGTACCACATCGCGTTTTGTACTGTATCGCGTTTCGAAATATCGCATTATGAAATATCGCGTTTTGTACCGTATCGCGTTTTGTACCGTATCGCGTTTTGAAATATCGCGTTTTGATAATTCGCGTTTTAAAATATCGCGTTTCAAATGAGACCCCTATTATTTATATGCATACACTTTTGTTTTATTTTATAACGCGTAGAATTTCCTAAAAATAAACGAAACATCTGCATGCAAAGTATAGTTGATTGAAATACCCATAACAACGAATATTTTACCAATTTACCAAATTTAATAACTCAAAGAACGATAGTAATGTAAGTAGGTTTTGTAAATATAAAAAATGTTATATTTAAATAAATAAAAAATTAAGAATTTCTTCGTAATTATTAGAAAAATCTTATTAAAGCTGTAAATTGGAACGTGCCAAGCACTGCACGCCAGACGAAAGGAGTCATCATCAAGCATCGGGAAGATGGCAGAACATACAAAAAAATATCCTATAGTATGTGGGAATTTTTTTTGTATATTTGGCCTCCAAGATGTTGCGATTTGGACACCGTTCGATTATTTTCTTTCGAGATTTCTGAAAAACAAAATGTAGGAATGATCCACAAACAATTCAAGGTCTTAAGAACAACATTCGAGCTGAAATTGAGGCTATTGTACTACTTATTGGAAAAAGCCATCAACAATTTTGATGTTCGGTTGCAGACCTGTAACAGAAGCCGTGAAGGTCATGTCAACAATGATGAATTACATATGTACATAAATAGCATACAACCAACTTTCATTTTCAATAAAAGAATTTGAATTTTCATACACAATACATACATTATATGATATGGACTATATTATTGTAATATATATTATGTGTTTTTTTAAATATAGAAAAAGTAACCGATGGTGCAACCGAGTGACAAATTTCGCATCAGAAATTATGATGGAGTTACGACATCTCGAACACGAAAGTAGAAACCAATAGTGAAATAACCGGACACGTGGTGCAGTGGTTAAAGCTTCCGCACTTGGACCGGGAGGTACTGGGTTCGAATCCCATCAGAGGCTAGATGCAAATCGAATTTTCATCATCGATTACAATCGGTGGTGATAATAAACACAACTAGGACCCTCTATGGAGTGCAAAATTCAGCGCCGACCTACCGTCCATGTCAATGTACAGGTTGACATGGAGCTTGCAATGTTCTGGTGGTAAACTGTAGTTGTGTGAATAGGTGAATGGGTTAATGATGTTGCGTGAATGCGTGGTATCGCAATGGGCCAAAGGCCTAAATATCAACGACTGAAACCTAACCTAATAGTGAAATAAGCAATGAAGTGTTGAATAAGAAACCGGATTTTAGGACTTTAGATGGGCGTTGTAAAGGAAGTAAAAAATTACGGCTGGGTATGAAATCATAAGCAGTCGTGAATTGTGCAACTAAAGAACTCACAAGTGAAGAGATGTGGTTTTTAAGATAGAGTTGCATTTCTAAATCGCCAGGAATGTTGTAAATAAACACAATGTCAATTAAATATTAAATTAAATTTAGTTAGTATTGACGAGCGGTAAGACTTTACTCGGGAAACATTGAGTATCTAAACCCAAGTATTTTTACTTTCAATTTTTCTGGCGATATTCGTACTTAAGTACTAAACTTAGTCTAGTATTTTTCTAAGTTTGAGTTGCAATTTATTAAAATAAAACGTATGAAGCGTGTCGCGAAAATCCGAAACTGGACGAAACTCATTATAAACATTTTATTGCATGTGTATACGTATTGAGAAATATTTGGCGGGAACAATTGTGCTTGTGTTTGTTTAAACGGCAATTTCAAATTTTGGTTGTAAAATTAAATGTTTTTAAAGAAATATTTTTGATTTGTTTGTCTTTTATATAATAAAAGAAATTTGTGGATATTAAATCGGTTTCGATAGAGTTCGTAAATTTTTCCATAGTACAATCTAAAATGTTGAAAATAATATTATAATTATTAAATTTAACACGGAGTAACGTAAACCATACCTCACATTATCTTTATTGACCGTTAAACGTAAACTTGCAGCTAAGCTCTTTGGTGAACAGGTCTGTAAAGTTTGCTCTAACTCACTTTTTTAGTTCGTGGCCATCTTGCTTCATAAATAATGATTTCTAAATATAAAATAGGAAAACAAAATATGTATAATAGATTGTACCAAAATATCTCGAATGAATCTTTACATTACCAATTGTTTTACAGCCTTCCTATCTTCAATTAAATTAATATCAAAGTTGATAAATGTATCCGCATCGTTAAACGTTACTATAAACTTAGTGTTCTCTCAATAAACTAAATAACGCCATTTGTATACGCATATGTATATAATACGTATACGCTACAAACACTATCATTATAATGTGAAGTTTAACTTTCGTCAATTTTGGATGAAAACGAAGGAAAATACTGTGCTCAATTTTTACTTTCGTTTTGTTATACTTGGGAATCAATGTTCAACAAATTTCCGCCATATATCATATTTCATTCATGATAATTTGGTATGCTTTCTGTCGTAAACTGCAGTGATTCATCTTTCCATAGAATATAATGGGAGCGGTACTGAAGCCCAAAAAAAAAAATCCAAGTAGACAAAATCCCAAAACGATTTTTTGCCCAAACACAAAATTTATTTTAGTAAAATCCCAAAATAAAAAATCCCAAACACAAAATTCATTTTAGTAAAATCCCAAATTAAAATAAAAATCCCAAAAAAATATCATGTTATAAATCAAAAAAGGTATTAATTTATTTCATTACTGCTAAACATGGTAATTATTAATCACAAAAATTGGTAAAAAAAACAGTGAAGAAAAAATAGAATAATTATTATTTTTAAATTAATAAATTTATATTAAATTCTAGAAAAGGTCGTTTAGTTCAAGTTTAGTTTCAATATTGTAGTTTAAATAATCAATTTTAGGTATAGTCAACCGTTTTTTGATTACATTTATAATTTGTTTATATTTTTTACATTTTTTTTTGTTTTGTGGAAAATGTTCGCCGCAGTTAACTTTTTGATAATTTGTCTTAGCTGGGATTAATTCTTTTTTTAAATCATCTATAATTGTATACAGCCCACTGTTTCGTTTCCCCACAACAACTTTGAGTCGTCGATGCCATGCCTCTACGCTATTCTGAATACTCGGAAAATTTTGCTTCCACGCATCTTCAATTGACCAAAATTTTGGATCGTATTTTGGAGCAGTGTTATTTATCCCTGCAATGTAATTGGTTTTTAACCACTTTGCGATTTTTTTGGAATCGGTATCTTCTAAATGCTTATATAACTCTTTATAATAAGTTTTTATTTCTGTAGGAGGGACAAAAGCAATGCTTTTAATCATCCTTATCTCTAAACTAAAAGATTCGCTTCTTCCATATTTAACTGCTACTTTCGATTTTTGAACCTGGCGCCATATGATTTTCCCAAAATGAAAAAGACATCCCTTAAACTCCGTCGACGAAAAACTCACGCGCTGCAGAATGAATGTTTTTTCAAAGTCGGAAATAATCCGTTTTGATTTTATTGGGATATTGTGGTCCGCCGCTATACGATGAAGTTCAAAAAAAAATTCTGTATAGCATTTTTTATTTTTCTTGCTCATTAAGCAAAATAGTAGCGGTATAATTTGGTTTCCAATTTTTCCATGGATACTAAATAGTTGCGCCATAATTGTCGGTACTACATAAACAGTACCATCCATTAGCCAGCAAGATGACTCAGATAAAATCTTTATACTTGAAATAGTTCCAAATATGATAATTTTGTCGTTTTGGATATCCTTTTCTGATAATATGAATAATTCTTCTTCAAGGTATCGTAAATGTTGCGGAATATCGATTTCGGTTAAATTTGTTGGCTCTTTAAGAATACTTGAGCGAATCCTTTTGATTTTTCGATATTGCGCTTGTTTATTTGGTAAGTAAATACGACATACTGGTTCACATTCCACGGTTACCTCGCGAATTATTTGAGATGCAGGTTGTGTGGTAGAAGCAGCTTTGTATTTTAGATCTATATTCGCTTCTGTAATATTCAAATCAGCAGCACGAGGATCATGGCAATGTTCAAATGATTTTTGAAACTCTTTATGTATATTATCTTCTATCGTTGTTACTAGTTTGTTTTTGCAGAAAAACTTTTTTCTCTCAGCACATCTCCACTTGAACAAATTAGATTTTGCACTATCTAGATAATACGAATACCCGTTATGGAATAACTTATTCTCACCCTTACTGCTTGTTAAAATATTCATTTTTTACAATAGAACTAACTAATAATGTATTTAATGCAAAAAAACAAACAATTATAAGTTTCATATATAGAATTTTCAAAGATTATATACGTTTTGTCTATAGTGAAACAAATTGTATAATTTTCCAAAGCATAGTATGATATCATGCATAATATTGTAGTACAATAATAAAATTTTCTTTTTTATCACACGGTGTATTATTTAAGAAATGTAAAATTCCCAATTTTCAGAATAATTTTTATTAAAACATGTGCAGCGCCGCACATGTTTCAATAAAAATTATTCTGAAAATATCCGCATATCCCAATAAAACCAAAACGGATTATTTCCGACTTTGAAAAAACCATTCATTCTGCATCGCGTGAGTTTTTCGTCGACGGAGTTTAAGGGATGTCTTTTTCATTTTGGGAAAATCATATGGCGCCAGGTTCAAAAATCGAAAGTAGCAGTTAAATATGGAAGAAGCGAATCTTTTAGTTTAGAGATAAGGATGATTAAAAGCCTTGCTTTTGTCCCTCCTACAGAAATAAAAACTTATTATAAAGAGTTATATAAGCATTTAGAAGATACCGATTCCAAAAAAATCGCAAAGTGGTTAAAAACCAATTACATTGCAGGGATAAATAACACTGCTCCAAAATACGATCCAAAATTTTGGTCAATTGAAGATGCGTGGAAGCAAAATTTTCCGAGTATTCAGAATAGCGTAGAGGCATGGCATCGACGACTCAAAGTTGTTGTGGGGAAACGAAACAGTGGGCTGTATACAATTATAGATGATTTAAAAAAAGAATTAATCCTAGCTAAGACAAATTATCAAAAAGTTAGCTGCGGCGAACATTTTCCACAAAACAAAAAAAATGTAAAAAATATAAACAAATTATAAATGTAATCAAAAAACGGTTGACTATACCTAAAATTGATTATTTAAACTACAATATTGAAACTAAACTTGAACTAAACGACCTTTTCTAGAATTTAATATAAATTTATTAATTTAAAAATAATAATTATTCTATTTTTTCTTCACTGTTTTTTTTACCAATTTTTGTGATTAATAATTACCATGTTTAGCAGTAATGAAATAAATTAATACCTTTTTTGATTTATAACATGATATTTTTTTGGGATTTTTATTTTAATTTGGGATTTTACTAAAATGAATTTTGTGTTTGGGATTTTTTATTTTGGGATTTTACTAAAATAAATTTTGTGTTTGGGCAAAAAATCGTTTTGGGATTTTGTCTACTTGGATTTTTTTTTTTGGGCTTCAGTACCGCTCCCATTATATTCTATGGAAAGATGAATCACTGCAGTTTACGACAGAAAGCATACCAAATTATCATGAATGAAATATGATATATGGCGGAAATTTGTTGAACATTGATTCCCAAGTATAACAAAACGAAAGTAAAAATTGAGCACAGTATTTTCCTTCGTTTTCATCCAAAATTGACGAAAGTTAAACTTCACATTATAATGATAGTGTTTGTAGCGTATACGTATTATATACATATGCGTATACAAATGGCGTTATTTAGTTTATTGTGAGAACACTAAGTTTATAGTAACGTTTAACGATGCGGATACATTTATCAACTTTGATATTAATTTAATTGAAGATAGGAAGGCTGTAAAACAATTGGTAATGTAAAGATTCATTCGAGATATTTTGGTACAATCTATTATACATATTTTGTTTTCCTATTTTATATTTAGAAATCATTATTTATGAAGCAAGATGGCCACGAACTAAAAAAGTGAGTTAGAGCAAACTTTACAGAGCTGTTCACCAAAGAGCTTAGCTGCAAGTTTACGTTTAACGGTCAATAAAGATAATGTGAGGTATGGTTTACGTTACTCCGTGTTAAATTTAATAATTATAATATTATTTTCAACATTTTAGATTGTACTATGGAAAAATTTACGAACTCTATCGAAACCGATTTAATATCCACAAATTTCTTTTATTATATAAAAGACAAACAAGGAAAATTATTTAAAAAAAAAATCTAGTGTAAATGTTAGAAATTAAAAAACTGAATAATTTAATCGAAATGTATATATATGTATGTCCAAAGTAAACAATAATGAATTAAAATAATGAATTTAATAAATCATTTTATATTACAAAAACAAAAATATTTCTTTAAAAACATTTAATTTTACAACCAAAATTTGAAATTGCCGTTTAAACAAACACAAGCACAATTGTTCCCGCCAAATATTTCTCAATACGTATACACATGCAATAAAATGTTTATAATGAGTTTCGTCCAGTTTCGGATTTTCGCGACACGCTTCATACGTTTTATTTTAATAAATTGCAACTCAAACTTAGAAAAATACTAGACTAAGTTTAGTACTTAAGTACGAATATCGCCAGAAAAATTGAAAGTAAAAATACTTGGGTTTAGATACTCAATGTTTCCCGAGTAAAGTCTTACCGCTCGTCAATACTAACTAAATTTAATTTAATATTTAATTTACATTGTGTTTATTTACAACATTCCTGGCGATTTAGAAATGCAACTCTATCTTAAAAACCACATCTCTTCACTTGTGAGTTCTTTAGTTGCACAATTCACGACTGCTTAAGATTTCATACTCAGCCGTAATGTTTTACTTCCTTTACTACCCCCATCTAAAGTGCTAAAATCCGGTTTCTTATTCAACACTTCATTGCTTATTTCACTATTAGGTTAGGTTTCAGTCGTTGATACTTAGGCCTTTGGCCCATTGTGATACCACGCGTTCACGCAACATCATTAACCCATTCACTTATTCACACAACTACAGTTTACCACCAGAACATTGCAAGCTCCATGTCAACCTGTACATTGACATGGACGGTGGGCCGGCGCTGAATTTTTCACTCAATAGAGGGTCCTAAGAAGTCGATTCCAGTTTTTAAGGAAAGATATTCACAGATTGGCCAGAATGTTGTTTCCGAGAACTCGAGTGAAGGTGTAAAATCTCAGACATTAGGTGGGTGTTGCAGACGTCACGCAGGATAGAGAGATGTTACAATTGAGTTGCGACAGAGTCGAGGCTCAGAAAAGTCAGAGGAACGGGAAGTTTATACACCGAACCAACATTTGAGCGAACACTTAGTTCGGACGACGTTGCAGTTATCAAAACGCTGATGGAAAGAGCAATGAGTAAATTTTATTTAGATTTAATAAGGCAAAAACATGTAGAAAACATAAATTTAAGAAAGTGTTAGCCGAAAAAATGAGTTTTGATGAGATTTTGAAAAGAAATTGCCAAATTAAAATTTAATTTGTCATGATAAAATAAATCTTTCAAAAATAAAAAATACAATAAAATGTTGTAAACATCTTGAAGACATGCACAATCACTCTGTTTATTAAGACTTGTTGGATTTGTCTTGATGTGCATCATCTCCAAAACCCGCCTAGTATTTAATTTACTTTCCTTTTTCGATAACCTGAACGTTGTCTAAAGAAATATTGTGTTGGGTATCATAAAGATGTTTTGATAAGGCACTAACTCCATCACGATGAACAGTTTTGTTGTTGTAATTTTTTGGTATCTCGTTTATGTTGACAAAATCTTTCACTTAAACGTTGCTGCGTATGCCCAATGTAAATTTTGTCACATTCACAAACAATCTTATAAACTACATTTGTTTATTACCTAAAATTGTACGACCTATGAGGTTTGAAAATATTCGTGTTTTTAGACTATTATGTCCTTTACCCACTATTTTAAAATTGTATTTATTAAGACAAAAACTTAATTTTTCATAAAGAAACTTTACATATGGAATTGATATATACTTAAAATTGTTATTGGCCACTGTTGGAACATTTTCGACAGATTGGCTGTTATTAGAAAATTTGTACTAATAAGAATTTAATATTTGATTCAAAAATGAATTTGGATAATTATTTTTTAAAAGAGTTGTTTTTAGAAGCCGAAAATTATTTTTGTGAAAAACAGGGTCAGATAATTGAATTATTTTTTGAGATAATAATTTAACAGTATTCCGTTTATACGAAATAGGTAAATGAGAATCAAAAATAAGGTATCTGCCAGATCAAGTCGATTTATGAAACCAATCTGTCGAAAATGGTAATGGTTATTCATAATACGGATGGCTCACTTCATTATATTTATTTTTTCTACATGTTTTTGCCTTATTAAATCTATACTGCTTTTCTTAAAATGTTTACAAAAATAGTTTTTCTTGTTTTAATATCTTCCTCTATTGAGTGACAGTATAGTGTTATAAAATTATTTTTTGTATTTCTTTTAAATATTTTTTTAATTAATTTAATTAATTATTTTATTCATTTATTATTGTAAGTTTTCTGTTTTTTTGCTAATTGTTTTATGTTTTTTAACTTTTACTTAACGTAATTTTAGTACCTACACATTATTTTTTCTGATGATGAACATAAATTTTGTTGGAAACGTCGTTGTAAAATAAAAATATAAATATACAAATAAAAGGGCTATATACCAGAAAAGAGGATTATTTAATAATTTTTATACCTCCGTTAGTATAAAGATATCAATGGGCATGGAAGGTTATGCAATCTTTTCATCCCGCAGCTCAAATCGTCGAGGTTCATTATTGGTCGTGGTGTGGTTAATCTTCCATGAGATGGCATTGCGTGTTTGATGACAAATGTTAAAAATTTAAGACCTCTACAGCACCTCACAACTACTTACCAATTCATAGTCCACTCGCAAAAAGAAATTTTATTCATTTTGTTAATTCGCAAAACTTTAAATTAATTGGAAATGCAATATACCATATTAGATAATTTAATATACACCTACGGTATTTTATTCAAAAAGAAAATCATTATTCCTAAATTACTAAATTACTATAGTTATAAATAATGTGAAAAAAAAATTCACTAAAAATTACTATCAGAAAAAAAATTAAGAAAACTAATTAAAGTTTAAGGGATCCTAAGCAAAAAATTTAGAATTATATTATTTCTTACTAAATACTCGCTTAGACGTAACACTTCATGCGACATGACAATGGATCTTCCTGGTTACTAGATTTTAAAAACAAAATTTACTAAATAATTTTGTCCAAAACTCTCAATAAAACTTTTTTAAATTTTAGTTGGCTGCATTAGTTGAAATTTGTTTTTATTTATTTGTCATGTCAACATTTCAAGTGATAGAAAATGTCGTTTGAAGTGATAGCAGTCGCAAGGAAATATTTATAAAGGAGCATGCTAAGATTTAAGAAACAGCCAGAACGACTTTATTGGATACTTATTTTGTAGGTTTCGATTGAGTGATCTAGTAACTAGGAAGATGAGTAGGCACGTCACTTGAAGTGACGCGAATAGGGGAATAGGAGTTTAACTAAATACTAAATATTAGAGTAGACAATTAATTACCACAATAACAGCCCCAATCGCATACACGTATCACTTAAATTAAATCTTATTTTCGAATGAAATTAACTTTCGTTTTAGGCACTTAGGGGTATATCCTCCATCCAGTCGCAAGTTAATTTTTTGCGATCAGAAATATGGTTACTAGATTTATTTTGCCATGTTAATTGACACATTTTTTTTAAATTTAAATTTGTTTTGCGATTGTAAAGTAGAAATCCACGAAAAGACTGCTACGCCTTTTCCGAGGTCGCAGTCTTTTTATACATTTCTACTTAGCAATCTCAAAACAAATTTAAATTTAAAAAAAATGTGTCAATTAACATGGCAAAATAAATCTAGTAACCATATTTCTGGTCGCAAAAAATTGACTTGCGACTGGATGGAGGATATACCCCTTAATATTGTCCAATTATTTAAAATCTTAAGGGTAGATAATTCAATATATTGTTCTTATCATTAATTTATTATTATTTTATTAACTTATATCCGGCTTAGACTAAATATATTATTGTTAAGGTAGCCGTTTTATAATTTTAATACAAATGTGATACAAAGCCGGCCTTGCAAGTGCGATATGACCACCAAACTTTTAATTTTATCGTAACCGCTCTGCACATTCGATATTACGAACACTACTTAACACTAAATTGATTTTAAATACAACTCGAACTTAAAATTATAAGATATGAGATGATTATACTATTTATAAATTAATTATACTTTGATTAAGAAAAGTTCTAAATTTGATCAAAGTTAGATACGATATAGTTTTTTTTTCTAGAACTCGAGATCGCAATCACACAATATGTTTATCAAAAACGTTCAATTTACTTAGATCACTAATGATTCTAAACTTTAACTCTTCATAGCACAAATTTGCAATTGATTCGCTAAATTGCTAAGAAAATGCTGATAGTTTGATAATTCATTGTTATTGATAGTTTTCTCAATTTTTCAGGAAATCAAATTTTCTTGCCATTGCATATATGCAAGATCGTGCCATTAGAATAAAACAATTTCATTTTAAACAATAAAATCCTTATTTATTTTCTTTGTATATTCTTCATAAAGTTAATAATTTTATATAATCAACAATTATAAATTAAATAAAAAACATCACATTTCAATTTCATTTCGTAACACAATCTTCTTAAACCTATAATGGTGAAATGAAGTAAAGCAATGTCGATCTTTATTTAAACACGGCGCTGTGCCACATTTGGTGCATTTAATAAAGGTATAACCACCACAATTAGGGAGTTCACATTGTAGTCGCTTCATCATCCACTCTGGTCAATGATTTAGACAATCTGTTCGAACATCTTTTACGGGTAAGGGAGCTGCGTTGGGTTTTCTCCGCTTTGCTTCTATGAGCACATTTAGTTCTGAGGAAGGGCGACCACTCGATCTTTTGGCCAAGTATGACCGACACATAGATTCCGCGATGTCCATTGTAAAATCAGCAAGTGATAAAAGTTTGCCATTGGTTTGAATAGAAGCCTTATTTCGTTCGTACAATAGCCACGCGCTGGCAACTGCTAAATCAATTAAATGATAAAAAATCTGGTGATACCATTTTCTTGAACGAATTTTTATTTTGTACTGACTAATGTTACTATCTAGATAGTTAACACCATCCATAAATTAGTTGTAAACTTTTACAATATTTGGACATGAAGTGGTTATCATACACTGCTTTCTAACGAATTTGTCGATTGTATGTACGGGATTTTCTTCCACAAAATTCGATATCAAATTAACGTTTTTTGTATCTTTATAAGATATCACGACTATTTCCTAACAATCGACTGTTGTCAAGCTGCCTTGTTCATACACTTATCACTTGGGAATTTACAGTTTGTTATGCGGTTTTTTCGAACAGTTCCAAAGCAAAGAAATCCTCCGTTAGACTTATCGAAAAATAATTATCAAATACAACTTGATAGTTTCGATGGTTCTCAACATGCCGAAGCATTCTAATGACAACGTTATCGCATGCAGCTAGATGGTTCTGAAGGTAACCGATTTTTAACATCGTTTTCTTGTCAAGTATATAGCTCGAAATAATGATAATTTTCTGATATTTCTGACAATAGAAAAAGTTTAAAACTCCATTTATGTGACTTCGATGGGATACATTGTTTTAAGTAGTCTACCGATAAATAGTTTTCTGTGGCCCTATTCTGATAATTCCCCGGGAATAGGGAATTGGGGGAAAATTTTATATGTAATTTCTGTGCAAATATTTTTTTCCGGCCTACTGAGGAGAAAAGTTTGATGCAAATATTTATGTATAAATTGGGAATAGTTTTTCCATATCTAAATTTCCAAAGAAAATCATTCCCAATTTATTTTTGTTTTCAAAAAAATTAAAACGTTTTTTACCTCTTTTCTATCTCTTTTACCTTTACCTGCCTTTAGATAGATCAGTATACGGCCCTTTCAAAAAATTTATGTCGGTTGCTCAAGATGCTTGGTTGAGAAATAACCCCGGCAAGGTGTATGACGATTTATGATATTCCTGGTTTAGTGGCCCAAGCTTTTCCACGAGCCTTCATACCAGAGTCGATTACAAAAGGCTTTAGAGTATCTGGAATAGAACCATTTGACATAAATATTTTTGGAGATTTAGATTTCCTTCCATCAACTGTAACTGACCGACCTTATTCAGAATGTGCAACAACTCAGGATCGTGTAACATCACCTAATGTGACTATTGGCCAAACATCAGCTTGCATTCCTAATATTGATGTTACCAGTTGCGAGATTCCAAAAGCTATCAATACAATTATTGAACAAATTGATATTCAGTCTTTGCCAGTTGCAAATATTACCAGCGATTCCGTTTTCCATCGATCATTTAATGAGAGTGCACCAATCCAGGCTCATTTAATTAATCCTAATGTGACTATTGACCAAACATCTGATTCCATTCCAAATGATGATATTACATGCCATGAGATTCATAAACCTGGCAATACAATTATTGAAGAAATCGATATTCAGTCGTTACCAATTATATATGCTACCGAAGAAGAGTTTTTGCAAATCGCTAATGGTAAGTACATTATATGTTCATCTTATAATCAATATACTATACATATTCAATTTCAAATTTATAATAATATAGGAGATTATTTAGGAATGACTTTAAACCAATCCAACGAAGCAAATCATTTGAACATAAACCAACCTGGACCATCGCAAGTTAATTCAACATCTTCTATTCCACAAACAACAAATAAAATGAATACAATTTTCGCTCCAAATTTGGTTCGTCCTTTCCCAAAAGCAGCTCCAAGGAAAGAAAACCGCTGTGGACGGAAAAAGAGGAAAAGTGGTGCAATACTCACTGATACACCAGAAAAGAATACATTAGAGAAAGAGGAAGCGACTAGACTGCTTAAAGTAAAGCCTAAGCCAGCAAAACCCCTTTTGGATAAACGACAAAAGGTTAAGCGTAAAGTCCTACAAGAAAGAAACGATTGGTTTTATGTAGTTTGTAGCGAGGCTTATTCGTGCAGTAAAGCAGGAGAGTCTTGGGTTATGTGTGTATCGTGCAAATTTTGGTCCCATGGGTCCCACATGTGCCCCCCCCATGTGCAAATTTTTATTTAAGTTTTCTATCAATTTAGCAAAGCAAAAAAGTTTTAGTGTTACAAACTGCCCCGTATAAGAGGTAAGTTGAAACATAGTATGGGGTAACTTGTACCATATGATATCTAATAAATTAATATGAGCAATTAACAATAAACAAATTCAATATTTATTAAATAAAAAAGCATTTATACATAAAGTTCACAGATAAATAAAAAAATAAATAATTCAAATTCAACAATTCAATAAAAAAATATTATTTTGCACATTCGTGACAACGATAAATATCATTTATACCTTCTAACTCTGTGCATGCCTCATGGAGGCATGCACAGAGTTAGAAGGTATAAATGATATTTATCGTTGTCACGAATGTGCAAAATAATATTTTTTTATTGAATTGTTGAATTTGAATTATTTATTTTTTTATTTATCTGTGAACTTTATGTATAAATGCTTTTTTATTTAATAAATATTGAATTTGTTTATTGTTAATTGCTCATATTAATTTATTAGATATCATATGGTACAAGTTACCCCATACTATGTTTCAACTTACCTCTTATACGGGGCAGTTTGTAACACTAAAACTTTTTTGCTTTGCTAAATTGATAGAAAACTTAAATAAAAAGTAAGAAATACTATTCAAAAAATAGAAGCAAAAATACTAAATCTTTAAATTTTATATGTTTGAGTTTCATATCTCTTAAATATATATTTATATGAGCATCTAAGTAAAAATTGTTTCAACCTGCCCCGGTCTCCCCTATGCCAGATTTTTTTTAATAGAACATATAAATTCTTTCCTGAATCCCCTATTCCTGGGGAATTACCAGACAAGTGCCACCTGTTTCTCTATTCTGATAATTCCCTGGGAATAGGGAACTAAGGAAAGATTTTACATAGCTTTTATCTATAAATCAGTGTTTTCTGGCCTACTGAGAAAAAAGTTTGATCTAAATATTCGTAAATTACGAATAATTTTTCCATAGCAAATTTTCCAGGGAAAGTTATTCCCAGTTTTATTTTGTTTTCAAAAAAGTTACTACTTACTTTTTACCTTAGTTTGCCAGAAAAAATTATTTAAATAGAATTTATATGTAAACTCTCTCCCCAATTCCCTATTTCCGGGAAATTACCAGAATAGGGCCACTGGTTCTATTTTCCTGAATGTGTTTTGGAGTGTGTTAACTACTGCGCCTTTATTCTTGAAATCGGTGGAAATTTCCGTAATCGGAATACAATTTGCTATGAAATTCTTTATATACACGGCCAATCTCTCGAACCATACGGTACTCAACCTTCAAAACTACTCAAAAAAACTGTATTACCACTAGTTAAACAGATCCAAAAACAGCATTTAATCAAAAAATGGCTTATCACACATCCGATTTACATGCGTAAACAATCAATCGTTGGTAAATCTTATCTTCTTTTGGTTTACCCCTTTCAAACTTAACCATACAATTGAGTAAACGGCTTGATTTTTACGGTATAATAGTGCACTTAGCTATTTATATTGTTTTCAATCATTAACGCACTCAACAAACACAACAAAATTTTGGTTTTATTTTTTTATTTTCCTTCGCACTTGATTATATCGATACGATTTCACGTGGACTACTGATTTTTGCCAAATAATTATCAGTAATCGTCGTGACCACGAACCTAAATAGGTAAGAGGAGGAAAAGAAAAGCGTTATGCTATTCCTCCTCTTCTAACCAATGCCGTTCAATATTATGGTCCCTACCTTTGGGTATGATCGGAAATTAGGTTAAGGAAACTTGCTTGCCATGGTTATCCAATGTTATAAGACTTCGGCGTTGTTCGACGTCACTCTACAGTATTTTCGGGACATTTTCATTAAAACTAATCCGAGAATTTCTAGATTCTAATCATGCTTAATCATAATCGATCAGAGTATAATAAAAACCAGAAATTACTATGTAGTAGTTTACAGTCGAAGTAACAATTATTGTGACCCTAGCAGAGATTGCAGTAGGTCACTAAATCCAAGACTGTTGTCAACGTTGGATTTATGTTTTCTCGCGGCAGTCTAATTCTCGAGGTAAGCAACACCAAAAACTGCGAAACAGATGTTGGGAATAAAGAAAACCACAGAGGTTTGTAACTTAAATCGCTGATTGTTTTATTTGCAAAATCGTGTATGAATCCTTATAGAACGCCTGAAATTCGTAACATTTGATGTTTGGTTTTTTATACATAATTATACAAATTTCATTAAAATCCAACTAAAAATTGGGATTTCTGCATCAATTATTCTAGGATCAAAAATCAATCAAAACAAATTGAAGTTTAACCAAAATTTACGTCAAATTATTGCTCCAAGATCACGATTTTTTTCAACGCAAATGACATAAACGAGTTGTGTTTTGGCGTGAATAAATCAGATATAGTTTCCACAACAATGCAAAATTAAATTATGTCAATGCCAATAAGCCCTATCAAATTATTTATGCCAGTAAATTTAATTTTTGCAATTTTTATCAAAATTTATTTGAAAATTTCACAGCCTATAAAAATGGCTTAATTTTCAAAAATACGAGAACTTTTGTGGAAGACGACAATTTTGCTTATTAGCGATTTTATTTCAAATATTACTCGAATCAAGTATCGGATCGAAGATCGGTCGGAAGGCTCGTTTTAATTTGAATTTTTATTATGTTTAAAATGTCAAATGGGTTTGTTAAATTTTGTATATCATATACCAAAGATGGGAATATACCATTTTAGCCCAAGAAGTATGAATACTATTATAGTGGAGTATCGACGTTAACATTAATTGTGGGTTTATTTAAATCTATCAATACTAGCGATGTTCTTAATCATTATTGTGTCCGTGATGGTTGTTAATAACCAAATCAGAACTGCATTTGCTTAGGACATTTTATTTTACGGACATAAAAATTCAATACCAATAAATTTTGTCTTATTTTCATAAATATTTTGCCGTTATATGGTTACATTTTACGTCTTGTTTGAGTTTATTGTTATAGAGATGTTATGTATGTATAAATTCATCCATTCCTTTAAACAGAAAGCTTCTTTAGTAAGACGCCAATAATTTCTTTTACGATATTTACTTGATTTGGTTATTATGTTGGTATATAAAATCCAATTGTACCAGTGTTTTCGGTTTATCCTAATATGTATATTGTTATTTATAATTTACAACATAAACATAATAATTTCAAATTGTTTGCTCTTGAATGCTATCCATGAATATTCTAGTTGTATTATCGTCAATACAAACAGGGGTAAAGTGGAATGAATTTTAGCGAATGGATTAAGATAAATTCGATGATTTTGGATTTTCTAAAAATACAATATCAAAATTATTCAATAGACCATTAAATTGATATTTCTGAATATTTTATGTTAGTGTCGTTATGCTATATGCATTGGGATGAAAATTCTCGTTTTTGATTTTATGAGAAATAAAATTCAAAATTATAATCCAAATAATAAAATCACATGAATAATGGTTATTGATGAATAGAATTTTTTATCGTCCTAATATTTCATAAAAATATAACATTTTGGATTTGTAATGATGAAATGTTGCATAAAGATTAGATCGGTTAAAGCAAAATGTTTTTAACCCAAAATTTGCCTGATTGTTGTTATATAAATGTATTTCAAGTTTACATTTATCTAAAGGGTAATTATTTGATGAATGGTTACTTTAATATTGATGGCTAGAAAATTAAATCCCATATAGTAAACATTTAGATTAGCGGTTAATTCTGTGTAAAAGTAGCTTAGTATTTTACACAAAGACAATTCTTTCGAATCTATGTAATTCGTTGTGAAAAAGTGAAATGGAGACACAAAACGAACAATTGAGAAGGGGAACGGGTTAAATAATTAACCCTTCACGGCTGAAATGAAAATAAAATTGTATCCCTCTAAACAAAACAGCCAAGTATCTCCAAAGGGAAACGAAACTAAAATTAAATGATTTTTAATGTATGACACCTACACATTCATATTGTTTCTATATTATACATATACAGATATATGTCGTATTTACTTTTTATTTTCTATGCTGTATCCATTTTGGATTTCTTTAAATCTCATTGCAGTTGATGTAAAATTCGTGTAGCAAGTTCTTTGTGATTACGAGTATATAATAATATAATTGAATAAAACCCTACATAGGTAGGTACATAAATAAATTGTAAATAGTGAAATGAAAGGTGAAATATATGATAATTAAAATATTTATAGATTCAAACTATATTTGTTTTTTTATACAAATAACAACAGAACGTTTTTCATCGGTACGTACGGTACAGATGAACTCGTACGTTTAGATATGAAAAAGATAATTCAATTACGCTAAGGACCGAGTACGAAAAGCAAATAAAAAAAATTTATTCGAGGAATAAAATTTAAAAATTTTGGATCTACTAGTACTACCGAGAATTTCCTGTGGAGTAATCTATAAATAATAAATTAGGTTCATGAATATTATAGATATATATTTAAATTTAATATTTAAAAATAAGAATAATTAACAATAAATAAAAGAAATTATTACTTTAAAGATTTTTATTTCAATATCACAATTATTTATGTAATTATATAGTTTAAACACAATAACTACGTAATAAAAAATATCGTTTTGTAACGTTTTCACAACCTTTGCATTTCGGTTTTGTTTTAAAATCATTACATAAATGAATCCACTGAGAAGAGAAAGCGAACTCCAATACACACGCAAGACTTCGCGCTCATTTTAATTTTCACATGCTAAACGTATGAAAAGTGATTCGTTTTTGCTTCATCAAGGTATAATATTTGCAAAGTATTTCATATAAACAAGTAGAGGGATTAAGAGTGCCTAAGTCGTACGTGATTCGCACGAGAATGAAGGTTTAAACTAAACAAGGCTCAAGAAGGAACCAACATTTGTTCTCAGAAAAATAATGCTCTATTTTGAAACTAATTATAATCAGCTCCTATCCAACGATTTCTATATAATGGCGTCCTAAAACTGGCTTGCTTTAATACCATTAGTAGGCCTTATAGTTGGAGTTTTTAATAGTATGAAATTGTACTTGATGTTAGATTCCACTTTCAATAGTATAACGTAAAAAATACTTTTAATACTAGAAGAAAATAATAGTGTAAGTTTCCTATCCAATAAATCAATAAGTTTATTTTTTTAAAATTAAAATACTTTATTTACGACATTGTCTTTTATTATTGTTATCGATATTTCGCCCTAATTGCCCATTTTCAAGATACTAAAAAATACATAAAACGTAAAGTTTAAAAGAGATCATTTGCAAGATGAAGGGAATAAAATTGAGTAGTGATTTTTCAAAAAGACGTATTTACATACAAAACTTTTTACAGAAAGTGAAAAACACTTGCTGGGTTTTTAAATATTAAAATAATTAAATTAATAAATATAATTAATTTTCAAACCAAATTTCATTTTCTTCATTTTAATTTTTTCAAACGCCCTCTTGTGATTAAGATTACTTAAAGATTACTTACATCAGTTTTTTTAAATTTTTGAACAATGTATCACTGCCGATGTACCTAAGATTAGAAATCATTAACTGTGAATAAATAATAGGTGCCAACCAACCGCGATAATATTTACTTTTTCCTAGGTGTTGATTTTTGTTGTTCCTTAGTATGTCTACCACCACTATTTATCCGTTCAACGCTATTCTCGTTCACTCTCAAATTACAAATTTTCAGATTTACTTTGTTCAAGTTTTTCATCGATATATATTTACAAGACTGAACAAAATTTATTAAGATTGAACGTAATACGGATAAAATAATCGTCACATTTTTATAAAAATATTCTACATCTTTATTTTGTTTACAAGACAGTATAGTAATCAACAATATTGTATTTTATCAATTTATCGGGATGCTACCGTAGTGTGGTATGGAACACATTTTTAATTTTATCTGTAACATCAAAAGTATAATAATACTACTATAAAACAAAGGATGCATATTGGTTAATAATCGACACGTGACAAATGCAAAATTACGAAAGACAAATACGTACAGTGGCTACTACAATAAAAGCCTTGCTACAGCAATAGGCACAGAGGAAACCAAAGTACAGAAAGTTGGATTAGAGTATATGTATATGGTATACATTGTATTGCATTCGAAATAAAATGCAATATGTACACACTAATATCATTGGTTTGTACGAATGATGAAAACGATAAACGAAAAAACAACATAAAAATACAAAAAAAGTTAAAAAACAAAAATAATTGTCTTTACAGCCAAAAATCAGTTGGCATTTGAATTAATTTCTTTTGAAAAATACAATATTGGCGGTGAAGTGCAATTTTTATGTAAAACGAAATAAAGGTAAGAATTTTAATTTTTTAGTACTTCATAAGTATTAAATTATTTAGTAAATAAAAATAATTAACAAGAATGTATTTATTAAGAAACAAATTACATTTATTTAATTTAGCTGTGTTAGGGTTTAAAAAATTTCCTTGGATTTGGATTTTGCAACTGGATCTTATTCCGCCATTCAACACTTCGATTCTTTCCTCATTCCCTTCCCCTTCAGCCCCAAACTAACAACAGTTTGTTGGTAAAGAATCAAAGTGTGGAATGGCGGATTCAGGTGAGTTATTCGTTGATTTTTTATTTTAATTAATAACGAATAGGATTTTTCTGTGGTACAATTTAAATTTTTATTTAGCATAAATTTAATTTGGGTGCAATATTTTAAAATTAGTAAATCCCAGTTGATACCTACTATTGTGATATTTTGAATTTACCTGGTGATATGTAAATTGTGATATTAGAATAAGCTTCCTCGTTCCCTATAAATTGCTCTTTGGTGACTTGGTACCCTCATTTACAAAGATTTACATTTATACGCGTTGTGTTTTAAGTTTAGTTATATATGTTAATTATAAGATAAAACGATTAAATGCCTCCTCATTGGTCCGTTGTTGGTTGTAGACGTAATGCTGGTGAACCTAATGTTTCCAAATGTTCATTTCCTTCAGAAACTCAATCGACCTCAACTCCATTATACTATTATAAGTCTCTTTTTTACCACTTCAATTTGAACAGTTTGAAGAAATTGAACAAATTCAACCAATTTATATCACCGTTTATATCGGTAATTTTGAAATTTTTAACAGTAATTTCGGGGCAAGGCTTAACATCTCACAATATTTTAATATTTCAAAATTCCGAAAAAGTGGTATTCTATAAATTAGAAAATTCTGATGATGTGGGGTGCAATATTTCAACTCGAATTTGTGTCACCAATACCTTTACAGTAAAGGTAATTGTCCAAAATACGAAGATGTTAAGCGAGGATTTTGAAATTTTGCCTCGAACTAATATAAATATCTAGATGTTCTCCAATTTCTTATATATTATCAAAATACCAAGAGGAATCTAATGAAATTGTTGAAAGTCGTGAACATTTACTTAATCGAGCCTTGCATTACTTGGTGAAAATAAGAGATGTTAACGAGTTCGAACTGTTAAACAAGGTAGCCCCACGGTACGATTCCGAGACCATTATATTTGCCTTTTTAATATATGCCGATTCTACTTCAACGCACATTTTTTTTTGAAAGAAATATTAATAAAACAATTTTTTTCTGTTTTCTAGTTTTGAACCTCTATACAAGCCAAATGATTCGCCAGGTCAGATAATAAAGTCATACAAATTGAATCATAAAACCCTTATCCTAATAGTTTGGAACGACAAAATGTTACCTTAGTAGATAACTTGTTCCACGATTCAACTATTGCAGCATTAAATCAATATGGCGAAATGAAAGAAACATCCGACTTCTGTGTTATTATTAGAAAATGGTGGAACATATTAAATACAAAAGGAACGCTAAAATATATCATCAAACCAACGGAATCACCTCTTCCAATCAAATCTGTAACAGACAACAATTACATATTTTTAGAAAATTCTGTCCTAACGAGTTCTAACAATAGTGGAGTTTTAACAGTAGTTACGTCAAAATCCCTCAAACATACCACTCAAACCTTTTTAGATATAATTAAATTTTCATTTTCATATTGTAAAATAGATTACATATTACTCGGTAAACTGCAAACAGATGATCTAGATTATATCGATCATTAGATCAGATTTAGATTATATCAGCTAATGATCTGCTTGTAGTTATAGAGTGTCGTACACAGAAGTCACAAAGTGCAAAAAAAAATCGGCACCACAATATTTTTGCTCACAACAAAAATGATTATAAGAAACTAATGCAACCAGCAAATGAAAATTCACTAAATGAAGAGCTTAACTGATTTTGATCAAAAATTTTAGATAATGACTCTTATCTGCAAAAATTAGAAATAGACGATCACGCTAAGCTTTATGTAAGTGGCTGCGCAGTGCACCGTGCGTCAAAAGCACAAAAGTGTCAGTACTGTTGAAGCCTATTTTTAAATGAGCAAGGCTCACTGTCTAGTTCAAATTACTTTAATTATCTAATTATCTACAACGTGGAGGATTATCTATTGCTTCAGATGAAACAAATTATATTCTTCTTCATGTCTTCCATTTTTCAAAAAATTTTGCGCAATCCGGAATTAAAAGTTTCATTTTTATCAACGAAAAATCAAAAAGGCATATTTCACTATATTATTTAGCATATAACTTTAGATAGTCTAAGAAAGAATGGTTCAACAGATATTGACTACGATCATGAATGCGAGTGGGGATCATCTAGTTTTAATATTTATTTTAATATTAGCAAATGTTTTGCTAATACCATGCTTAATAATTATGTTAAAAAAATTAATGACAAGCGAACTGCACTAAATGATATAAAAATGATACAAACAGAAAAATCCTCACATATAAACCACGCCTTTCTTATGATACTTTTATTTAAGAAATACTAACATTTTTATTCTTTTTTTTTCATGTACAACACCGTAAAACCTGTATCCTGTGCCAAAAAAGAAGTTCCACAACTGTGTGTATCCTGTGCCAAAAAAGAAGTTCCACAACTGTGGTGACAATGTGTTCCTGTCGCGTATAGCGAAGATTGAATTAAACATTTATTTGTTTATGTTGTTTAAATGTATTATTTTATATTTATTTTGAAATGTTATTTAATTTTAAAAATATATTTTTATTTCGTTGAGGTTTTTTATCTAATGGGAGTTGGGACGTTTTCAAAGCATAGCCAACTTCCATAAGACCTTTCCTAAAATAAATCAAATATAAAGAAGAACACGAGTCTTTTAATCGATTGAGTCTTTAGCCTCAAACTTTAAACCATTTCTCACCTCGAAGATTAGCATTATATGTTGATTATGATGTCTGGAAAAGAAATCAAGAACGATACGTTTTATCGTAAGACGAATAGGCTGTATGGTTGATGGAAAGAGCCTAGTTTTAAACACAAATATTGATATTCCTATCCCAATATCCTAAATCGTATCATGCGTGGGCCCCATCCATCGGAATTCAGTTTTAATTTTTTTCTTGTAACACGAATACCATTCTGTTTATTGTTTGGCATACCTTCCGGCAGTTTTACCCATATCACTCAAAATAATGTTAGTTTCCCGCTAAATATTGCATATATGCATTTGGGTGGCTACGAATAAACCAAAAATAAGCATTCGGCTTATGAAAAGCTGCTGCGTTAATCTGCATGTTAAACATAATTTTTATTCGTTCCAAACAAATCTAAAATAAAATAAAAATTAACATTTTGTAAGAAATAGCTAGGTAGCTCAAAACATACCCAATTAAAAAAAAGTGCGTAATAATACCCCGTCTCAATCAAAATCGTGATTTTGATGAAATGCCACCCTCATCATCACAGTATCGTATAGCACAGGCATGTCAAACTCATTTCAGTGTACGGGCCAAATTCTTTGAAAATTGTATTCCAAATCATTTTGCGGGCCACATCTACTTAGTTTTATTAAAAATTCAAATTTTAACTGTAAATTGAATATAAATTTATCATAAAGAAAATAACCAAAAAATTTATAGAAATTTATTTATTAATGAAAAGAACACAAATTAATTTTTGCTCGATATAATGCACCGCTTCTCATTTTTCAAATCATCAAAGTCTTGTATTATAGTTTGGCTTGATGTAATTAAATGTTCTTCAGTTAATCTGGTTCGCTGCGCAGTTTAATTCATCTTCATTTGTGAAAAAAGCAGTTCACAAATATATGTGCTGCCAAACATGGATAATATGCGTATTACAAAATATCGAATTCCTCGAAAACGATCTGCATGTAGTACCCGTAAAATTCTGGAATAACTCATAATCGTTAATTTCTAAAAAAAAGTACGATTTCGTCCAACAGTTGTAAAAATCTTCTTAAACCAACGAACTTCAGTATAATATGGCAAATCTTCGTAATCAGACTCCTCATCTTTCAGCAATGACGTAAATTCCTGATGGTTTAATCCGTGTGCTCGAATTAATTAACAATTTTACCAACTTTCTTAAAAAATGTATTTAAGAAAGTTCATTAAATTTTTCCTGGAAAATTTTGAAATTTTTTCAATTTTTTTACTATAAATAAGTCATTTTGAAAATGAAATAAAATGTGTATTTAAAATCGAAATAAAACGTAAAAATGTACAAACCCGATTATCCGGCATACAATTAACCGAAACAATCAGTTAACCGGAATTTTAATTTTGATGGTTTTTTTTTCTTTTCTCTCTTTTCTCTTTCATATTGATTTTTTAATTCACTTTGTAATTAGCAATTATTTTTTGCACATTTTCATTAATGAAAGCATAAGTTGAAAATTTTGAATGGCTTTAGTTTTCATGTTACAGTAAAAGCCCGATGATCCGGCATCCAAATATCCGGAACATTAGTTAACCGGAATTTTAATTTGAGGAAGTTTTTTTTTGCTTTTTTCTCTTTCATGTACACTTTTTAATTCATTTTCAAATTTGCAATTGTTTTTTGCACATTTTTATTACTGAAAGCATTAGTTGAAAATTTTAAATGGCTTTAATTTTCATATTACAGTAAAAGCCCATAAAATGTACACTTGAAGTTTTTTTTTGCTTTTTCATTTTCTTTTCTCTTTAATTTTTAGTAATGAAAGCATTAGTTGAAAATTTTGCATGGGTTTAATTTTCATATTACAGTAAAAGTCCGATTATCCGGCATTCAATTAACCGGAACACTCAGTTAACTGGAATTTAATTTTGAGGGAGTTTTTTTTGTTTTTTCTCTTTCATGTGCATTTTTAATTCATTTTCAAATTTGCAATTGTTTTTGGCACATTTTCATTAATTCTCTTCCGTACAAGTGGCACAGTGGTTAAAGCTTCCGCACTTGCACCGGGAGTTACTCTGTTCGAATCCCACCAGAGTCAGGATGTAAAGCAAATTTACCTCATCGATTGCGATCGATGATGATAATAAACACAACTAGGACCCTCGGTTGTAGTACAGAATTCAGCGCCAACCCACCGTCCATGTCAGTGTACAGGTTGACATGGAGCTTGTAACGTACAGGTGGTATACTATAATTGTGTGAGTAGGTTAATAGGTGGGTGTGTGCGTGAATGAAAAGGGGAGTATTAATTGACCTTAAATGGACAACAAATCCATTAATACTTTCTTTGAAAAAAAAAAATAAAAAAGAGAGCATTAGTTGAAAATTTTAAATGGCCAATTAACTGGAACATTCAGTTGACCGGAATTCAAATTTTTAGGTTTTATGCATTATTCTATTTGAATTGGTTGTGTTAAGTCGTATTACAGTTAGGTTAGTGAAATATTGTATGTATTTAACATATGCAATAAATTCAATGAACTGACGTATAAAAAATGTTTTCTGGTACATAATTAAATAAACGAGAATCCTAAAAAATAATAAAATCAAGCAAAATTCTTGTAAAATTTCTACTTATAAAACATTCAATTATCCAGAATGCTCTCATCCTCAAGCATTCCGAATGACGCAGGTTTTAGTAAAGTATATTTTCTGTGAATTCCCGAATATGTATTAAAAAAATAATTTCCCTTGTGAAAGGAAATTTCCCTTGCAAAAAAAAATTTCTAAAAATTAAAATTCCGGTTAACTGAGTGTTCCGGTTAATTGGATGCCGGATAATCGGGTTTTTTACTGTAATATGAAAATTAAAACTATTCAAAATTTACAACTAATGCTTTCATTAATAAAAACGTGCAAAAAACAATTGCAAATTTGAAAATGAATTAAAAAATGCATATGAAAAACAAAAGAAAGAGAGAAACACAAAAAAAATCCTAAAAATTAAAACTCCGGTTAACTGAGTGTTCCGATTAATTGTATGCCGGATAATCGGGCTTTTGCTGTAATATGAAAATTAATGCCGTTCAAAATCTTCAACTAATCCTTTCATTAATAAAATGTGTAAAAACACAAATTTCTAAATGAAGTAAAAAATGTAATTTTAATTCACAATTAATACACAAATAATAATCCACAAATGAAATTTATAAAATGCATGTCTTTTATATTTCTCTACAATACAACAACAAAAACTGTAAGATGAAAAATTTTCTTAAAAACATTAAATTTCATTTCTTTGTTATTAACAAATGTAAGTTTTATGTTTCTAATGTGAAATAAAACACACAAAACCTTTTTTTACACGGTGACACGTGCCAACCGCGTAAAAAAATCAACGTTCATACAAATATCGCTTTTTTAATTCTCTTTTCGTATTTCAACTTTTCTTAATTTAGGGAGCCTGACGAAGCAAATTACACTGCTAGTTGAAAAATGTGACAAGCTGGGCACCTGGGGGGTAAACTTAATTCGAGTACGCTAAATTCAATGATGCTAGTCCCATTTCAAAGTTAGTCCCCATTTTTGAGATATCGCTATCGACATGTTTTGGCTCTGAGTCAAAACATACCCTCATTTTCACGTTGATAGCTCCTGAACCATTAAGATTTTCGTTATGTGTTCTTCAGCAAAGTTTTTGCGGACGTCAAGACCAACAACTTTGCTTAACATATCAAGACCGAAAAACGACATCTACATTCACATTTTTGTGTTATTTTTCCATATATGTGTGTTTTACTTAGGCCAAGGTTAGCTTGGAGTGGCACTTCCGCACACTTAGACCAGGAGTGCCCGGTTGTGATACCACAGGAACCTATTTCCTCTTTACCCCTGTTCAAAACCATTCGAAACTACGTACGTACCGCAAAATATCTCGTACTCCACATTCAGCGAGATCTGAAAGGCTGGTCACACTGGACACGCCCAAATACCTATGCCTTCTGTATGATAGTGCCGGACACGAGCATAGGAAGTTATCTAAAGTCTCTTCTTCCTTTTCGTCCATGCAACTTCTACAAAGTTATTCGTCTGTAGACCCAGCCTTCTCGCATGTTCCTCAAAAAGGAAGGGTCTTGTCAGTTTTAGCAAAAGCTTCTCACAGAAGACCCCGGCTCCCTTGCCGTTTCGAGAGACATAAGTACACAGGTAAGGCTAAATACAACTGGAATTCGGCATACTTAGGCCAAACAAGACGCTCATCTCAGATAAGATACAAAGAACACATCACAAGTACATAAAATCAAGTTTCGTACAACACATAAAAACTGAAAACCATACACTAAATTCAATAAAAATCTAACCATTTTGCACAGAATCAAAAAAGGACTGAAATTAAACAGGTGTACCAATTTGACTCATGAGTCGTGAGTCAAATTACGGCCAAAATTCACACCCTGAAAATATACAAAAACAAAAACACCCAGCATTTACTTCGCGACAAAATCAACACAAAATCCCAATAAAATTTACGACCTCCATAACTTAAAAACAAAGGAGGTACGAAACAGCAGCGCCTAGCTACAGTATATAAAGAGCTTCAACATAAATTATGTAACAGTAGCAAAAAGTAAATCGAAGAAGAGATTATTCTCGAAATCGATATTTCTAAAAAAGTTAAAAAATTGGCACAATAAGTAAGAACTAAAAACTGTAATATAAAATTAAAAATAAAAAGTTTTTCATCTAAATATATAAAGTGACAAAAGAACAAAAAAATAAAGTGAAAATCGTCTTGTGAAATCTGGTGAAATAAATAATATTGATAGGTGTTTTAAACTCAAGTGCTTTTGTTATGTGTGTGGAGAATTTACAATTATGAGCAATCGTTGCAAAATAAGTGATTAAACCGCTGATTTAAATCGACTATGCTTTTCACAAAATGTTATTAATTGGACGCCGTCTTTTGTTTGGACAACATGCATTTTCATTCGGCATAGATGGCAAAACACTGGAGCCGCAATGCCATTTGGTGTCCCGATGATATGGGCCGATCCAAGGGGACATGATGCAGTTCAATGTTATGGGTGCATGAATTATATTCTCAGTACAAACAGAAACAAAATTGGTTCTTTGACATACACTGCAACGAGAAATACTCATCTACCGCTGCCGCATTCAGATGAAATACCTTTGAAAGATGAAACAACATTTCAATCAGGTGAAACCGGAGAAACATCTGCATCAATATATCAACTATCAAATGTCACTCATCACATTGAAATCTCGCAAAGTCGTTTGGATATTATGGTACGACGCTTGAAACTATCGCAGCGGCAAGCCATTCTTTTGTCAAAGGATTTAAAACAAGTAAACATTTTGGCTCCAAATTTTCGGATATATGGAGCAATAAATCATCATCGTCATTTTACGAATTTTTTCAAATTAATTGAGAATAATTCACTCGCTTTTTGCACTGATATCCGAGGTTTGGTATCCACAATGCATATAATCCTGAAGATTGGCGATTGTTCATCAATTCCTCTAAAAGCAGCTTGAAGGCAGTTCTCCTTCACGTTACCAACTCAAAGAATTCCATTCCAATTGCACGCAGCACAAACACAAAGGAAACCTATGCATCAATGGAAAGTTTGTGCAGATTTGAAAAGTGATAGCTCTTTTAAGTGGCATGCAATTGGGTTACACTAAAAACATGTGTTTTATGTGCTTATGGGATACTTGTTTTAAAGGCGATCAATACAACGAACGGAACTGGGTGACATTTGTTGGAATTTGCAAGAGGAAGAAGAACCCGAAGACGACATGAGGAAAAAATTGAGAAAAATCACAATAAAATCAACTGAATCAATTTAGTTTTCTTTTAAATATGTAGCTTCTATTGTATCTATGTTTGCCGATGAGATGTTTATTCGATCGATTTAAATTCAATAAATGGACAAAACATGAAAAAAAACGTGTTTTTCGTCGAAATGAAAAGCAAAAAATAAAATAACACAAAATGTGATTGTAGATGTCGTTTTTTGGCCTTGATATGTTCGGCTGTTTGTCTTGTTCGGTTGTTTGTCTTGGCTTGCGCAACAACTTTGCTGAAGCAAGCACAACGAAAATCATAATGGTTCAGGGGCTATCAACGTGAATATGAGTATATATTTTGACAAATTTTTGACTCAGAGGCAAAATATGTCGAAAGCGATATCTCAAAATGGGGACTAACTTTGAAATGGGGCTAGCACAATTGAATTCAGTATATTCGAATTAGGTTTACTCCCCGGGTGCCCAGCTTGTCACACAAAAAAAGTTTGCAATTCAAACACAGTGATTATTATGAAACTTACTAGAAAATCCGTGCGCGAAGTTAGAAAATTAGTTGGCCGAAGTCATTCTTCATTGGCTCAAATATAATATCCAGATTCAACGTCACCCAATCGGTTGAAAACGGGCTGCGAACAGGGTGAAAAACAACGTTTCTCAATCGTGGCGAGCGAAAGATTTTGGAATTGGTGAGAGAACATCCAAAAACAAGGGCTCCAAAACTAGCTTCAGAAGTGGAAAAGATACTTAAAAAAGCTATCCACTCCCAAAATATTAGAAGGGCTTTATGGAAACATGGACGTGTGCCACACAGGAAGCCATTAATTTTGAATGTTAATTCCAAGAAAAGAATTGAATTTGCAGAAAAATTAAAAACAACGGACTTCAAATTCTGGGAAACGGTTGTTTTTACGGATGAAAGTAAATCAAACATTTTCGGAGCCGATGGGAGAGGTAAAATTTGGGGAAAACCTGCTACAATGCAAACATATTATCCCAACTATTAAACATGATGGTGGTTCGGTTGTGGTATGGGGTTCAATGTGTGCCAGTGGGGTAGGTAAACTTGTTTTTATAAATTGAAATTTGGAACGCTGGAAATACCTAGGTATTCTAAAGGACAATTTGAAACCATTCATGGAACAATTGGGGCTCGTGCCAACATGGAACATCCAGTAATACAACGATCCTAAGCACACTGTGCACGCTGTAAAAGAATGCATTCTGAATAACTTCCCAATTCCAACCATTCGCCACCCCAATCGCCTGACCTGAACCCCAATGAACATTTATGGGATCACCTGGAACGTTAAATTAGAAAATACAGGACTACCACCAAAAAAACTTTGTAAGAAACAATAATGAAAGAATGGGATAACATTTCACAGGAATTTAGCAAGAAGCTAGTAAAAAATACCTAGACGACTGAAAGAGGTTATAAAAAATAAAGGCGGGACCAACTCGATATTAAAATAATTATCAAACATAATTTTTGTAAATGATTTAAAAAAAGTCAAGGATCATACTATAAGTGTATGATCATTTTCGTTGCAAAAAAATCTTTATTTATTTTTATTTTATTATAAACTGTAAATGAATTTTTATTTTGTATTTTTCTATTTGTTAATTCGTAAAATTATTTAATTTAATAAAAAAACTGCAAAATAAATTTTATAATCCTTATAAATTGTAAAAAAGAAAATCAAAATTAAGTGTGTATGGTCATTTGCGTTACTAACTGTAGTTGTCTTAAATTCAAAATACTAATCTGAATTATTGTTCATATTTATATAAACAGGGTGACTCTTAAGTAAGTACAATAAATTGAGCCAACACGGTTTCAGCTTCTGACTTTAAACTAAGTTGTAATAGATTTTTATTGTTATGTGAAATTCTTTGGAAAAAATTATTTCATCGAAATTAATTGTCTATGTTCTATGCGACAAAAATGATAGAAGGATTTGATTTAAATCAAATTGATATTTTTTGAAAGATTAAATATTTTTTCGATTTGATCGACACTACCACCACCAAACATTATTGTCTATTTTTGACAAGTAAGAAGCCACAAACGAAAGTGCACAATTTTTATAATTTGTTATTTAAGTATTTTTTTGCTGTGTCCAAGTGTGTTTTGTGTAAATTAATATGCTAAACAAATTAATAACCATATTTATGTAGCATTGGTTATTATATATAAACTTGTTTATACCACAATTTTTTTTTCAACAAACATGTTGCCTGTTTGCTTGAGAATTGTCAAAACTTGATCTATGCATAAAAAAACAAACAACAAAAGATGGTCGCTTACGCACTATTATACGTACACACTGACAACAAAAACGACTTATTTTTTGGTACGATAGAACTTCACATTAATTTAAACCCTTATTTTATATTAAAACATCAAATTTTTTTGTATTGTTTTATTCTTTCCCGGAAATAAAATTTAAGCAAAAATCTACATCTCAAAAATGGTCTTAAATTTTTTTATTTTCATTTCTATTTTTTCATTCCGGATTCAAGGACAAACATTTTAGGTCGCAGCTACATAAATGAATGAAGATTTTTAACAGTAATATCCGGTTAGGATCTGATAAAAAAATTCAATCATCTCATCAGGTTATGACGACTGAATATTGTTACTACATAATGATCACACTTTATGTGTTCTGTATATGTAGAACACCCGTGTATCCATAACTCTAGTGAATTATATGACAACTCACTAAATTTATTCTTACAAACTTTCATCTCATTCACACTGGGTTCGAATCCAGTGCAAGTAATTTTAATTTTTGATGTTTTCACCGAGGAAAAAAAGGCTCTTTACGATTAATTTCCAAAGGAGTAACTCCCAAATATTATCTAGATTTTTACAAAAACTTGTAAAAATCCATAAATTTGGAATTATTCCTTTGGAAACATTATATTTTTTGAGTTGTTGTATTTTTTATTTATATGGATTACTTAATAAAAAAAATGAACTAATAATATTATAATTTGTTTAAGCCAAAAGAGTCCCAAGTCAAAAAAAAAGTTTTTGTTTACTTTTTTTACAAAATAAAGGGTTAACATTGAACTTGCCAATAAAAACTCCTTTATTAAAGTTGGCAAAAGATCTTTTAATACATTGGTAAAGCTTTGATTTTTGCATTGACTTTTTCAGGACTTCATAATTAAATTATAAACTAATTCACATTTTTGATTTTCCATTTCTCAAAATTTCTTTTTTTCGAGTTAGGTTACTCTTCTTCCAAGGTAGCGCAATGTACTTCTCAAAGCGAAATTTTGGTTGTGAAAGTCCAATAGTATGGGGTCGTTCTCTTTTACTGGTACGCTCATTTTAGCTTTTCCATCAGCTAGAATGCACAGTGCGGAGTGTATTGGCGTCTTAGAAGACCACCTTCTCTGAACATTCTTCAAGAGAAAAACTGGATTTTGCAGCAAGAAAATACTCCAATCCGTAAGAGTCAAAATATTAAATCTTGATATGTCGCGGATGAACGGATTGATTGATCGGGATGAAACTAAAGCTTTTTCTATAAATTGCGATATTTCAGTTAGTTTTGGCCGAAATTGGTCTACCGGAAGTAGTAGCCTTCATAGGAGCTTTTTCATTTGTTGCAAATATTTTGGAAAGTGTATTGCATTTACGAAAAACAATAAAAATATAAGATTGTAAATTAAATTTCAAAAAGAATTTATTCAGACCATAACTTAAATTATACCAGAAATGACAAGTTTTGATAAGCAAAACTTCGGAATAAAACTTAATACTAAGTGCGGAATATGGTGGACATCTGCGTACAAGCAGTAACAGCTTCCGCAGATGCTTTCTCAATTTTTGCAATGAATATTAAACTTTTAACAAGGGTTCACCTGATTGGTTTTAAGATATTTAATTTTATTGATTTTTGATATAACAAGACAATTTTCTGAGAAAACTGTTTAAAACAAAAAGATTGTGAATTAATATTCAAACAAAATTAGTTCAGATCATTTTATAAATTTTACCGGAAATGACGAGTTTAGAGAAACTATTGCGGGAATGAAACTTCATACATAAACTTTTTCTAATAGTTGGGGGATTCTTACGAAATTTGGTTTTAGGTATCTGTTTACTAATAGTGACAGCATCCAAGGCAGCTTTTCAAATTTCTCGATGATGATGAAACGTTTAGCGATTACAAAAAACGTCAAAAAATTAAAAGATTCATATAAATCTATAGATTAAACGATCAACATTGGTTTGTTTTCTAAAATTAAACTTGTTATACAAGACAGTTTTAGAAATTTACGGTGGTTTTTCCAGGTTTTCTGATATTTAAGCAGTAATAATGATTTTTTATTAAACAAGATAATTTTATCACAAATCCGTTATGTGTCAATTTTTCAGTTTAGAAATTAAGTGTGGTGTATTCGAGACCCATACACATTTGTCTTAAAAGAAAATCGAGTGTTGGCTACAACAAATGTGTTATTCACCATTTATTGTAAATGAGACGTTGTTGAAAATTCCAAATTGTAGCGAGACAAGAAATTTCAGTTTTATATTACATTTTCCTTTTTAAGAGTGGTTTGTCCCTTATTACAAAATTTAAATAGACAAATAAATACATAACTTGGTTGAGTTAGAAACTCATTTAAGCAGGACGAGTCAATATCAATTAAATATTTATGACATCTGGATTACTGAAATGTTTCCAAATAAGACTAAATAGTACATAAGGCCGCTGAAATAACTTATGCTTAATAAACGAATAATTTTCATAATCTGATGATATTTCATCAGATCCATCAGATTCATTCCGATTTAATGAAAATTATAATATATTTAATTACTTTTATATGAGAAATAAAATAAATCGCAAATGAATTTGATTGTTTCCGTTTGCAAACATTCAAAGGAAATTATAATTAGTTAAGGATTAACAAAAAAAGTATATTGATGTCAATAAGACAAAACCATAAAAATATATAAAGGAAAATAACGAGAATTAAAATCATTGCTCAATGTCAGAACCAAATTATTGTAATAAGTATACATCTCTTTTTATATTTACAAATAATCTAATTCATTTGTATTATTTACTCTCAATTTGATTTTGAAATTTAATTATTCCTTTTATGAATAATTCAAAATGTAAAATAAGCATATATTATAAACACATATTTTATTTCTAATTTAAATGTATAAATCACGAACATGTACATAATAAATAATAGAATGGTTCGCCCTAATTGAAATTATTTTTACTAACGAGCGAACTCTTAGAATTATGCGTATCAAAATTTTTCTTTACATCTTAATCATAAAACGAGTAAATTATTTTTAGTATGTATAAAATAATGTAAAGAAATAAATTTGATTGATTCAATGAGCAACACTCATATACTTAGTATCAATAAAACGTTCATAGTATATTTCGATTTACCAAACTAGAACCACGTGCTGTATAAAATGATTGATTGAAGTGGTCTACAAAAATGTGTGCGATTTCTTTTAGTTACTGATTTATGCACTTTGAAAAATTTTAATAAATACAAAATTTAATGTGAGGAGGAATTTGCATAATTATTGTATTAGTACCACACTGGAAAAAAACAAATTCAATTTCACTGTACTTCTTGTAAATTTAATGAGAAAAGCAGAACTAAGTACATAACTCATAAAAAATTTACTGAGAAGGGAAGCTTGTTATTATATTATGTAATCTAATCTAAACAATTTCTAAAATTTTCTTTACATTATTTTACCAGTTTTGGTGAATTTTCATCCAAGAATTACATTTAGAATAAATGATAAGTATTTAATTATTATTTTTTGCTTCAGAATACATATTTATTTTCATTTGCGATTCTTATTTCATGTGTAAGGAGTCATTTTGAAGGGTGGTGCTAAAAAAATTTTGTTCATTTTTTGAGTATGATTTAAGAGTACCCTGTATATATCATTGCTTATAAAATGTCTAAGAAATGACAATTGTATAATACGTATTATGTATATTCGTTTTATTTTAAGAAGCTAATTTAATATAATCTTTCTAAAATACATGGGAAAAGTAGCATCGTATATCGTATGTAATTCTTAAAATTTAATTAAACATACTTGTTTCTGCTGTTTATGTTAAATATAGGAATTAAACTGAAAATCATTTTGTATTTTGATTGTCAAATTTTGAAGATGCGTGCATAAGAGTGGAAGATATTCATCGTTTCTTCAAGCACGAAAAACATTGTCGTTCCAAAATTGAAATTACTTTAGCGAATTAAATGTTTAAATTTTAGGTTATATGTATTACATGTATTATTATTTGTATATGATGTAGGTGGTTGAGAGTTTATATGAACCCATTTTGTCTGAAAATACAGAACAAAGTTGTAGCTGCCTTTTATATTTATTCCCCATACCAGACTCAAACCATGCCCTATCTCCCCCCACTAACATTTATGTAACTCCAATATTTTCATTTCTAATCAAAAAAAACCAGTGGCATAGCACTAAAAGTAGTAAATCGTAAACCAATAGATGATAGATAATGTTGTTATATTTTTGTATACCAGAATGCCATACGAAAACGAAAGTGCAAGATTCATATTTGAATTGAAACAGATTCGTACGATTCTTATTTGAATCTTGTACATACTTTCGTTTTCGTATTCAGGAATAGGGCGCCAGTCTTAATCGACATTTTGACAGTACAATCTTATAATTGTGTTAGAAAATAATAATAATAATAAAATTGTGTCTAAGTATTTATATACAGGGTGACTCTTAACCAAGTACAATAAATTCCGGAGGTAAAACACAATGAGTCGAACAAAACTAATATGACAGCACATATACTATCTGTAACCGTTATAGAGATGATCAAGGTTCTACTGTCAGTTTTTTGAATTTCACTCAAAACTTCAAAACTATTACTCACAAATTTCTCAAATAAACGCGCTATAGTAAATTTATAATAGCTACACTTCATACTAAAAAAGGGGATACTATTATTATTTTTTTCAATATTTCATTAAATATGGTATTTGGAAAATTTATTGTAATTTTGAGGTATTAATAATAAGTTATTGGCAGCTTCTAATTATAAGGAAGTCGAATAGATCGAAAATTTTATTGACATCAATTATCCAGAAAGTCCGGTTTCCTGTGGAGAGTTAATTACACATGCCAAATTCAAATTAGCCGTTTTTTTTTTGTAACTATTGCCAAAGGCTTTATTCTTGAATCTTTCTTTATACGAAACTAACAAGAAGTGTGAAATTCTTAAAAACTATAAAAAAAAAATTTAGCTTAAGCCTTAACCTATGTTAATACTTAATATCATTATGCATTATTATTATTAAATTATTATTAATTACTTAATTTTAGAGTGTTAGGTCAACATGCGCGTAATTATTAGATTATATATATTTCTCAGTTAATTAAATCTAGAGGATCTGTTCTGCGAATCCGTCCGTATTTCGGTTGCCTTAGTAATTCTCTAGCTAGTTCGTTAGGGTGTGATTCCAGTTGGTATTTCCAGTTGGTATTTTAGACTGCATGATTTAATTGTCTCTTTAACAGTTTTGATTCCTAGGTCTCTATGGATGTTGCTGTTTCGAATATACCATGGTGCATTTGTATTGCTACGAAGTATCTTTGCTTGCGTTCTTTGTACGATATCTATATTTGATGCACTAGTTGAGCCCCATAGTTGGATACCATATGTCCATATGGGGATTAGGATCGCTTTGTATAGTAGAACCTTGCAGTCTTCGATTTTCTTCCGATCATCCAGTACATTTTAGAAAATTTTATTTTTAATTGATTGCGTTTTGTTTCAATGTGCTTTTTCCATGTCAATCTTCTATCGAGATGAAGACCGAGATATTTGACGTTTGTTTGTTGAGGAATTATGATATTGTTTAATTTTACTGCTGGACATGTACGTTTATTTAGTGTGAATGTTACATGTATTGATTTACATTCATTCGTCCTTATCCGCAAAGTTTTTAACCAATCTTCTATTTTGTATTGATGTTCTTGTAATTCTCTCGATGCTGTTTGAGGATTTTTGTGTGAAAATAATATAGCTGTGTCATCAGCAAAAGTTGAAGTGATGATTTTTTCAGTTATTGGTAAGTCAGCTGTGAATAACAAATATAGCAAAGGTCCCCCCAATACACTACCTTGCAGTACTCCTGCCTTTATCTCGGTCAGATCAGTAGTGGCCGTATTTTGTTTCACCTGGAACATCCTTTAGGCTAAGTAGTTTTCAAGAATTGCATGAAATTGTTTAGGCAAAAGAGTTTTAATTTTGTAATTTAATCCTTCATGCCATACTTTGTCGAAAGCTTGCGCAATATCCAAGAAAACTGCCGAGCAATATTTCTTTTCTTCTAAGGAAACCTTAATTGTAATTACAATTCTGTGCACCTGTTCTATTGTGCCGTGTTGCTCTCTAAATCCAAATTGGTGATCTGGTATAATGCGACCTTCAGATAATATAGGTATTAGTTCTTGTAGTAGCATTTTTTCAAAAAGCTTTGAAATTATCGGAAGTAGACTTATTGATCTGTACGACGAGACTTGGTTTTTGTCTTTCCCTGGCTTAGGAATCATGATAATTTGAGATATTTTCCATTTTTGAGGAAAGTATCCACATCTCATAATCGCGTTAAAAATATATGTTATATATTTTATGCATCTATCTGGTAATTCTTTGATCATTTTTCCAGTTATTAGATAATGACCTGGCGCTTTCTTAGGATTTATATTGTTTTTGACAACCGTTTTGACGCATTTCCATTTTACTGGATTTGGGTTCGACCCGTCCCTCGTAAGCTGTTGTAGTATGCAATCATTATTTTGTTCGTTTGGGGTGAACACTTTTTGTGGATGGTTAGAGAAAGCGATAGCCTTTTCCAAGTCACTTCTGGCCCAGTGACCATCTGGTTGCCTTATCGGTGGGTTTGATAGCTCTGGCCTTTTTATATTTCTTGCTGCCTTCCACAGTGAGTAATCTGTTTTTTCTGTTGCTGTGAGCTCACTTAGGTAATTCTGTATTCCTAAATTTTGTTCTTCCCGTATTGCTTCTCTCAAAGCTTTAATAGCTCTATTTAATTTCCATTTATGCAAAGGAGATTGGTGAAGCTGCCATAGCCGCCGAATTGTCCGCTTCTCTGCCAATAACTTTTGAATGCTACTTGAAAGCTTTATATTTTTTTCGGAATTTTTGTTCTCCGGAGTAGCTTGTTTTGCAGCCGTTTCCATTATTTGACTTAAGTTTTCTATCGCGGCATCAATGTCTTCTGGTGTGCAAAGTGGAACATCAAGACATCAATGACAATTAACATCTATTATGTTTCTATAGAGAACCCATTTTGTTAGTTTGTTTGTTAAATGTTGGGGTGGTTCAGTTTTTAATGCTTGAGTACTTAGTGTTACTATTATTGGTGAATGATCTGATGATAAATCATAACAGTCAACGACTTGAGCATTGGTGCGTGCTATTCCTCGTATTACACAGAAATCTATTAAATCAGGAATTTTCTTTCTATCTGTAGGCCAATATGTGGGATGTCCATATGATAAATAATCTAGGTTTTTCTCGTTTATTGCTTCGTAGAGTTGCTTTCCTTTCGGTGACGTCAACCTCGAACCCCATTGCACATGTTTAGCGTTGTAATCACCCCCTGCTAGAAATTTGATTCCCAGCTGGTTAAAGTAATCGAAAAATTGCTGTTTTTTAATTGCGTGTTTCGGTGGACAGTAGACAGCCGATATTAAAAATTTCCCAGACCATTCTTCCAAACTGACAGTTGTAGCTTGGATATGATCTTTAGCATATTTCTGGAGCTCGTAGTGCTTTAATCTTCTCTTTATTAAGACTGCAGTGCCACCTTGTGCTTTTCCATCCGGATGTTTGGTGTTATAAACGGAATAGCCGTTAATATTGAAACAAAATTTGTTTTGTGAAGTGTGTTTCAGATATTAACATGATGTGTCTATATTTTGTTCGATAAGAAAGGTTTGTACCTCAGCTTTATGTTGCGAGAGCCCGTTCGCATTCCAAATAGCTATTTTTAGAATTGTCATTTTTGATTTTTGACTATAATTTGCATAAGCGTATTCATATTTGGCATCATCATGCTCATTTGTCTTTCCATCATCATCATGGAACTTTGGATGGTCTCGGTTAATTTATTTACCATGGTGTGAATGTTTAGGTCCTCCTCATTAGAATGAAGTGTGGGTTTCGGTTTGTTACCTTTTAGGATATTGGCGTAAGAAACACCTGGCTGTGCTAAACTGCTGGCAAATGTCTCCAAGTTATCATTTTGTGTGATTGGACTCGTTGGTTTGGTGACTATTGTATTTTTTGGTAACATGGTCCTCTGATTAAATTGCATATTCAGCATTCGTTGTTCAGCTCTCATTTTAGGGTTTATTTTGCGCTTTAAGTCCAGATATACTGCGCAACTCCTGTAGTTTGCAGTATGATTTTCACCCCAGTTATTACAACGTCTCACAGATGGGTCATTGCGAGACTTTTCACACTGTTTGGAGTCGTGGAGTCCACCACAAATAACGCAAACTTCATTTAAGGCGCAGTATGCTTTCGTGTGTCCATATTCTTGGCACTTTATGCATTGAACTGGTCCAGACCTCTTCTTAGGTTCTTCAATTACGATTTTGCGATGTAGCAAATGTTTTAAGTTGTAAATCTTGTGAACTCCTTTCGATTTTTCTTCCTCTGGCTCTAATTCCAAACGGAACATTGGTTGAGGTACCTTCTCACGGTTTACTATATTACCAATGGATTTGGCATGGAAACCTTCCGCAGCAAGTGCAGCTTGTATGTCGCTAACATCTACGCAGCTTTCAATTCCTTTTAGCACAACAGTCAGCCCTTTTTGGCTTTTTAGCTGGTATGTGTAATATTTTTTACCAACTTCGTCAAAATGTTTAACTAAGGCTCTGATGCCATCGATTTCGAAAGTTTGAATCTTTGTTTCGTTTATATTACCTCGTTTGAGCGGGGCAATGTAAAATTTAGAATCTGTTAATGTTGCGATGTTATTAACCAACTCATTATTCGATGCTTCCCTTAAATAAATTGGAGACGGTTTCTCAGTTTTCAAATTTGGCACTGCATTGGGGTCAATGACCTCTAGACTAGAGAATCGGTTGTTAAGAGGCATTTGGTTAACACCTCCCTCAGTCCGTGTCACTTTGCTCCTACCAGCAAACTGGGCAGATCTCGGGCTACGTTTTATTTTAGATTGAATAGTGATATACCTATCCATTCCCGTTTGCACTAGGTTGTTTTCGCACTGACCACGGTCACTAGAGTTCGTCGCGCTGAGTTCATTACTATTATTTCCGTTCTGCATTGTTAAATTTGCTGATGAATTAATTTTTTCATCGCGGTTTTGATTTTGATTTTTAAACTGCGGTATAATTAATTCTGTCGAAGAAGCACTTTTAATCATTGGCATAGGTGTTTTCTTTGGGCTGTGTTGAACTTTGCTCACTTGTTTTACACTTGCACTTGCCATATTTATACTTTCTACATGAAACTGGTTCAAGTTTGTTGTAGAATTTGTTCGGCGTTCGATGTTCACGAAATTAGCCGTGAAAAATAAACTTTAAGAAGGAAGTCGCCGTGATCAATAATATTTTTTTCTCTTCAACTTTTAAGCAGCTTTATATGTATTTATATCATTTTTAGGTTATATGGCGCTGGATAATAAAGGGTGATTTTTTTTCTTTTTAGTTTTTCGTGTATATGTTTCTGGCACAGTCAATTGTTCTCAGTTTGCATTGCCATTTCCTTATGGAAAGACTTACACCCGAACAAAGTTTACAAATTATGTATTGAATTTTATTATCAAAATTTGTGTTCTGTGAAAAATGTGTTCCATTTTATTGTCGTCATAATCGTTGTGACAAAATTTCGCATCAATTTCATGTTATTGAACATCAATCTACCAAATCGTATGAAGGAGCAAGTGTTAATGAAGACGACAAAATGACCATCCGTCACAGGGCACATCAATTTCGATTGTGTTATTCGACTATGTGGTAGGTTTAGGAACGGATCTTGGTCTGAAAGCATGTAAAATACAGCTCGTACAACAACTGAAGCCGAACGACTTGCTACAGCAAAGTTTTGGTGAGTTGGTTGTAAAACATCTTGTGGAATATCTTTTTTTACCGACAAATTATGTTCAGCGACGAAGCTCATTTTTGGTTAAATGGGTACATTAATAAGAAAAATTTCCGCGTTTGTTTCACGGCCAATTTTCCTAGTTCGGTTCATCGATAGTTAAACCTACCCCCCCCCCCCGCCCGCCCTCTAACTTTTCCGAACTTCCAACGTAAACCTGGAAAACTTTCCAACGACAACTATCAACGATCTGGTTCAAATGATACCTTTTCCAGACATAACACTATAAAGTCAAACACCCAGCTTAAACAATTTACGACATATTACATATACAACCCAAAAGCTGACGTTTAGATACCTTAGAGTCTTACGAAATTCGAAAATCCATATTCCTTAACAAAAATATCTTTAACGAATAGGGAGAAGTCCATTTCTCGCCAATTATGAATCCTGCCCTGTTCTATTCTCACGTTCGTGATAATATGACTAATACGTCGGATAATTAAATGTACTTCAATATATATTGAATTTATTTCCGATGACTAACCGCTTACCTTTTTATTAGACATTTTTCCGTATAAGCAACAGATGGTTGGGACGATCAATATATTAAATATATTGCCTATATTTTGTCTCTCCTTTTATTTCTGTTTTGCCTTTTTTCTACTATATATAACTAAATTTTGACTTATACAAATCAGTAGATCTCCGGATGATGACCTAACAATCGACTTTTTAAACTTTTGGATACATTTTTTGATTGAAATATTCAAAAATCTAATTTTTTGCTAAAAGTGTTTAATAAAATGTGTTTATTAATTGTAACACTATAAACGCCAAGTTTTTGAAGTTTGCAAGTGTATTTCAATCCCCCAATTTTCCAGAACTCCTAAAATAAAAATAACCCTGGATAATTTTCCAGCGATAACCATTAACGAACCGATTCAAATGAGACCTTCTCTAGACATTACACTTTACCGTGAAGGTTTTAGAAATTTTTGTCGTCATATGAAACCAATAAATTAATGTCGGTATTTTAATTTTATTTGTGATATGTTATGAACATACATATGGTTTCGGCTGATTTTGTAGGTTAGCTAGTTTTGGCTGGGACATTTCAATGTGATATACCATTTTTAACTGTCAGCTGAAGTAGTTGAGTCATTATCTGAATTATTGATTTTATGTTTAAAACAATAACCATGATGGAATTTAACGTATAATTTTTCTTTAAAAAAATAACTATAAAAAATAAAAACAATTTTAAAACTTTCTCTTTTGAAATATTTTCTTACAAATCTATTACATTTTACAAAAATGTATTTTTTTTCCATTTTTTTTTCGCTTCGATCACAATTTATTAAGTGTGCAAGTAAAACTCGGCTGTGAAATTGGTTGCATTAAAATATACTTGAGCGCATCCAAATCGCCCGCCATTTTGGATATACATATGTGATTTAGCGATTGCTGTTTTTATGACGTAAGTTTCGGCCATTTATACAAGCTATCGTTTCGTGTGCATCACTTTTAAGAGATGGATGTCCATAATCAACATTTACGTCATTGCATTCTATTTGATTTTCAAATGACAAAAATGCTGCTCAAACCATGGAATTGACTAATTCGAGTGAACATTCTATGCGTCATTCAACAGTAAAAAAGCGGTTTGCAAGAATACGTGATGGCAATTTTAGTCTTGAGGACGACCCACGTCCAAAAGACTAAAAGTCATCTTCTCCTTAGGCTGGGAAGTTCGTACAGCATGCTGCGTATTCTCCAGATTACCACTTATTCTGATCGATTTCATTATATTTGAAAGATCAGCGGTTCACGAAAGTTGAAGATGTGTGAAAATAGTTCGATGACTATTTTGTTCGAAACCATCAAGTTTTTATCGCAAAGGCATTCATCAGCTACATGATAAATAGCAAAAGATCATAGATAATAATGGTGAATATTTCGATAATTAATCTTTGTAACAATTATATTTTCAATAAAGTGACTAAAAAGAGTTTCTACTTACTTGTACATATAATATTTACATTCAAAATTGTTATTTTGAAGTGTGTTTATTTCATACACGCTATCTAGTGGCGAACACTGATCGAAACAATCCCTATGGAGTAAAGTACTGGCTAACAGTTTGAACAATATCATAATGATGCATTTTACAATGATTTTTGAAAAAAAATAAAGTATAGCTCTTGGCCGTTGAAGTAGGAAAACATTATTTTACTTAAAAAAAATTATCGACACATGCGTCGATCATTTCATCTTCAACCGGTAATAATTTTAAGAGCACTTAAAACATCGGTAGCTCAGTTTGGAGAGCTTGAAATGTTAGTCGTGGCTCTTGCTCCTGGTACTCGGCATCAATAAAATGGAAAGCTAGCTAACCGACATTCACATAAACCAAAAAAAAAATAGTGAATCACAGTTTTAACATAAATTAACACAAAATATGAATTTGCTTTACAATCATAAACAACCCATATTTTATATGATGCAAATTGCTTAAATAAATTCCATCTCCTTTAGCTTAATTTTTGTTGCACACTAATGTTGGTTCACGTGATACCACAGGTACACGTCGATTACAGAACTCACGGGAGCGAATCGATTGCGGATTGAAAACTGCATATAAAAAAAACATAAAACAAAATTTTAAATCATAGTATCATAGAAATTCCTATGGATTTTCATACAATTAGTAAAGTAAAATTTTTTTTAGATTCGCAATTTTTTTTACGTTTGTACAGGGAATAAAAAACGATCTGTATGAAGATCATTACAAATTTTCTTGGCTACTTTGATTGAGAGCAATATTATTTTCAATTTTATTTATATGCATTTTCCAATCCGCAATCGATTCGCATCCGCGAGTTTTATAATCGGAGTGATTATGTCAATAATCCAAAATACACCAAATAACTCACTTTATTTTTGTTACAATATGATTTTCAGTTTTATTGTATAATTGTTTTAAATCCTTTATTTATTATATTTATATGCACTTATTTAAAATAACAAATTCATAGGTTTATATTGAATTTTTAAGAAAATATTTATAATACATTATTAATAATACATTATAAAAAGGTTATTTTCACTGAACGTCTATATTGTTGTATACCAGAGATCTAAATATTTATCATCTTTGTTTTATACCAAACATTAATAAATTCACAAATTTAAAAGTTCAGAAACTAAATATATTTTTCTTATTACATAAAAATTTCAAATTTATTTATTCTTGGAATTTTCATGACCAGTATATCACAACATACCTTATCCAACCTAAAAAAAAAAAATTGTTCATTCTTCCTAAAAATTTTGTTATGTCCAGATAGCTGTATTACAATACGCGTGTTCAGTCCGACCAAAATGATAAAAAATATCATGATCATTTTTATCATGTTTTGCCATAAAACGCACTCATTTATTACAAAAAAAAACCAAGATTTTTTTCGGTTGTAACTGTCAAAATATTTGTATTTGTTTATTTAAAATTTCGTGCGTTATTTTTCAAATAAATTATAAATTTAAATAAATTCAAATAAATTCAAATAAATTCAAATAAATTCAAATAAATTTTAAATATGTGGTCGAGATATGCTACCGAGTTGTTAATTGAAGGGTATGAGGAGTACCAGCTTCTAATTAATGCTGCTTTAGGAAAGCGGCAGTTTTGGCAAAATATTAAGGAATATTTGTCGGTGAAGAGTTTTGTGAGTATTAAATTTATAATATATATATTCAACAAAATAATTTTAAAACTAGATAATAAAATAAATATATATTTTAGGATTTTTCCATTCAAATTAAAAGTAAGTGGCGAAATTTAGTGAAGCTGTATAAGGCAGGTAAAAATAGAATGCGGACTAGTGGCGAGCCACATTCTACCTTTGAATTCTTTGATAAGCTGGATGCAATTTTTGGAGAGAGGCCGGCACAGTCGGGAAATGATGCTGTAGGGCTTGGTTTCGAGGAAGAATCGGCTTATACAGTCGAATGGTTGAACGACGAAGAGGCCACTCCACCAGAAAATTATAGCCCCATACCGTGGGCCAAGTAATTTGGAACCGGAGGTGGACACTCCATTTGAAGATTTTTCGGCTCCCCCAAGAGCAGAACCCGGGAATAACAGACGGTCGCAACGACGATACCGTCGCACAAACATCGACCGTCTGTTAGAATACAGAAGGGCTGAAAGGAGAATAAAAGAAAGAAACCATAAGGAGCTTATGGAGAAGTTGGTTGGTGTAACCACTTCATTTAATGGCATAGGCGCAGCATTAAATAATGTGGCAAATGCAATCAAAGAGTTATCGCGCCGAAATTAGTGAATTTTTTATATACTTTTTTTTTTACAAACACTTCGTAATATGTACAATATACTCGTAGAATAATGAAATCGAGACTGAAATATAATTTATAATTATCGTTTTTATTTATTAAATTTACATTAATTTGTTTTTATTACATTCTCCTGAAACAATTCATTTAATAATTGGTCTTGCCTGGGTGATTCGTTATTCACTTCAATTACAGAAATTCTAACACCTGTTGGAATGTCATCGTGTGCCAGATCCGTCTGTTCTTGTTCATCATCTCGGTCAATGCACAAATTGTGTAACCCACAAGCACTTAATGTTAGTAAAACAATGAGCCTTTTATTTATATTTCCAAACTTCTGTATGCGCCGAAATCTGGATTTCAAAAGACCAAATGCTTGTTCAATGATGATTCTCGTCGAAGAATTCATCTTGTTGAACTGTTTTTTTTTGTTCACTTAACCCTTCATTAATTATGTAAGGTGGAACCAACCACATATAAGTTTTAGGATAGGCAAGATCCCCAAGTAAAAATCCTCTATAAGGAATCAATTCACTTTGCCTTTCATTTATTTTTCTAAACAAGGTTGAACGACGCAACACTCGAGCATCATGCATTGAACCAGGCTCCCCCACAAACACGCTCGTAAATCTTTTACGATAGTTCACTGTTGCTTGCATGCTAGCTATGGTACTTTTTTCGGTTGAAATAATCCCACTGGTGGTTGGGTTTAGGTCTTGGTATTTCAATATGACTGCAGTCTATTGCTCTAACAATGTTATTAAACTTTGACAATTTTTTGAAGCCTTCTGAAATATGTTTTTGTTCCTCGAGGGATGGCCACTTCACATATTTTTTCGATTCATTAGCCATAAATAAGGCAAGCTTCGTGATTGCATAATATGCATAGCTGCGACTAATCCCTAACCGATCCCCTATTTGACGAAATGTTTCAGTATTTGCCAAATACCAGATGAACATATAAACATATGTTTTCGGAGACAAATTAATAAATTGTTGGTTTTTTACGTTACAGTGATTTGTGTAACTATCTGAAATTAATATTCGACAATCAAACGCGAACAACTTTAATTTTGTATCTGTTTACTTACCAACAACTATTTGTAGAGTATTTCTGGACAATCTAAAGTGACGCCTAAACTGTTCTTCAGTGTAATTTTCAATAATACTAGCAAAATTTTCAATTTTTTGATGCTCTTCATTCAGCATTAATAAAACTAATTCATCATCCGTGTGAGAATCGCATGATTCATACATTTTAAGGGAGAGAATCAACACACAAATGGGTAACAACAACACTGTATAACCCGATCCAAAATAGTACAATTTAAATAAACAAAAATATCTTATTATGAAGACATTAGGTTCTTACGAGAATCTCGTATCCCGAGTAAAACTGTAGAATAAACACACACACAAATATATATATATATATATATATATATATATATATATATATATATATATATATATATATATATATATATATATATATATATATATATATATATATATATATATATATATATATATATATATATATATATATATATATATATATATATATATATATATATATATATATATATATATATATATATATATATATATATATATATATATATATATATATATATATATATATATATATATATATATATATATATATATATATATATATATATATATATATATATATATATATATATATATATATATATATATATATATATATATATATATATATATATATATATATATATATATATAGTTGAGTCATTATCTGAATTATTAATTTTATGTTTAAAACAATAACCATGATGGAATTTAACGTATAATTTTTCTTTAAAAAAATAACTATAAAAAATAAAAACAATTTTAAAACTTTCTCTTTTGAAATATTTTCTTACAAATCTATTACATTTTACAAAAATGTATTTTTTTTTCCATTTTTTTTTCGCTTCGATCACAATTTATTAAGTGTGCAAGTAAAACTCGGCTGTGAAATTGGTTGCATTAAAATATACTTGAGCGCATCCAAATCGCCCGCCATTTTGGATATACATATGTGATTTAGCGATTGCTGTTTTTATGACGTAAGTTTCGGCCATTTATACAAGCTATCGTTTCGTGTGCATCACTTTTAAGAGATGGATGTCCATAATCGATGGATGTCCATAATCAACATTTACGTCATTGCATTCTATTTGATTTTCAAATGACAAAAATGCTGCTCAAACCATGGAATTGACTAATTCGAGTGAACATTCTATGCGTCATTCAACAGTAAAAAAGCGGTTTGCAAGAATACGTGATGGCAATTTTAGTCTTGAGGACGACCCACGTCCAGAAGACTAAAAGTCATCTTCTCCTTAGGCTGGGAAGTTCGTACAGCATGCTGCGTATTCTCCAGATTACCACTTATTCTGATCGATTTCATTATATTTGAAAGATCAGCGGTTCACGAAAGTTGAAGATGTGTGAAAATAGTTCGATGACTATTTTGTTCGAAACCATCAAGTTTTTATCCCAAAGGCATTCATCAGCTACATGATAAATAGCAAAAGATCATAGATAATAATGGTGAATATTTCGATAATTAATCTTTGTAACAATTATATTTTCAATAAAGTGACTAAAAAGAGTTTCTACTTACTTGTACATATAATATTTACATTCAAAATTGTTATTTTGAAGTGTGTTTATTTCATACACGCTATCTAGTGGCGAACACTGATCGAAACAATCCCTATGGAGTAAAGTACTGGCTAACAGTTTGAACAATATCATAATGATGCATTTTACAATGATTTTTGAAAAAAAATAAAGTATAGCTCTTGGCCGTTGAAGTAGGAAAACATTATTTTACTTAAAAAAAATTATCGACACATGCGTCGATCATTTCATCTTCAACCGGTAATAATTTTAAGAGCACTTAAAACATCGGTAGCTCAGTTTGGAGAGCTTGAAATGTTAGTCGTGGCTCTTGCTCCTGGTACTCGGCATCAATAAAATGGAAAGCTAGCTAACCGACATTCACATAAACCAAAAAAAAAAATAGTGAATCACAGTTTTAACATAAATTAACACAAAATATGAATTTGCTTTACAATCATAAACAACTCATATTTTATATGATGCAAATTGCTTAAATAAATTCCATCTCCTTTAGCTTAATTTTTGTTGCACACTAATGTTGGTTCACGTGATACCACAGGTACACGTCGATTACAGAACTCACGGGAGCGAATCGATTGCGGATTGAAAACTGCATATAAAAAAAACATAAAACAAAATTTTAAATCATAGTATCATAGAAATTCCTATGGATTTTCATACAATTAGTAAAGTAAAATTTTTTTTAGATTCGCAATTTTTTTTACGTTTGTACAGGGAATAAAAAACGATCTGTATGAAGATCATTACAAATTTTCTTGGCTACTTTGATTGAGAGCAATATTATTTTCAATTTTATTTATATGCATTTTCCAATCCGCAATCGATTCGCATCCGCGAGTTTTATAATCGGAGTGATTATGTCAATAATCCAAAATACACCAAATAACTCACTTTATTTTTGTTACAATATGATTTTCAGTTTTATTGTATAATTGTTTTAAATCCTTTATTTATTATATTTATATGCACTTATTTAAAATAACAAATTCATAGGTTTATATTGAATTTTTAAGAAAATATTTATAATACATTATTAATAATACATTATAAAAAAGTTATTTTCACTGAACGTCTATATTGTTGTATACCAGAGATCTAAATATTTATCATCTTTGTTTTATACCAAACATTAATAAATTCACAAATTTAAAAGTTCAGAAACTAAATATATTTTTCTTATTACATAAAAATTTCAAATTTATTTATTCTTGGAATTTTCATGACCAGTATATCACAACATACCTTATCCAACCTAAAAAAAAAAAATTGTTCATTCTTCCTAAAAATTTTGTTATGTCCAGATAGCTGTATTACAATACGCGTGTTCAGTCCGACCAAAATGATAAAAAATATCATGATCATTTTTATCATGTTTTGCCATAAAACGCACTCATTTATTACAAAAAAAAACCAAGATTTTTTTCGGTTGTAACTGTCAAAATATTTGTATTTGTTTATTTAAAATTTCGTGCGTTATTTTTCAAATAAATTATAAATTTAAATAAATTCAAATAAATTCAAATAAATTCAAATAAATTCAAATAAATTTTAAATATGTGGTCGAGATATGCTACCGAGTTGTTAATTGAAGGGTATGAGGAGTACCAGCTTCTAATTAATGCTGCTTTAGGAAAGCGGCAGTTTTGGCAAAATATTAAGGAATATTTGTCGGTGAAGAGTTTTGTGAGTATTAAATTTATAATATATATATTCAACAAAATAATTTTAAAACTAGATAATAAAATAAATATATATTTTAGGATTTTTCCATTCAAATTAAAAGTAAGTGGCGAAATTTAGTGAAGCTGTATAAGGCAGGTAAAAATAGAATGCGGACTAGTGGCGAGCCACATTCTACCTTTGAATTCTTTGATAAGCTGGATGCAATTTTTGGAGAGAGGCCGGCACAGTCGGGAAATGATGCTGTAGGGCTTGGTTTCGAGGAAGAATCGGCTTATACAGTCGAATGGTTGAACGACGAAGAGGCCACTCCACCAGAAAATTATAGCCCCATACCGTGGGCCAAGTAATTTGGAACCGGAGGTGGACACTCCATTTGAAGATTTTTCGGCTCCCCCAAGAGCAGAACCCGGGAATAACAGACGGTCGCAACGACGATACCGTCGCACAAACATCGACCGTCTGTTAGAATACAGAAGGGCTGAAAGGAGAATAAAAGAAAGAAACCATAAGGAGCTTATGGAGAAGTTGGTTGGTGTAACCACTTCATTTAATGGCATAGGCGCAGCATTAAATAATGTGGCAAATGCAATCAAAGAGTTATCGCGCCGAAATTAGTGAATTTTTTATATACTTTTTTTTTTACAAACACTTCGTAATATGTACAATATACTCGTAGAATAATGAAATCGAGACTGAAATATAATTTATAATTATCGTTTTTATTTATTAAATTTACATTAATTTGTTTTTATTACATTCTCCTGAAACAATTCATTTAATAATTGGTCTTGCCTGGGTGATTCGTTATTCACTTCAATTACAGAAATTCTAACACCTGTTGGAATGTCATCGTGTGCCAGATCCGTCTGTTCTTGTTCATCATCTCGGTCAATGCACAAATTGTGTAACCCACAAGCACTTAATGTTAGTAAAACAATGAGCCTTTTATTTATATTTCCAAACTTCTGTATGCGCCGAAATCTGGATTTCAAAAGACCAAATGCTTGTTCAATGATGATTCTCATCGAAGAATTCATCTTGTTGAACTGTTTTTTTTTGTTCACTTAACCCTTCATTAATTATGTAAGGTGGAACCAACCACATATAAGTTTTAGGATAGGCAAGATCCCCAAGTAAAAATCCTCTATAAGGAATCAATTCACTTTGCCTTTCATTTATTTTTCTAAACAAGGTTGAACGACGCAACACTCGAGCATCATGCATTGAACCAGGCTCCCCCACAAACACGCTCGTAAATCTTTTACGATAGTTCACTGTTGCTTGCATGCTAGCTATGGTACTTTTTTCGGTTGAAATAATCCCACTGGTGGTTGGGTTTAGGTCTTGGTATTTCAATATGACTGCAGTCTATTGCTCTAACAATGTTATTAAACTTTGACAATTTTTTGAAGCCTTCTGAAATATGTTTTTGTTCCTCGAGGGATGGCCACTTCACATATTTTTTCGATTCTTTAGCCATAAATAAGGCAAGCTTCGTGATTGCATAATATGCATAGCTGCGACTAATCCCTAACCGATCCCCTATTTGACGAAATGTTTCAGTATTTGCCAAATACCAGATGAACATATAAACATATGTTTTCGGAGACAAATTAATAAATTGTTGGTTTTTTACGTTACAGTGATTTGTGTAACTATCTGAAATTAATATTCGACAATCAAACGCGAACAACTTTAATTTTGTATCTGTTTACTTACCAACAACTATTTGTAGAGTATTTCTGGACAATCTAAAGTGACGCCTAAACTGTTCTTCAGTGTAATTTTCAATAATACTAGCAAAATTTTCAATTTTTTGATGCTCTTCATTCAGCATTAATAAAACTAATTCATCATCCGTGTGAGAATCGCATGATTCATACATTTTAAGGGAGAGAATCAACACACAAATGGGTAACAACAACACTGTATAACCCGATCCAAAATAGTACAATTTAAATAAACAAAAATATCTTATTATGAAGACATTAGGTTCTTACGAGAATCTCGTATCCCGAGTAAAACTGTAGAATAAACACACACACAAATATATATATATATATATATATATATATATATATATATATATATATATATATATATATATATATATATATATATATATATATATATATATATATATATATATATATATATATATATATATATATATATATATATATATATATATATATATATATATATATATATATATATATATATATATATATATATATATATATATATATATATATATATATATATATATATATATATATATATATATATATATATATATATATATATATATATATATATATATATATATATATATATATATATATATATATATATATATATATATATATATATATATATATATATATATATATAGTTGAGTCATTATCTGAATTATTAATTTTATGTTTAAAACAATAACCATGATGGAATTTAACGTATAATTTTTCTTTAAAAAAATAACTATAAAAAATAAAAACAATTTTAAAACTTTCTCTTTTGAAATATTTTCTTACAAATCTATTACATTTTACAAAAATGTATTTTTTTTCCATTTTTTTTTCGCTTCGATCACAATTTATTAAGTGTGCAAGTAAAACTCGGCTGTGAAATTGGTTGCATTAAAATATACTTGAGCGCATCCAAATCGCCCGCCATTTTGGATATACATATGTGATTTAGCGATTGCTGTTTTTATGACGTAAGTTTCGGCCATTTATACAAGCTATCGTTTCGTGTGCATCACTTTTAAGAGATGGATGTCCATAATCAACATTTACGTCATTGCATTCTATTTGATTTTCAAATGACAAAAATGCTGCTCAAACCATGGAATTGACTAATTCGAGTGAACATTCTATGCGTCATTCAACAGTAAAAAAGCGGTTTGCAAGAATACGTGATGGCAATTTTAGTCTTGAGGACGACCCACGTCCAGAAGACTAAAAGTCATCTTCTCCTTAGGCTGGGAAGTTCGTACAGCATGCTGCGTATTCTCCAGATTACCACTTATTCTGATCGATTTCATTATATTTGAAAGATCAGCGGTTCACGAAAGTTGAAGATGTGTGAAAATAGTTCGATGACTATTTTGTTCGAAACCATCAAGTTTTTATCCCAAAGGCATTCATCAGCTACATGATAAATAGCAAAAGATCATAGATAATAATGGTGAATATTTCGATAATTAATCTTTGTAACAATTATATTTTCAATAAAGTGACTAAAAAGAGTTTCTACTTACTTGTACATATAATATTTACATTCAAAATTGTTATTTTGAAGTGTGTTTATTTCATACACGCTATCTAGTGGCGAACACTGATCGAAACAATCCCTATGGAGTAAAGTACTGGCTAACAGTTTGAACAATATCATAATGATGCATTTTACAATGATTTTTGAAAAAAAATAAAGTATAGCTCTTGGCCGTTGAAGTAGGAAAACATTATTTTACTTAAAAAAAATTATCGACACATGCGTCGATCATTTCATCTTCAACCGGTAATAATTTTAAGAGCACTTAAAACATCGGTAGCTCAGTTTGGAGAGCTTGAAATGTTAGTCGTGGCTCTTGCTCCTGGTACTCGGCATCAATAAAATGGAAAGCTAGCTAACCGACATTCACATAAACCAAAAAAAAAAATAGTGAATCACAGTTTTAACATAAATTAACACAAAATATGAATTTGCTTTACAATCATAAACAACTCATATTTTATATGATGCAAATTGCTTAAATAAATTCCATCTCCTTTAGCTTAATTTTTGTTGCACACTAATGTTGGTTCACGTGATACCACAGGTACACGTCGATTACAGAACTCACGGGAGCGAATCGATTGCGGATTGAAAACTGCATATAAAAAAAACATAAAACAAAATTTTAAATCATAGTATCATAGAAATTCCTATGGATTTTCATACAATTAGTAAAGTAAAATTTTTTTTAGATTCGCAATTTTTTTTACGTTTGTACAGGGAATAAAAAACGATCTGTATGAAGATCATTACAAATTTTCTTGGCTACTTTGATTGAGAGCAATATTATTTTCAATTTTATTTATATGCATTTTCCAATCCGCAATCGATTCGCATCCGCGAGTTTTATAATCGGAGTGATTATGTCAATAATCCAAAATACACCAAATAACTCACTTTATTTTTGTTACAATATGATTTTCAGTTTTATTGTATAATTGTTTTAAATCCTTTATTTATTATATTTATATGCACTTATTTAAAATAACAAATTCATAGGTTTATATTGAATTTTTAAGAAAATATTTATAATACATTATTAATAATACATTATAAAAAAGTTATTTTCACTGAACGTCTATATTGTTGTATACCAGAGATCTAAATATTTATCATCTTTGTTTTATACCAAACATTAATAAATTCACAAATTTAAAAGTTCAGAAACTAAATATATTTTTCTTATTACATAAAAATTTCAAATTTATTTATTCTTGGAATTTTCATGACCAGTATATCACAACATACCTTATCCAACCTAAAAAAAAAAAATTGTTCATTCTTCCTAAAAATTTTGTTATGTCCAGATAGCTGTATTACAATACGCGTGTTCAGTCCGACCAAAATGATAAAAAATATCATGATCATTTTTATCATGTTTTGCCATAAAACGCACTCATTTATTACAAAAAAAAACCAAGATTTTTTTCGGTTGTAACTGTCAAAATATTTGTATTTGTTTATTTAAAATTTCGTGCGTTATTTTTCAAATAAATTATAAATTTAAATAAATTCAAATAAATTCAAATAAATTCAAATAAATTCAAATAAATTTTAAATATGTGGTCGAGATATGCTACCGAGTTGTTAATTGAAGGGTATGAGGAGTACCAGCTTCTAATTAATGCTGCTTTAGGAAAGCGGCAGTTTTGGCAAAATATTAAGGAATATTTGTCGGTGAAGAGTTTTGTGAGTATTAAATTTATAATATATATATTCAACAAAATAATTTTAAAACTAGATAATAAAATAAATATATATTTTAGGATTTTTCCATTCAAATTAAAAGTAAGTGGCGAAATTTAGTGAAGCTGTATAAGGCAGGTAAAAATAGAATGCGGACTAGTGGCGAGCCACATTCTACCTTTGAATTCTTTGATAAGCTGGATGCAATTTTTGGAGAGAGGCCGGCACAGTCGGGAAATGATGCTGTAGGGCTTGGTTTCGAGGAAGAATCGGCTTATACAGTCGAATGGTTGAACGACGAAGAGGCCACTCCACCAGAAAATTATAGCCCCATACCGTGGGCCAAGTAATTTGGAACCGGAGGTGGACACTCCATTTGAAGATTTTTCGGCTCCCCCAAGAGCAGAACCCGGGAATAACAGACGGTCGCAACGACGATACCGTCGCACAAACATCGACCGTCTGTTAGAATACAGAAGGGCTGAAAGGAGAATAAAAGAAAGAAACCATAAGGAGCTTATGGAGAAGTTGGTTGGTGTAACCACTTCATTTAATGGCATAGGCGCAGCATTAAATAATGTGGCAAATGCAATCAAAGAGTTATCGCGCCGAAATTAGTGAATTTTTTATATACTTTTTTTTTTACAAACACTTCGTAATATGTACAATATACTCGTAGAATAATGAAATCGAGACTGAAATATAATTTATAATTATCGTTTTTATTTATTAAATTTACATTAATTTGTTTTTATTACATTCTCCTGAAACAATTCATTTAATAATTGGTCTTGCCTGGGTGATTCGTTATTCACTTCAATTACAGAAATTCTAACACCTGTTGGAATGTCATCGTGTGCCAGATCCGTCTGTTCTTGTTCATCATCTCGGTCAATGCACAAATTGTGTAACCCACAAGCACTTAATGTTAGTAAAACAATGAGCCTTTTATTTATATTTCCAAACTTCTGTATGCGCCGAAATCTGGATTTCAAAAGACCAAATGCTTGTTCAATGATGATTCTCATCGAAGAATTCATCTTGTTGAACTGTTTTTTTTTGTTCACTTAACCCTTCATTAATTATGTAAGGTGGAACCAACCACATATAAGTTTTAGGATAGGCAAGATCCCCAAGTAAAAATCCTCTATAAGGAATCAATTCACTTTGCCTTTCATTTATTTTTCTAAACAAGGTTGAACGACGCAACACTCGAGCATCATGCATTGAACCAGGCTCCCCCACAAACACGCTCGTAAATCTTTTACGATAGTTCACTGTTGCTTGCATGCTAGCTATGGTACTTTTTTCGGTTGAAATAATCCCACTGGTGGTTGGGTTTAGGTCTTGGTATTTCAATATGACTGCAGTCTATTGCTCTAACAATGTTATTAAACTTTGACAATTTTTTGAAGCCTTCTGAAATATGTTTTTGTTCCTCGAGGGATGGCCACTTCACATATTTTTTCGATTCATTAGCCATAAATAAGGCAAGCTTCGTGATTGCATAATATGCATAGCTGCGACTAATCCCTAACCGATCCCCTATTTGACGAAATGTTTCAGTATTTGCCAAATACCAGATGAACATATAAACATATGTTTTCGGAGACAAATTAATAAATTGTTGGTTTTTTACGTTACAGTGATTTGTGTAACTATCTGAAATTAATATTCGACAATCAAACGCGAACAACTTTAATTTTGTATCTGTTTACTTACCAACAACTATTTGTAGAGTATTTCTGGACAATCTAAAGTGACGCCTAAACTGTTCTTCAGTGTAATTTTCAATAATACTAGCAAAATTTTCAATTTTTTGATGCTCTTCATTCAGCATTAATAAAACTAATTCATCATCCGTGTGAGAATCGCATGATTCATACATTTTAAGGGAGAGAATCAACACACAAATGGGTAACAACAACACTGTATAACCCGATCCAAAATAGTACAATTTAAATAAACAAAAATATCTTATTATGAAGACATTAGGTTCTTACGAGAATCTCGTATCCCGAGTAAAACTGTAGAATAAACACACACACAAATATATATATATATATATATATATATATATATATATATATATATATATATATATATATATATATATATATATATATATATATATATATATATATATATATATATATATATATATATATATATATATATATATATATATATATATATATATATATATATATATATATATATATATATATATATATATATATATATATATATATATATATATATATATATATATATATATATATATATATATATATATATATATATATATATATATATATATATATATATATATATATATATATATATATATATATATATATATATATATATATATATATATATATATATATATATATATATATATATATATATATATATATATATATATATATATATATATATATATATATATATATATATATATATATATATATATATATATATATATATATATATATATATATATATATATATATATATATATATATATATATATATATATATATATATATATATATATATATATATATATATATATATATATATATATATATATATATATATATATATATATATATATATATATATATATATATATATATATATATATATATATATATATATATATATATATATATATATATATATATATATATATATATATATATATATATATATATATATATATATATATATATATATATATATATATATATATATATATATATATATATATATATATATATATATATATATATATATATATATATATATATATATATATATATATATATATATATATATATATATATATATATATATATATATATATATATATATATATATATATATATATATATATATATATATATATATATATATATATATATATATATATATATATATATATATATATATATATATATATATATATATATATATATATATATATATATATATATATATATATATATATATATATATATATATATATATATATATATATATATATATATATATATATATATATATATATATATATATATATATATATATATATATATATATATATATATATATATATATATATATATATATATATATATATATATATATATATATATATATATATATATATATATATATATATATATATATATATATATATATATATATATATATATATATATATATATATATATATATATATATATATATATATATATATATATATATATATATATATATATATATATATATATATATATATATATATATATATATATATATATATATATATATATATATATATATATATATATATATATATATATATATATATATATATATATATATATATATATATATATATATATATATATATATATATATATATATATATATATATATATATATATATATATATATATATATATATATATATATATATATATATATATATATATATATATATATATATATATATATATATATATATATATATATATATATATATATATATATATATATATATATATATATATATATATATATATATATATATATATATATATATATATATATATATATATATATATATATATATATATATATATATATATATATATATGTATATATATATATATATATATATATATGTATATATATATATATATATATATATATATATATATATATATATATATATATATATATATGTATATATATATATATATATATATATATATATATATATATATATATATATATATATATGTATATATATATATATATATATATATATATATATATATATATATATATATATATATATATATATATATATATATATATATATATATATATATATATATATATATATATATATATATATATATATATATATATATATATATATATATATATATATATATATATATATATATATATATATATATATATATATATATATATATATATATATATATATATATATATATATATATATATATATATACATATATATATATATATATATATATATATATATATACATTTCGATTAAATTATTCAGTTTCTTAATTTCTAATATTTACACTAGATTTTTTTTTAAAATAACTTTCCTTTTTTGTCTTTTATATAATAAAAGATAAAAGTAATTTGTTGATATTAAATCGGTTTCGATAGAGCTCGTAAATTTTTCCATAGTACAATCTAAAATGTTGAAAATAATATTATAATTATTAAATTTAACACGGAATAACTTAAACCATACCTCACATTATCTTTATTGACCGTTAAACGTAAACTTGCAGCTAAGCTCTTCGGTGAACAGCTCTGTAAAGATTGCCCTAATGCACTTGTTTAGTTCGTGGCCATCTTGCTTCATAAATAATGATTTCTTAATATAAAATAGGAAAACAAAATATAATAGATTGTACCAAATTATCTCGAATGAATCTTTACATTACCAATTGTTTTACAGCCAAATGAATAAGATATAACATTGAATTTTTGCACATGAGAGACAAGAAAAGCAATATATCCCAACAAAATTTTGCAGAAGAATTTTTGAGCAAAAATCACCATAAAAATGAAAATGTTGCCATAAAATATATTCGATCCGAGTATTTTTATGGCAACATTTTTAAAATTAACAAGAAAAAAAATTATTTTGAATTTATAAATGTTGAGGAAACACAATAAAAACAGACGCCATAGATAAAAATGTAAATTTCGCATTTTAATTCATTAAAAATAAATTAATAATGATCCTATAAAAAAAATTACGCCATTACTATATATGTTTATTTCTTTCTGGCATATTGAATATTTTTATATAGCGGATTCTTTCTTATTTACCTGCAAAAATTTGTAGAAGAAAACAATTTTCTCATGTAAACCGGGCAAAAAGCTGGATTAAATTGGGCGGGGTTTAGTTGAATATGAACGATTTGATTGGCTGAAGAGTTGGATAAAAAAATCCCGTCCCGTGAACTCAAGATGAAGGCAAAAAAAATTTGCCTTATACAAAATTGAGAAATGTTCAATTTAAAATTTTTGCCTGTAAGGCGATTCAAGATGGCCAACTTTTAACCAATCAGCGCGCATAATTTTTATGCCTTATGCCCGGTTTACATACGACAAACATTTTTCTTCTGCAAAATGAATAAGATATAACATTGACTTTTTGCACATGAGAGACAAGAAAAGCAATATATCCCAACAAAGTTTTGCAGAAGAATTTTTGAGCAAAAACCACAATAAAAATGAAAATGTTGCCATAAAATATATTCGATCCGAGTATTTTTATGGCAACATTTTTAAAATTAAAAAGAAAAAAAATTATTTCGTAGATAAATGTTGAGGATTCATAATATAAACAGACGCCATAGATAAAAATGTAAATTTCGCCTTTTAATTCATTAAAAATAAATTAATAATGATCCTATAAAAAAATTACGCCATTACTATATATGTTTATTTCTTTCTGGCATATTGAATATTTTTGTATTGCGGATTCTTTCTTATTTACCTGCAAAAATTTGTAGAAGAAAAAAATTTCTTATGTAAACCGGGCATTAAAGGCAAAATCTGTACATGTCTTTAAACGACGATTAATCGGCGATGTTTTTTTCGAACATCGCACACATGGTTACCAACAAATGCTCGAAAAAAGAAAAAGTTTTATAGCAAGTTCATTCGAAATGTCAGGCAAAAAAAAACTTACCCGGGTTTAGCTGTCAGGGTAAAAAAACTTACACGGGTTGAGCTGTCAGGGTAACATCTTGACATTACACGTTCATTTACAAAAAAAATCTTACCCGAAAAAGTTACCCGGTGTAACTTTAAAAAATCGCGATTTTTTGTCAGATTTTTACGCATACATATATACAAAAGTTTGTCACCCTCTGTAACACAGTGGGTAGAACGCTTGCTGTGTGTACAGAGGGTCTCTGGTTCGATTCCCGGTATTATGTGTATCCAGTCGTAACGAAAGACGACTGGATACACATAATAATATAATGGATAAAAATACATTGCCTGGTCATATACAGCTATAAGTGCTAGTCGACTAATAACCCCTACACACGATCTGACTTGTCGGGCCGACGGTCAGTCCGACCAAATCAGCTATTGCATCCACACGATCCAACAAACTACCTGATATTCATTTATACTTTTGCTTTCGTTGAGTACAAATGATAAAATTTTGACGTTTGTGGGATGTCATATGTTTATGGAATTCAAATTTTCAACAAAAAAATTATTTATTATTTCAATATTATATAACAGTTAAATAAACATTTACTAAATATGTATTATATCGTTAAAATTTAATTATTTATTATTAAAATATATTGTTATTTTTAACCAACCATCCAACAACGCTACACACGACCTGATTTGGTCAGGCGGTTGTATGGTTGGATGGAATTTCCACCTGACATCACCCGACAGCAAATTGCCATACGACATACCTACACACGACCTGATTTTACATCCGACCGCCTGACCAAATCAGATCGTGTGTAGGGGGTTTAAGCAAATGATATAAAAAAAAAAAATATATATATACAAAAGTAAAATATATATATATATATACAAAAGTAAAAACGTCACAACATAATTATCAAAACAAAGACACCGCGCCATTTGTACTTCAATTCCGAATTAATTTTAATTTTTCATAGATGTCACAACATAATTATCAAAACAAAGACACCGCGCCATTTGTACTTCAATTCCGAATTAATTTTAATTTTTCATAGATGTATTAAAATTGTAAGAACAATTTGTAATTGTGTGCGACGTATTTTCAAAATATCTTGTGTGCTAAAATGTTGTGTAATTGCGGATTTATTACATTGTATAAAATTTGGAAATGGGACAGCTGATGCGATCACTTACCACTTCAAGCGATTCTGTGCCACATCGCTAATACATATTACAGTAAAACAGGATACTCATAAACGTAAATTAGATGTGCTTGAAAACTTAATTTTAAATAAGCGTTTGACGGCTGTAATCATATGAGTAGATCGTTTGTTTAAATCACTCAATTATCTCCATTTAACTTTGAATATTACAGCAATAATTTAAGCGATTTGGACGTACTACTAATGGATTCGAAGGTGTAGATATAAGCGACCAGCTGGTACATATGAATTTAGCTAGCCACCGTAAAATGATCACACCGCACGGCGCCAATTGTAATCCCCTACCACAATAAGCTGAAGAGTGAAGGGTAGAGTAATAAATAATTGGATTGGCTAAATCGGACAAGACAGAATTAAATCAAATTTTTTTCCACTTTTGTTTTTTTTTTTATGAATAATGAAATACATATTTTATTTTATAATAATTTATTTTATAATAATTTTATAATTTTACGCCCATTCCCACCGTTTTCTATTAAATCGAGAGCCAAAGTCTCAGGCGGGGGGTGCGATTCGTTAGAATAATGCTGTTGTTAGAATTTGAAGCCCATTGTACAAACAAATCACGTGCGTATCCACTTTCAATATCGGGAGTAGAAGCTAACACGACCTTTGGGTTCGGGACTCTACGTAAATCCGCCAAATTGTGACACAACTGCAAATGCCGAAATTGAAACGGATTGTTACGGGCACTTTCAAAACTTTTCATCAATTTATCACTCATTCATACATTCGATTTGTGATTTAGCAAACTCAACATTCCTTTTATGTGCGAAATTATATAATTTTTTTTATTATTAATTAAAAATTATTGATATTGAGTTATAAATGAATTATCAAAATTGAAATACGGAAGACACTATTGAAAATTTTAATATTATGTTATGTACTTTGCTTTGCTGACATTTTTAAAAATACACAATTTTTTGTATTTTTTTTCACCAATTCTACTACAAAAGTCGGGTAAAAATTTTCGTGTTCATTTATACTGTTTATATTGGAGGTTGAACCCAGGTTCAACCTGGGTTCAACTCCAATATAAACACCAAAAGTTAACTTGGAGTTAACTCGACTCAATCCAAAAAATTTCTTAGGTTGAGTTAACTCTGGTTAATATAAACGCCCAGAGTAGAGTAGAAAAACAACAACAAAAAATAATCAATAAACTTAAAAATAAAAATGGCAATTTTTCATATTTTTCTTGTATAAGCATCTGTGTTTAAATTCGGCAGCACATTTTTGTGTTTTTTTTCGATTTTTTATTTTTTTTTATTTTTTTTTAAAATATGTTTCTATGTAACTAGATCGAAAGAAAAAGTTAGAATGATTTTTTGAAGGAAAAAATTAGAATGATTTTGACAGTTATAGCCTGGTTTCGACTCAAACTTAAGATAACTCTCCAATATAAACACTAGAAGTTAACTTCAAGGTTAAAGCTAGGTATCCAGCTCGCGCTAAGATAAATTTTAACGCGGTCTCCACAAGTCTCCACTAAATTACAGATAAATTGTTAGCTAAAAAGTTTATGTAGAGATAAAATTTGACGTTTGTTTTATTTTTCCTACAACAAACAAAAATATAGTTCAATCGACTATTTAATAAGTATTTTTATAAACATTTAAAATTAAAAGGGAAAATTTTAGTTTTGGCTTCCTTTTTACACTTTCTAAATTTTCTGTATCCACTTTTTCGTAGTCGATCAAGTATTCGAAACATTCGTAATCTATAGAAAATTTTCATAATTTATAGAATTATTTAGATCATCCATTAAAAAATATAGTTTTCACGTTGTGCTGTCAAAATTTATCTCAATTTTATCGTTCCAGGCAGATAAATTGCTGCGAAAACGTTTGTAGAGTTTTCACTAGCGCAGTCTATATGTGAATGAAATAACTACAAACTTTTAGCGTGAGCTGCGTACCGCATCTGCGAAATCGCGAGCTAAATATTTTTTTGTTATTTCGCTAGCTAAATTTTACGTCAAATTTGTATGTAAAATTTATCTTAGCGCGAGCTGGATACCGACCTTAAGGATGAAACTCACCAAGAGCAGCGCAACATATTCCAAGCAATCCACACTAACGGCTGCTTATGGGCGTGCACACCAAGCAGCGCAGCAGATTGTTTTGTTTTAGTAATAAAATTGAATTGTGCAAATTTTATCGAGGTTATGAGTAGCAGCAAATTGAAGCTGCTGGGTGTGGAACCTATTGATGCCGCGACAGATGCAACTTCATTCAATACAATTTCTTTAAATTTAAATTTTTCAATTATAATTACAAAATACTTAATGTCCTTTAATGGAAATACCTATATTTATACGCAAACTATGATTACGTATCATTACATAAGCGAACAAGCCAAAATTTAAATTTGCTGCTCGCTGCTGCTGCTTGGTGTGTTTCATCCTTTAACCTTAAGATAACTACAAGTTGACTTGACCTAGGTTCAACCTCCAATATAAACAGTATAAATTACATAAACTTTTTGTTGTAATTCCGAATGAACTTGCTACTATTTCATTTTGATATACCAAAAACAAAAGCAATAATTGTAAATAATTGTTTTTTCAATAGAACGGACGTGTGTCCGCCATTCTGCCTGTTTAGACGATGAGTATTTCAACAATCATACCGCCTGTTTACACGAGAGTTGAATTCAACGCAAATTTCTTCGTTCCTTTCCCCCTTGCCTATAATCTAAAATTTTTTTTTGCGTACTTTTTCAACACCAATTTTAGGTGTTGAACGAATTGTAATTTACTAACACAAACAGAAAAGCTATAAAAAAAAATTTCGGTCCAATTTTTTTTTTTCTGAAAACATGTTTTATTTTCAATTTGTAAAAACATCTACAGAACATAAAAAATAAATGTTTAGTTGAGTTGGGTTTTCAACAAAAAAATTATTTTTATTTTTTTGTATAACATAATTAATTCCTAAATATCAATTTATTTTTTATAAAAAATATAAACAAATTTTATAAATTAAAAATTATTTATTGAGCCAATAATAACTATAATAAAGTTGATAATGGTTTAGGGCTCGTTTTTATTTTAAATAAAGTAAAACAAATTTAAAGACTGAGCTTTCGATGTCTCATCGACATCATTTTCAAAGCTAATGAAAAATTTTTTATATAAATTTCTTAAAAACAAATATAAAAAGCCTATACAGTAAATACAATTTTTTCAAATAGCAAATACAAAATTTTATAAACTATAATTATAAATTATTGTAAAGCATTGCTGTGGATTGCGTAAAAAATATTAATCAAAATAGCTAATAAGTAGCTGTCAATTTGTTTTAAAAATTAAAATAATTTTTATTATTATTTATTTTTTTAACAACAGTTTGTTTTCAAAATTATCGTTAATGTAAATTACACAAAAAAAAAATTATTGTATAACACAGCCAATAAAATATACGAATAAATTGACAACCGCTTTTACGATGCTTCTCCGAAGAAATTCAATATGAAATGAAAATAATTTTACACATACATAAGTAAATAACATCAACTACGTTTTACCCTGTGAACGCAAATGTTGAATTAAGGCGGTGATACATGTACAGATTTTGCCTTTAAGGCATAAAAATTATGCGCGCTGATTGGTTAAAAGTCGGCGATCTTGAATCGTCTTATAGGCAAAAATTTTAAATTGAACATTTCTCAATTTTGTACAAGGCAATTTTTTTTGCCTTAAAGGCAAAATTTGTACATGTATCACCGCCTTTATAATTGTTGAATTACTCTTCGTCTAAACAGGCCCATAATTCAACATTTGCGTTCACACGGTAAAACGTAGTTGATGTTATTTACTTATGTATGTGTAAAATTATTTTCATTTCATATTGAATTTCTTCGGAGAAGCATTGTAAAAGCGGTTGTCAATTTATTCGTATATTTTTTTAGTTGTGTTATACAATAATTTTTTTTTTTTTGTGTAATTTACATTAACGATAATTTTGAAAACAAACTGTTGTTAAAAAAATAAATAATAATAAAAATTATTTTAATTTTTAAAACAAATTGACAGCTACTTATTAGCTATTTTGATTAATGTTTTTTACACAATGCACAGCAATGCTTTACAATAATTTATAATTATAGTTTATAAAATTTGTTTTTATAAAAAATAAATTGATATTTAAGCTATAATTATGTTATACAAAAAAAAAAAAAATAATAATTTTTTTGTTGAAAACCCAACTCAACTAAATATTTATTTTTTATGTTCGGTAGATGCTTTTATGTTTTGCGAACGAAAGACAAATTGAAAATAAAACCTGTTTTCAGAAAAAAAAAAATTGGGCCGAAATTTTTTTTATAGCTTTTCTGTTTGTGTTAGTAAATTACAATTCGTTCAACACCTAAAATTCGAGTTGAAAAAGTACGCAAAAAAAAATTTTAGATTATAGGTAAGGGGGAAAGGAACGAAGAAATTTGTGTTGAATTCAACTCTCGTGTAAACAGGCGGATTAGTTGTTGTTCCGGGAAAAGCGGATAATTAACGTCTATTTTATGAATAATAAATAAAAAGAAAATCCTAATATAAAAATCAGTGGTCAAAATATTTGTAAAATGTGTATCAATCATTAAAACCGGATAATAACAGCAGTGATATGGAAATGGATGGAAGTGAAATGGAAAATAGCAGAATCATTCCGACTGTAAGCCAATGTACCAAATTGGTATTTTATATCTGTGGAATTAAACAAAAACAAGATAACTGCAAAAACCTAAATGTTTGAAAACCGCATTTAAAGTTTGAAGTCGTACTGTCTTTCTATGGAAGGCAATCGCCTTTTTTGTCGATTTTCTAAGAAAATAATAAGCAGTTTATAAAACCGGTCTGGGTAATAAATAGAATTGCAAATTCTGCATCGACTGGTTAGAGAAACTGTAAAAGTGGTTATCTGCAGATATCTTGTTTTTGTTTAACGCGAAAATTACAAAAGTTGAAAGGATAACACGATGGAACAATGCAGAACAAAAAATAGAACCCACCTCAGCTGTTAAAATAACCTTCAGATCAACTACGTTGCCAGACGACATAGCAATTTTTGACGTTAAAAGAAGTCACATTCTATGTACCTATGCTATGCAAGAAATGCCTAATATATGGGCATACTCAAAAGCATTGTCGCGGTAAACAGAAATGCTCTAACTGCACAGATTTTGATCATATAAAAAACGCACGTAAAAACGCCACAAAATGTTACTATTGTGGAGAAAATCACGTCACAAGCAGCAGTATATGTGAAGAATTTAAAAAACAGAAAAAAATTAAGTTTTTTATGATAACAAAGAAAATATCTTACGGCGAAGCTAGAAGAATCGTTAATCCACCAGAATTCAACATCAACAAAGAAAACTTTCCAAGTCTCACTACAAAAAATCAATATAACGAGATCCAACAACTAAAGGAACAGATAAAAATATTGAAGGAAGAACGAAAAATTGAAAATACAACGTAAAAAAAGAAGTGACAGAAATAAAATGCCAAATGACGGAAATTAGTAAATTAAACAGAACAATACAAGCAACAACACAAGGATATATAAATTCGCCAGTAAATGATCCCAGAAACGATGTAGTACTAACAGAAATATTAGGAAAATTAGCAGATATGGACAAAATCATCACAAAATACAACAAACAGCAAGATGATGGATAGTCTAAAAATACTCCAACTAAATATAAGAAGCTTGTCACACAATAGAGATGAATTAGAACGTAGCACAAAATAAAATAGACATAACATTTCTCAGCGAAACTTGGACAAATGATAAAAAACAAATAAAATTTAAAAATCACAACATTTAGTGTGGGTTCACGGAATGAGATAAAAAAAAAGCTGGCTTTTTTTACAACTTTGGTCAAAAAATTTGTCTACGGTTGTCTATCGCACATCTTTTAAAAAAATGTCATAACACAAAAAACAATTTTGTGATAAATGCATTTTAAATTGCTCTTGATTATTTATTTTATAAAGCAAATAATGAATAATCTCAGCATCATCACAGTAACGTTAGCAATTAAAAAAAAAATAAAATGCATTTATCTCAAAACTGTTTTTTTGTGTTGACAGTATTTAAGAGGATGTGCGATATGTTTACTGTTGTTTTGTATTTTTTGTTTGCAATTTCTGCTTTGTTTACGATTAGATGGGGCTTTATTTTAATTTAATCGAATAAACGTTTGCCTGGGGATTACAAATACACAATATTCGGTTTTATACACACATCACAATTTATAAATTTTCAAATAATTTATAGCCCAACAGTTTGTAACAAAATAAAATTTTTATTTCTCATCCTAATTGTTTCACTTAAATGCATCTCGCATATTTATTTCATTTATTTTATATAATAACTTTAAATAAAATTATCTAAGGCGATAACCTAACAAATTCATTCAAAAAATGTCAAAAATAAACAATAACAACAAATATTTGAGCAAAATTATTGCTCATACTTCCGGTTATTTTTTGTTACTATGTTGGTACGACTAAGATTATTGCTCAAAAGATGGAAATATTTTAACTAAAGCTGGATTAAATTGGGCGGGGTTTAGTTGAATTTTTAGTTGAATGATTTGATTGGCTGAAGAGTTGGATAAAAAATAATCCCGTTCCGTGAACTCTCCATTATATAAAACACAGAGAAGATAATTACGGCGGAGTAGCATTCATATTAAACAGCAATATACACTCAAAATTAATAGAAACGTCAACAAGATATAACCCAATAGAAAACATAAAAATACAAATAATAAACACCGAAAATAAGAAACTCAATATAATTGGTATATATATTCCACCGGATGCAAATGACACAATAATAATCAATAAACTAAAAACATTAATAATAAGAACAATAACACAATAATAATGGGAGACATAAACGCACATCATCCATTATGGGAGGACAACAATAAAGAAGATAGTCGAGGAAGACGAATAGCAAACATTATAACAAATTCACAATATGTAGTACTAAATAATGGTAATCACACACGGATGGGGAGTAAAGGAAAAAGCTCGGCAATAGACGTAACAATATCTTCACCAGATTTAATAAATAAAACTAACTGGATGGTAGATAATACAATAATTGGTAGCTCGGATCATTTGCCAATAAAGATAATAATAGAAAATATAAACGTATATAACTCAAATACTACAGTAAGAACCAACACACAAACTGCAATAAAACAAATAACGGAATTCAATCCAAATCATACATTCGATATACAAGATTACGAAGCAGCATTAAAAGAGATCATAGATGATAATTCAATATTAATTTCAAATAAAAATAAATACATTCCAAAAGTATGGTAGACAAAGACGCAATTAAAAGATTGTGGGAAGTTAAAAAACAAAAATTAAAACAATATAATCAAAATAGAAGAAATGAGTATGTAGAAATAGAACTAAAAAGAGCCACCAGCAAGCTAAGGTTAGAAATTCGAAAAGAAAAGAAAAGAACTTGGAGTGAATTTATAAGTGAAATAAACCCATCCATAAACACAAAAGAGCTTTGGAAAAAAATTAAAATATTCAATAACAAAAGAGCAGAGAAAAATAACATATTTCACAACCTGGAGAACATGAAAAATTTCATGATAAGAAACGTCAAAGAATCTACAAAAACTACTCAAAACAAACTAAAATTACAACTAGCATTTACAACAAATTCAGAATTTACGACAGAAGAAGTAATAAATATAATAAAAAACAATAAAAACACATCACCTGGAATCAACAAAATATCCAACGAAATATTGAAGAAACTGCCATTTCAACATGTGGAGGAAATAACGCAACATATAAACAAAGTATGGGAACAACAAACTTATCCAGAATTGTGGAAAATTATAAAAATAATTCCAGTACCGAAACCAAATAAAGACACAACAAAACTTGAAAACTACAGGGGGATAAATTTGCTCTCGACAATAGCGAAAGTGATGAGCAAACTAATTAAAACACGAATAAACAGAGTAATAGAACAATATAAGATTTTACCAGAAAAATCATATGGATTTAGAAAAGGAAAGTCATCAACAGATTACATAAACGAATTAATGCATATTATAAACAAGAATAACCTAAACAAAAGAGCCACAATAATAATAGCCACAGATATAGAGAAAGCATTCGACAAGGTGAATATCGAAACATTAATAAAAATAATGCAACAAATTAAAATACCTCATCAATATACAAACTGGATATACAACTCGCTTATAAATAGACAAATAGTTTTTAAAATTGGAGATATCGAAGTTAAGACAATGACCAGCAACAGCATACCACAAGGAGAACCAATAAGCCCGGATCTTTTTAACATTTACACACACAATTTACATGAAATTACCAACAATAATGTAAAACTACTTCAATACGCAGATGATTTCCTCATTGTAATATCAGGAAAAGACATAAAAGAAGCTGAAACGATAACAAATGTTACAATCAATAAATTCAACAGAAAACTAGAAAAATTGCATCTAAATATAAATCCACAAAAGACATCGTTTATAAACATCAGTAACAAAAGAAGAGAACAACCGTTAAAAATTAAACTAAATAATATTGACATAAGGAAAGCCAAATAAAGGTTCTAGGATATATAATAGATCACAAACTAAGTTTTATACAACAGCATAAGCTAATAAAGGAGAACTGCACAAAAGCTGTAAATTTGCTAAAGATATTAGCAAGAAAAAATGGAGGTGCACACCCATCGACGGCGCTAAATTTACATAAAATCTTAATAGAAAGCAGAATGAGATATAGTGCAAGCGTAACAATGTCAGAAAAGAACCTGGAAACTCTACAAAAAATAATAAATGCAGGCCTGAGAATTTGTATGGGTCTCACAAACAGCACACCAGTTACAGCAATAATAGCAGAAGCGGGAGATCTACCTATTAAAATGAAATTAGATTTTTACAATTATAATTATGCAGCGAAACAGATATACAATAACACAGAGATGGGACAACAAATAAAGGATCAGACATCAAACAGAGTCCTCAGGGAGATATATACAAAGTACAAAACCATGATGGACAAAATACCAATAAAAAATGATGGTAACACAAGGGAAATAGATGGTAACACAAGGGAAATAGAGCAATACGTAGAAGTCGATATAAATCTGCATCAAAAAATCAAGACAAAAGATAAATTTAATAAAGCCCAGTTAAGACAAATAACATTGGATTATTTAGAAGAGAAAGGAAACATCAATACTAGCTACACGGATGGATCATTGATAAATAACAAAAGAGGCATCGGAATATACAATGCCTATAACCAGAATACATACAGGTACAATATCACAGAAGCAATTTCAATAAAATGTTTAGAAACAATAGCAATTCTAGAAACGATAAAAATAGCAAATAAAAATAAAATCAGAAGGTTAACGATTATTACGGACTCACTTAGCACCTGCATATCACTAAAAAATCCCAGCAATAAACGCAATGGCACCAAATACTTCGAACAAAATATATATAGCACGGCAAGATATCACAAAATCAGAACAAATATAATCTGGATACCAAGTCACATAAATATCACAGGTAATGATGAAGCAGATGTCGCAGCAAAAATGGGTACCACAGCTAGAAGAACAATAAATATTGAGACACCACTAGAAGAAAATATTAAAATATTTAAAACTGAAATATACCAAAAATGGAAAACTGAATTTTTTCAAAAAACAATAACAAAAGGCATTCAGCACAGAAAAAACATAAAAGAATTAATTGAAATGAAACCATGGTTTCACAAAAAACAGCTGGACACCGAGACAGTAAAACGATTAACTAGGATAAGGACAAATCATACCTTCGACATGAAATATTTAAAATGCGAAACATGCGATATAAGAAATGATGCGAGACATATCATAGAAGAGTGTAAAAAATACGATCAAACCCGCGGAAAATATGCAGCAATCAAGCAAAAAAACTACAAGAAATTTTAGCAGATAAATCAATTAATGAGTATAAACAAATTAGCGAATTCCTGAGAGAGATCAAAGCAGATATTTAGTTTCAACCGCAAGAAGAAAAGTCAAAGACTTAATGACTTTATAAATGAAAAATAAGAAAATAGAGAAATGTCAAATAAAATAATCTTTTGGTGATGTGAACATTATGTTCAAGCCAAACAAATAAAATAAATCACAAAAAAAAAAAAAAATTAGAAATTGATAAACATATTGAACCGACCAAGAAAAATAAAAATAAGTAAGTAATAAAAAACAATTTACATAATATTAACTTTTTATTATTTGTATAAACAACACCACTACAGACACACTTTTATTGTATTTATTGTGTACTTGAAATTACGGGGCACACGTTTAATATCCCTTTCGATTTTTTTATTGGAACATTTCTTTGATCTAAATGATCATATTGTAATGTAAAAGATGTTATGGAACATTTTTGCTCTTCGAACAAATTTATCATAATCCAATTCACGGAAACTACGATTCCCGCACCCCCGATTTATATTATTGCGACATACATTTCCAATCGAACAGCAATGAAACGTGGCCTCCCTAAAATTATGTAAATAAAGTAGTAAATTTGACATAAAGAATTGCACATCGTAAAATTTAGGTGCTTCCTCGAGAAAAACAATAACATTTTGTAAAATAAAATAAAAAAAATTACAAAAAGTAAATAAAATCAACTCAATTTGACAATGACAGTTCGAAAATTCGAAAAAAAATTCGAACGAAAAAATAATAGAAAAATAAAAATAATACATCGAAATCGGTGGATTTTTAAAATAACCATGGATCAAATAATCCTCGTTTAAACTTACCAAACCGAGGGTAAATCCTCGGTTATGGATTAATCTTCGTTCAAACTTACGAGTCTTAATGTCATTCCCAGAAAATAATGACATTATTACTGACCGTGTAATGGGGGTATACAACCTAACTCTACTCCATGGAAACGATCAACACCATTTTGGAATTAACGAAAACCTAATTTCAACTCAACCTAACTCCAACCTGGTTCATGGAAACATGGTATATGGGATGTATTGTTTTGACTGTTATATCACTTTTGCTGCCCGGTAACACATTGTGTGAGTATGGCAAAAGTACCATGTCAAAAATTTAATTTTTGTTTTGCACCAACTTACGCATTTATGTATTCCTTTCAAACTTATTTTCGTTCGAAAAAAACACTAACCATACACACAATTGTGTTGGTTGTACTTCAAATCAAGCGAAATTTTTTATGATTCTTTTATCTCACACATTTGTGTGGTCTGGACTTAAATTGAACCACTTTTTTTTGGTTGAAAAAAGGATATGATTTTTTTCATACTGTACGCATATTCTACTAGAAAGTATGTATGATGACAACATAACCTGCAAATTATGCATTGAAATACTTTTTTTTCGTTATACATATGACAAAAAAGAATTACACGATAAAATTTTGGAAACCGTGAATCCATCAATGCATTACCTTAAGTATGTTGGTCGATAAATTAAACATAAAATCAAAGAAAGCTGATTGCTGGATTGTGAATTTAATTCTTAATGTTCGACTCGATGCTAAAATTAACTCGTAATTGGGACCAGTTGTAATGGGAACGCGACCTTTGTCGTCGTATCAACAGCTAGTTGAAATATTGATTCCCTCTCGGCTCGTTCGGATGCTCTCACTAGTACCACAGCTAACAATTAAAGATGTGGATCTTTCCTACAACCGCGATGTATATGAAACAAAAATTATTAATTTACATACCCTGTTATTATAGGTGTTTTGGAATTTATGTTAGCAGAGATAAGATAGTTTAGCTATTTAATATATAACTCTCTTTCATACCAAAGTAAAATTTCATAAACAATATTTTATATGTTAAATGTTCGTTTGTGTACGACACAAACGAAAAAGAAAACGTATGCTACCCGTTTATTATTATCGATCGTTTGAAAGTATCTGTTTCTTTTACGTACATAGGTATTTATATTAAATATAAATATGTACGTAAGAGAAAGAGTATTATGTATATACATAATTACATACTTGTATATATAATATATTGTGAGTTTGCATATACGATCGAATATTCGTTCTCATTTAGATTTATTAAAATTAAATACTCGAAGATGACAAGAAAAGGAAAAGGATCGCTTATTTGTGTATTTGTATGTAGCGTCTGTGCGGCTAAAATTGAATATATATATACATATTATGTTGTGGTGTGCAAAATGAAATGTAAGTAAAAATTTGAGAAAAAATATTTGGAGGTTTATGTATGATACGAAAATAATGGTAAAATTATCAATCGAAAGGAAAAGTTGTTTTCTAATGGTCGCAGTGAATAAGCATGTACATATTATACATATAGATATTTGTGTTTACTTTACATTATGTATATACCAACTATCTATACTGATTTTACCAAATTAAAAAATTAATTACATACTTTTTCTACGTGTACTATACGGATGATTGTGATTTTAATTTAAGAATATTAAAATAACAAAACTCGTAATTATTTTGTTTGGATAAAATGAATGAAATCAGGTCACACTGGAAAGATTGCATTGGGGAATGTATTATGTATTTAGATTTGTTTCTAAAAAATGATCCAGCATACAATTGTTTATTAGCATTTTTCCTTTTCATATTATCTGAAGCATGGTAGTAATAAATGTTCCATCAACAACCAGCCGGTGTGCGTCGTAGAGGAAGACCCCGACTGCGCTGGCGTGACGACGTCGAACAAGATCTACAGGCACTAGGATGTCGAAACTGGAGGTCGAGAGCGATGGACCGAGACGGCTGGAGGACCATAGTGCGGGCGGCAAAATCCCTTCATGGGATGTGAAGCTAGAGAGAGAGAGAGTAGTAATAAATTTGTTTTGACTAGCTTTTTCACATCTTTCAAGATGTTGAAAATTACAGCTCGGTATTGATTTTAACCAAATTTGCCGTAAACTTAATACTTCGATGTGGTGTATAGAATTATGGTACAGGGTATACATGCAGTTTCATTTTTGAACTGCTAACCCTAGTTGTGATCAATCGATTCACGAGTTTACATTACTAGTGCACTACTATTTTCCAGCCACCAACCACTCTTTACCATGAAAACCACCCCACATTTCTGAAGCATAAACGACCACTTCTTTGAAAATTTCAAAAACAGATATCTCAATATCGGATAATAGAGAAGATCGATTTGGCCTCACCATAGAAGCGCAATTCGACTTTTGACATGTAATGCCTCAACCAGTCAGCCTTAAGTTCTTAAGTTGTGCTCCATTTTGGACCACTTAGGAGAGCGGTACAACCACCAAAATTTTAGAGGTTAGTTGTTTATTTGTGACGAGAAGCCTATACAATTTTGGTGATTGTAGCACTAACCGAAGTGGTGCAATCAGCGTTTAACTTAAGAACTTAAGGCTGACTGGTTGAGGCATAACTTTTGACCATGAAAACCAATTTATTTATTATTATTCAATTTATTTAGCCACCCCACTATATTTATTTATTTCCATGCCTAACCGAAAGTCTGATAATTTTTGGCTGGCGGATTTTTAGATAAACCACATAATTTACGAAAGTGCGCTCTAAATTATTAACAAAGTAATTAAACTATGAATAGGAATATGTTTTACCAAATCTTATCAATAAACCAAAATTTCAGCGATGTCTAAGCATAATCACTAGGTTGTAGATATGAACGGGTGATACTTAAACCTATCTAAATTGGCATGGATCTTTTCGTAAATTATTCATATAATATTGCGAATGGGATTGCTCAAGCACGTCATACCAATTAACATAAATCTCCGAGACGGTTGAGCATAACCATGGGTAAGTATGAATAAAGAATACTCATCCCTATCAAAATTTATATGTATTGTTCCAATAAAACTGGTTGTGCTCGTCTTTCGATTTCCTAGATATCGTATATTATTCATACATTATTGGGACTGAAATTGTTCACACGTCATACAAATTCACATAAATCTCACTGACGCTTGGGCATAAGCCCTAGTATGTATATGGATAGAGGCAATGCCTCCTAAACTACAGGCCTCTTACTACTCTCATTTTTCGCACATGACGTCAATTTATGTCTAAACCGAGACTGCGCAATAATAATATTAAGATATTTACACTAACAAAACAATTAGAGAAAGCAACAAAAACGTCGACATAGCGTGTCGTCATCATTTGGTGTAAGCGGCCTGTAGTTTAGGAGGCATTGATAGAGGACACCCAGACCTCTCTAAATTAAGTGCGATTTAGTCCGATTTAGCATGATTTAGTGGAATACATGATAAAGATTGGACTGATATACCACTTAACTTAAACTTAAGATATGTATAGTGATGCCCACTAGTAAGTATGGATAGAGGACACTTAGGCCTTACTAAATTGGTATGTGCTATTCCAATTGAAATGGTTAGGCTCGTCTATGGATTTTATATATGCATATCGTATATTCTTCATATAATGTTGTGAATGGAATTGCTCACACGTCACAAAAAATTACAAACACACACATATATATATATATATATATATATATATATATATATATATATATATATATATATATATATATATATATTATATATATATATATAATATATATATATATATATATATATATATATATATATATAATATATAT